>JANZLC010000200.1:4243879-4254858 GCA_026413385.1 Erythroxylum gracilipes
GATTTTGTCATTAAATTGCCACGTGTTGCTTGAATTAAAACTCTCAGCTATTATCTTTGTGTTAACGCATGCCCCAATCTTTCCCATTCACTGTTTTCCCTTGTCTGTTGCGTGAATTTCCTCCTGGCTTGTGCGTGCTCCACACTTCCGTAGCTGCCTTGATTTCATTTAATTTGCTTCTCTTGATGCTGCCATTTGCTCCATGCGTGATTTTCTTGCCTGACAATCATTGGTCCACGTTGCTGTTTGATTTTATTCTTGTGCTTTATTTGCGTCACACGATGGCTTCTCAATTAATTGTTGTCCTCATTTGCTTCTCCGTGCATTGCCTTAACTCCAGCTGCTTTTGCTTGCCAATTTACTTTTTCTCTTCTTCTTTGTCCTCCAATTTTCATCTTTTAATTTTCTTTGCTCACTTCCAAACCAAGAACTGTTGATGCTTCACGTTGATGCTACTCCTCACTTGCATTTTCAATTTGTCTTCATTGAATTAATTGTTGTTGTGGTCTTTTTCAACTAAAAACAAGTGTATTTCCTACAAATTAAATAAGACCCATTAAAAATGCAGATTAAGATAAACTAAATAATTTGGTAGGAAAAATATGTATAAGACCCAATAATTAATCCAGAAATTAAGGAAAAATGTCATTAATTTTAATGATAAAAATGCATCCAACAGCATTAGTACTCATATCCCCAAATGTAAGGCATTCCAATTAGTCACAAAACTCAAGAGTAAAAACTAAACTCAAAACTCTATAAAGTACAATATGTCCTAATTCAGAGGTGGAGCTCCAAAATGCCAAAAGGAATCTCTAGCTCCTACAGGTTGAACTATATGACATCCAGATGATCCCAATCTTAAGACCTAAGAAGATCTAGCTATCAAGTAGTATACCCAGGCCCTTTCCATCCGTTCTTCCTGTATCAAACAAAAGGCTAGAATCCAATGAGTTAAGCAGGGAAATAAGTATACCAATTTTTTTTCATCATTATTGTGGCACTTAGGAATACAAATCGAATTAAAGCACTCTCAAACAATTAAGGAATGGTTGATAATGAACAATAAGCCATGAAAGATATTGCTTTCAAATATTATAGAGGACTATTAGCTACTTTATAGGGTACCTCCTTAACTGCCCAAGTGATTAAAGAGTTCATCTAGGTTAGAATATAAGATGAGGCCTCATCCTAACTTACTAGGCTAATTACCCATAAGGAGATTAGGAAGGTGGTCTTTAACTTTAGACCAGATAAGGCACCTGGTTTAGATGGTTTCAATGTATGTTTTTATCAGAAAAAATGGGACATTATAAGAGGACCTATTGTAGATTATGTACTGGAATTCTTTTAAAGTCATAAAATGCTCTGAGAATTAAATAAAACCCACCTTTGCCTTATATCTAAGGTTAATAACCCATCTTCCCCCAAGGATTTTTGTCCTATATCCTATTGTAACCTGGTGTATAAAATTATAGCAAAAATCCTAGTTAATAGACTCAAAAGTAGCCTCACTTCCATTATCAGCCCTTACCAAAGAGCATTCATTGAAGGAAGATTGGAGATAACCTTTTAGTAGTATATGAAATCTTCAAAGATCACCTTATTAACACTAGTAGAAAAAGTTGTTCCATGAGAATAGTTATTTATAAAGCATTTGACACATTGGATTAGGGATTCATCCTACATTGCCTCAAAGATCTTGACTTCCTAGACACCATATCATGAATAAGAACCTGTATCAATATCATTTCTTTCTCAGCTCTAATTAATGGAGAACCCACCCAAATCTTAAGAGAGTTTAAAGGCATAAGGCAAGGAGACTCATTATCTCTCTACCTATTTACTATTTCTATTGAAATTCTAATTAGGATCGTTAGAAGGAATATCTCATACCCTAAAGAGTTCACTTATCATCACAAATATAAAAACCTAAAGCTTTTTGCTATAGCATATACAAATGACTTGCTATTTTCAATGGAAGAAATTCTCAATCTTTAAAAGTCATCTTGAGCTCCCTGGATTTATTTACCTCTATGTTTGGTTTCAAAATGGTTTTTGACAAAAGCAAGCTAATTATCTATAATGGTGTTCATAATATAAATTTATTACAGAAGGTTACTAAGATGTAGGTATAGGAATTCCCCGTCACATACTTGGGTCTACCTATATTCCCTAAGAAGCTTAAGTTTGAGGATTGTACCAAACTGATTGAACACATAAAGAGGAAGGTTAGAGCTTGGCAAAACAAACTCCTTTATTAGTTAGTTGTATACAGCTAACCAAAAGCATTCTCTCTAACCTCCATACCCACTGAGGCTCACATTTGATTTTTCCTAAAAGGTTGGTGAAGGAGCTAGAGAGGATCCTTAAGATATTTCTTTTGTTTGGAAACATCAATAATACCTATGAAGCCAAAGTGTCTTAGGATAAAGTCTACTCCCCCCACTTAGGAGGGAGGGCTGGGATTGACATCCATAAGTAATAAGAATCAAGTACTTATTGCTAAATAGATATGGAGACTATAGGAGAAAAAGGAGAGCATGTGGGTTAAATGGATGTATGCCTACTACTTAGTATACACTAACTTCTAGAGCATGAAAGAAACCATGGAACGTTCTTGGCTCTAATTGAAATGATAAGAATAAAGGATCTAATATACCCCTACATCAAAATTCACATTGGTAATATACTTAACATATGATTTTGGACAGATAATTGGTCTCCTATCAGTCCTCTCTCTTAAAGAATAGAGCTTAATTTGCTTAGAAATTGAGTGCCAATGAATTCCAAAGTCTCTGAAATCATACAAGGTGTTAACTAGATATCCCTTATAGATACATGCCCTTTATTGCCAATAACTTACCTAAATACCTTCCTTATCTAGAAGTTACATAGAACAGAATTGTTTACCTCTTAATTAGACAAAATTAAAACAAAATTCCCAAAAAAGAAATAATCTAAAGATATCAGAAAGAATTATATTATCTCCAAAGTCTTTTTAGATTGCTGGCTAGTAAATCTAAAGTGACTTTGGATAAGAGACAGATACAACCCTAGTCAAAGCTTGTTATGTGTCTTATGTAATTTGGAAAAGAAATCTACCTCTTATCAGTTTTTTCACATGTTCCTATTTCTAACTATCTAGGCCCAACATTCAACATAATCTTGAATGCTCTTGTAGAGAGCAGGAATGGATGTAGATAATGGAATGGATTTCCAATTTATCTAGGAAAAACAAATGATAATCCATGTTAGTAAAACTAGCATTCTCATGCTATGCCTATATGATTCGAAAAGCGAGAAATTACAGGATACACGGGGGATTGAAAACACACACATCAATTAGCTAATAAACTAACTCATTGGATTAGGGAAGCATTACTAGCTAATCGAAGCTAGATAATTCTTAGTGATAGTTTAAGGGAAAGATGGAGATTGCCTTAAGGTAATAAGGATACAGAAGATAATAGACAAACATACTGATACATTAAGACTCTCGTCTATAAGAACTATGATATACAATATGTAACTACACCATGATAGCAACGACTACATTGATGGATAATATCCATTTAGAAAAACCTTTTCTTTCCATATTGTAGCTATTGAAGTTTCTGCTGCTGGATTCAAAGTTCTTCTTATTGCTTAAGTTATAACTATTCCAAACTTGATTCTGTTTTCTTTTCTTCACTATGTTGCTCTCCTTGTAACTACCTTCTACCTCATGCTCCAGGTCTACTACCTCTTCTATTTCTTACTCATCATAACATTTATGCTTCCTTGATATACCACAAATCATTAACCTTGCTTCCTTCTTCATATTTAGAAAACTAGAAGTTACTTCTTTTATTACTTCATGCATGAATGATTCTTTGCAAATACCTATCCTGAACCATATGGAAGGGAATACTAATGGTACTAGAAAGACATGGATGCATGTTGCTAAAGATTATAACCATAAGCTAAACTTAGTTTTTTCCCATCCAGTAAATTTGATGAACAACCTGTTGTCTTACCTCTCATTGACATTTTAAAAGCTGGTGCATAAAAATAGAGTTCCATATTAATTGGATATTTTCTTGACAAGAGAGTTGCTTATCTTGTCATGAAGCAATCTGCACAAACACATTGAATGTAGCATAGGTTAGTGGACAAGCTAGTTAACAATGATCTCACCTTCTTCTTTAGATTCTCCTATAAAGAAGCTACCATGAAAGTATTTAAAGAGGGATCATGGCACGTGCAGGACAAGCTAATTTTGCTTAAGCTTTAGAGACTTAGACAGAAAATTGATGAAATTAAGATAGAAAGCATACCAATCAGGTTGTGTACATATGGAGTACCATTAAAATACCAAGTGGATTAAGCTATCTTATTAGCTTCATTGGCAAAACAAATTGCATTGACCAAGCCACTATTAAGACTTCCATAATCAACTTTGTTAGGTTATGTGTTATGGTAAGTTCTATAACCTATTTGTCATAAATAATTTCAATTGTGAGGTTGGATGAAAATCTTAAGGTAGTTAAAGATACTCTCAAAATAACTTATGCTTGAAAACCTAAGCAATTGAATACCAAAAGAGAATTGAGACCTATAGGTAGATATTTTAGCACTGGATTTGCACAAAAGCTTAATGAAATTGAAGAGTAAAAGTAGGAAAGAAATTAACAAAATCCCTTAAAATGAACAAAAGTGGTTCTGAAGGTCCATGTTAGATTGATCATAGCATCGAGGCTAATTTTGGTTATGGTGGAGAGCATATAATGATTGAAGAATGTGTGGAGGATGAAAACATATGTAAAACTCCTATTTGCTTAAAAAAGGTTGAAGTAGTGAATGAGATCACAAATAAGGACGACTAAGTAGTTGCATCTATTGATAATAAAAAGGAATTTGAACTAGTATCTAGAAGATCTAACAAGAGGAAAAAACCTCTTGTTTCAGATGCAAATATATAAAATTCAAAGGTTGGAACATCAGAGGAGCTAATGCTCCTTCCAAGAAACTTTTGTTTAAGAATCTTATCTTAGAGCATAAACCAGACATATTTTGCATGTTGGAATCAAGAATAAAGGTGAAAAAGAGTGACCTTTTACAGATGTTATCTTCCATCTAGAGACAAATTACAAATCACCTCATCACCCTAATGAGAGGATCTTGATATATTTTAATTATCAAAGTGTGAATGTAACAACCTTGGACATGTCTAATTAGGCTATACATGTTGATGTGTTTTACAACACTACAAATAAAATTGGGAATCTCCTTTATCAATGCACATAACAATGTTTTTAAAGAAAACAACTTTGGAATCAACTAAGAAGGGTTATATACAACATTCAAAAACCATAACTCTTGACGAGGATTTCAATACCATCTTTAATCCCGAGGAAGCTGAGGGTGTCAATGTCTCTCAACAACCTTGCTCTAAGTTTAGACAATGCACCGTAGACATTCAGATTTTTTATATTCCTTTTAGTGAAAACTATTTAACATAGAATAATAATCAACATGAAAGTAGTTTCATTTGGAAAAATTAGACATATGTATGGAAAATTTGGAATGGCTTTAATAATTTCCTATCTCATCCTTAACGTTCACTACAAATAGCCTTTCAGAACTTGCAATGTGCATTACTAAAAGTAAGTATCAATACACCTTTTAAATTCAATAATTTATTAACCTCTTTAGCAGTTTTAATTAAATCATCTGGAAAGCTATCTCTACTAAAGCTCAAGGTACTAAGCAATTTATTTATGCATCTAGTATGAAACTCATTAAAATCTCTCTAAAGCAATTGTATAAGCATAAAATACACCCATCATTTGCTATCAATTGCTAAAGAGGCTTTAAGATCTATCCAGGTTCCAGGATGAGCTATACAAAAATCCTAATTCCAGTAAACTCCGACAAAATTTAAAGAATGCAATACATAACCTTTCAAGAGCCTTTATGATGAAGTAAAAATTAAGAGAGTAATGACCTAAAGAGGTGGATATAAACTCCACTTTGTTCCACATATGTGTATTAACAAGGAATAGTACCAACAAAATTGTCAATATGATTAAAAACAATCAAAGCATTTCTGAACAACAGGCTTTACTTGAGGAAGCAACTAATTATTTCACTTTATTTATAAATGCACCAGTAAATGCTCACTCCAAGGAGATTATGTTGGAATCTATAACTTTTTGGGATGTTAATATATTATGCAAGCTTGCCATCAATGAGGAGATTGATGAGGCAATAAAGCCAATCAATTCATACAAAGCCCTGGGTCTAGATGGTATTAATATGATGTTATTTAGAAAAACTTGGTTTTGACTTTAACTATGGTTCATGAAGTTGTCTTACAACTCTTCAATCGTAGAAAATTACTTAAGGAAATGAATAGAAAATTTATGACCCTGATTCCAAAAAAAGGAGAGAAGAAATATTTCAATGATTATAAACCACTTGCTTGCTCCAATTATGTTTACAAAATCATCTCCAAGATTATTGCTAATAGATTGAAGAGGATTTTAATCAAGCATGTGGATGAAACATAAGGAGCATAAATCCCTAGTAGATCAATGAGTGACAACAATCTATTGTAGGAGTTATAAAAGGTTATCACAGAAGAAAAGGGTGTAGAGATTGCACCTTAAAGATTGACTTAAGGAAAGTCTATGACAATGTGGAGTGGCAATTTCTATTAAACACTATGAGGGCAATGGATTTTCCTGAAACCTTTATTGATTGGATATCTTAATGTATCACAACTCCATCTTTCAATGTGCTTATAAATGGGGAACCTTCAAGAAGTTTCAAAAGTAGCAAAGGTATAAATCAAGGAGATCCTTCCTCTCCTGACTTATTCTCTCTTGTTATGGAGGTATTTTGTAGAACACTCAAAAGGGTAGTAGAGAGAATGAGGTATTCCAGATATCATTCTAAATGTCAGACGCTATGCACAACAAGTCTGGTATTTACTAATGATCTATTGTTATTATATAAAGTTGATAAAATATTTGTATTAGCCTTAATAACTGCAATCAAAATATTTTCTAAAATGTCTAGACTTGAGGTGAAATCTAGCAAAAGTTCTTATTACACTTCTAACGAATCAATAGATCAAGAATCATTGATACTTGAAGTTACATGTTTCTATAAAATTGAATTGGTAATTAGATATCTGGTGATTCCTATTTTTGCTTTTAAGTCAACTTATGCAGATTACAAAATTCTGATGGATAAGATATAGATAAGGATCTTAGGCTGAAGTATGAAGGCTTTGTCCTTAGTTGGGAGAACTTAACTTATTTTCTCTATACTTAATGCAATGAGTCTACATTAGGTAGCTCACATGCCTCTTCTTAAGGATGTTATCAAGACAATTGATACTATTCTAAAAAAATTTGTGGTCTAGAATCAAAATAGGAAAATACTTCACTCTAATTAAATGATCTGAGTTATGTTCTTTGAAGAAACATGGTGGTTTGAATATGATCCCTTTGAAAGTCTATAATTTGGTCATGCTTACTAAAAAGTTATGGATGATTATTAAAGATACGCAATCCTTATGGGTTAAGTGGATAAATGCTATTACATTAAAGGGAGGAGTTTTTGGAAATGGTATCAATACACCCTTTTGGTATCACAAATGGTTGGTTATTGGAATTTGTGAGGATATTAGTGAATTTAATTCAATCAAAAATATCACTAGTGAAGATCAATCTAAACTGAAATTTTATTAAGGATTTGAGACTTTGGTTTGCATAATCAGATTAACAGCATTAACCTCAAGGAAAATAAGACAGATCTTGATTGGTGGATGTTGTCTAAACATGGTAAATTCACCAATGCGTCTTGTAGAAAGCTTTTTCAAGAACAGGAAACATAGTACCATGGCATAAACTAGTCTAGTACAAGTATATATTACTTAGTGCTTTAATCACAATATGGAGAGCTATCAAAAATAGATTGCCTACAGTTGATAGATAGAACAATTATATGGCAATACCAAATATATGCGTATTATACAAGCAAGAGCAAGAAAGTTTTTCTCATTTATTCTTCAATTGTCAGTTCACTCAATCTTTGTGAAAGGACATTACTAAAAGATGTTTGTTCGGAGATACACTAAATGAATAGGAGCAAATTATAGCCTTGGGTTCAATTGTCAACATGCATGATAAAATAAAATAGTGGTGCTTCTCTATTGCTTTACCATATCTTGTATATGCTTTGTGGGATGAGAGAAATATGAGAATCTTCATGGGCATTAAGAAGCAGCATTCAAGCTATATAGAGAATCACTTAATGCAATCAAATTACACCTTGTCACATTTGAAGACAAAATTCAAATTGATTCTAGTCTTATATCAGTATGAGATTAATGACTAGTATGTGCACTTGAATTTGATTCATAATGTAATATTTTCCTGTTGTTTTGTTAGCCCATTTATAATGATGACCTAGTTTATTCTTGTATCACTTTTTATTGCCTTTAATGGCTAAATTTAATTTACAATTTTTTTACAAAAGATCATGTTTATAAAGCAAAAGGAGATAAATAATTTACTAGGAAAATGGAGAATAGTCCCTCTTCCAAGCATTGCCCTCTTATCTAAAGCGATTGAGAATTTCCCCTAAAATTAGCCTCAATTAAATGAAGAAATTTTGAAGGAGTGTTCCATCTGATTTTGTCTTTACCTATTTGGTAGGCTAGTGGTTTTATTATTTAACAAATACCATTTTGTTATTTTTTTAAATTCCCCTGCCCTTACATGGAAATGTATAAGGCTTTATCCTTGAGACCATTTTGTAAGTATACAGTAATATAATATAACTTTAACTTTAAAAAAATTGTACTTCACTCCATATACAAATAATTATGGTAATTGCAATAACTTCAAAGAAGCACAAAAAAAAAGATTGATAAGTATATCTCCAATAATTGTTATAAACGAAATATTTTGTCTACATCCAATAGCTACAATCAATAATTGCTGCAAAATGATATCAGATACATCTTAGATCATGACTAAAGTTTATGATCCCTTCCTGATGAAAGAAAGGAAATAGTTAAAACATTACATTATTTGCAGATAAGCATGAACTCTACTTTAACTAACAATAATGAATAACTTCTTAAATATATCAATCCAAAATTGAATCATCAAGGAAGCTTGATCCTATCAATGTTAATGTGCAACAAATTTTTATAGCTCAGGCAACTAAGTGTCCTGAAGATTCTGATTATCATTTCATCTCATTGAGGAAACAAAAAGCATCATCAAACTACCCTCTTCTATATATCACTTAATTATTGGTGCATATAAACAAGGAAATGATCGACGCCTATCTTCAATTACACTATGCAATAAATTAAAAGCTTTATCAATTTGATCCTCCTTCAAAATAACAAATATTAGTATCTTATAACTATTGATGTTAGGATACAAACCCAACCTACACACAATATGATACATATCAATACAAAAATCAACCTCTTTATATTTATAAATTGCTTCAATATAAGTATTATATGTATTAACATTGAAAAAACCCTCATATCACTTTTAAAAAAATGTTTATGGTAGACTCTAAATATCCAACATTCAACAACCCTTTAACTAACAATTCCTCTCACGGAAGGATTAAAGCCCTTCTTATCATTTCATTTAAAAACTCCTATCCCTCTATAATTTTCCCACTTAAGCCAACACCTGTTACCTAAAACCCTATAATTCCTCTTATCTAAAACAACACCTTCCATAATAATTCTCCTAACTAAAAAAGTAAGCCCCCATGAAACATTTTCACTTCGCAAGGTGTAAAAAGAACATATTATAAACCTCAACACTATGTTATAGTTTAACTCACTACTACACCAATTGAAAATCTCTACATCCTTATCAACTAAACCATTTTTCCCATACTCTTCAGTAATAAAACTTATCATTTTATACCAAATAATAAACTCATTGAAGTTTTAACAGTGTTCCCTCATCTAGGTAACTGGCCTTTATATGGAAGAATACTACTTTATGGAAGCAAGTGCCTTGATGAGCTCCCGATAACCAAAGCATGTTGTAGAATTAATTAATTTAGTTGTGTTAGTCACAAGTTAGTTATTAGTTACAAGCTTTATTAGTAACTTAGTTAAAGGCAGTTATTTTTACCTTATTTTAGGTTGTATAAAACTAAGCCTAAATTCTTTCGTTAATAGTTGATTGAATTAAGATTTTTCTTTCTCACTAATTCTTATGATCCTTGCAATTAGTAAAGCTTGGTTCATAGTATCTGAGCTTATCGATCCTAATCAAGCTTAATTTTGTTTTGATCTGAAAATAGAAAATGACCTCTATTTTGGTACTAGTCTTCTTACTATGAGATGGAGAAAGTGTTGAACAAATCGAACACATATTGTCTCTTAAAAATAAGATTACAAGATGATGGAAATTAGGTATATAGTGAGAAATTCATTGCATCTTTAAAGATTGCATTATTTGGGTATGATCTTAGTGACATTTTCTTTGATTGTAAATAACTATTTAAGCTTGAACTAGATTAGTGAGAATTGCTCTAGGGGCAAGACTGAAATTAGGTTTTGTCAATAAAGATACATAAAACCTAACCAAAGATTAGATAACTATGACTAGCAGATATATGTTAGATTGTATGGTAAGATCTTGGATTCTGATTCTATCTCTAAAAAATTGTTGAGGCCTTCACTTACTATAATTTTGTAAGGGAACTATAATAATACCCCCACCCCCCACCGCTCACCTCCATACGTATATTTTTGTATACATATATCTCACTTCCATGCTCATCTTTCCTATTTTTTCATTTTCAACCCTTAAGGTGAATAAAATCTTCCTCTTTGTTGGACCCTGAACCTTTTTCCTAATGAATTAAGCATGATCTCAATTATTTTTGAGGTTCTGAATGATTAATTGTTTTGGTTAGATTTTGATTAAGTATGA
>JANZLC010000200.1:4254905-4273544 GCA_026413385.1 Erythroxylum gracilipes
AGCAAACTTAATGAGTCCTAGGTTGTTAATTAAGCCTAATTATTTGTAAATGATATTGATTAAGATATTTCATTCATTTGTTATAGGTATATCAGGAAAGAGAGCCACATCACAAGGTTTGTACTGACAAATACATCAATCAGGTAAGTTTATTTCTATTTACCAATTCCGAATCCATACCCTTTATTGAGTATGGTTATAGATTGATATGATTGATGACATGTTAAGCTAGAACTAAATTCTTTGATCCATCGCCTCTGGTGAGTGTTGTTGACCATCACCACCACTATTAGATTCCCCTAGATTTCAAGAGAAAAAGCCCTATGGTCTTGTCACTAGTCACTGCCTATGTTGCCACTAATTAATGAAAATAAAGGTTAGGGCTCCAAAATAATTTTTCTTCAATTTGTTGATATTTGTTGACAATCTAACTTTGTTATAGTTATAAAGTTGTCATTTGGTATAAAATTGATAAATTTTTAGAAAAAAAATTTTAATCAACGGGAGAATAGTTTAGTCACCGAAGATATTATTCTAGCAACCTTCCAGTGAATTTTATTTTAGAAAATTTTTAAAAATCTTATAAATTGTGCTAATCATTTTTTCTTAAGAAACATAGCGAAATTCTTAATAGTTTGTGAATTAAAATGTCAAAGGTTTAAGGTGAGAATAGGATCAAGGGTCGAATTGCATAATTAGACCATCCTAGCAAACTTAATGAGTCCTAGGTTGTTAATTAAGCCTAATTATTTGTAAATGATATTGATTAAGATATTTCATTCATATGTTATAGGTATATCAGGAAAAGAGCCACATCACAAGGTTCGTACTGACAAATACATTAATCAGGTAAGTTTATTTCTATCTACTGATTCTGAATCCATACCCTTTATTGAGTATGGTTATAGATTGATATGATCGATGACATGTTAAGCTAGAATAAATTTCCTTATCCTTGTGCACATTGATATTATATGATATATATATATAAGTACCTACAAGTATATACATGTACATTTTTCATTTAAGTAGTTATTATTATGGTGGTTATACGAGTAATACCGTGATATCTAAGTATATAGATACATGTTTGTGTACCTATAGCATAGTACATCCATTTATGATGGTCCTCGCATGACTGAGTGCTTGTTTGAAAAAATTGTGTGATTGATATTTGGTTTATATGTGGATATGTTTGATTAATAGAGGAAAAATATGTAGAACGTGCCACCTGATGGGTATGCATCAGGACTAGCTATGCATTTGTTTGATTATGAGAGATGATTATGATATATCATTGATATATGATACAGACCAATCCTGGTTGATGTTTGGCTCCTGGTCGAATCTTTGTTTGATATGTATATTATTGATGTGATTGTGACTTTGGACATATTAAGTAAGGGCTAATCTATTGGTGATGTTTGGCTCCCCACAACCTTTTTAGACTAAAAAAGCCTTACGCCTATATGAGTATAGGCATATGGTTGAGTCGTTGGTGATGCTTAGCTCTTTGTGGTCACTCGAGGTATAGCATTGTGAGGATGTACCCTTAGAGATTAGGGTCCTACATATATTCCTTATCTATGATTTAATGTGTACTGTATATGATTTATCATACATCATATATTTATGTTTATACTAATATAAATGGTATATTATGTGAGCATGTCATTGGGTTTCGTGGGGCAATATTGACTTGCTCAGTGAGGTTTGACTCCTCCTCAACTCTATTTTTTTAAGGTCAGCTACCACCATTTTCACAATAGTGACTTCGAGGGGAGTTGGTTGCAATATACCTACTTCTATTTATGCTTTTCATTTATTTTCCCTTGTACTTATACTCTAGCATTCAGAATGATATGATTTAGTATGTTGACAAATTTTTCACGCTAACATTATTATATGTCACTGTGTTTAAACTTAAGCATACCCATGTTGTCACTAATATTCAAGCTTATGTGTGATTTGAGGGCTTCGACTTTTAGGTTTCAGGTGTTGATCACATGCTCATTGGGATCCTGACAAAGCTGGTATTTAGAGCCTAGATTAAAAGATTTAACACCTAGGGTGTAGTTCTGCTTTAGGAATTTATCTCCTTTTGATAATAGCTTCCTTACTAATAATACTTATTTGTTCCAACTTCCAAGTAGTGGTACTAACCATTTATTTGCTTTCTTTGTTAGTATAAACACATGAGCTCGATTTTTAACCCAACTAGATCAGGAGACCTATGTTGAGGCCTTGATGCAAGATGAGGCACCTACCCCCACTACTTCTGCTAAAAGGCGAGGTAGGCACAAGATGACTAAAATTTGAAAGGCACATATAAAAGAGTCAGAGGTGTCATAAGGAGCCCATGAGGTGCTTGATGTTGACATGAAAGTGTTTATAACAGGAATAAAAGCTAATAATTCCATATTCTAAGATTCAATGATGATGATGCAGTAATAATAGCAACAAGTCCCACCACTAGCTATAGCCTCAACGTAAAAAAGGTCAAATATGTAACTGTCAATAGCATATTTGAGGCTTTGCCCCGTAGAGTTTAACGGGACCAAACATAAGGAGGCCATTAATTTCCTAGATGAGGTGGACTTGCAAGCCAGGAGGCTGTACTGTTCTAATATCAAGCTGGTAGATCTGGTGGAGATATCTTTGTAGGGAGTGGCCAATGATTGTTATTAAGACCACATCCTACCACACTTAGATGCAATGACCTAGTCATAGTTTAAGGAGGTTTATGACCATTTCCTCTCCTTCAAAGCTCAAGAGGCACTTAGATTAGAGTTCTTAAATGTACATTAGAGATAAGATGGTAGATGGGTATACTATTGACTTCATTCGATTAAGACGATATACCTTGTAGATTGTTTCAGATGAGCTGATGAAGAATAACCAATATATACTCAGGTTGAAACACCTTTTTGTCAAAATGACTGAGTTATTGGGAGAAGTTCTCTACTTTGGTGGACATAACTAAGCAGTTAGAAAGGATTCTCATAGAGCAAAGTACTTTATCTATTAGAAAGTAAAGTGTGAGACATTCAATAGGACCCTTCAGTTTTCAGCAACGACAGTAGCAATAATTAAACTTTCATCAGTGTATAATTAGAGTAGGAGCTCTAAATAGAGGGCTACTCGAGCATATGGTATAGCGAGATTTAGCCGTAAACATTTGGGAGGATTTAGATAGGCATCTGGAGCAGGTAGTAGCAATAGTAAATGGAGCTTTAAACATAGCAATTCAAGCTTGACATCCTCCATTTGTCAGCAATTTAACAAGGCACACCAAGGCCCAAGCTACATACCACCAGGAAGCTATTACAGATATGGCCAATACAGGCATCTAATCAGGGATTGTCCAACAATGGGATATTAGCAGATCTCTTTTAGTGTGGTGCAACCTCCATTTTAAAACCCATAAGGAGGAACACAGTTTTGGTGCCCAGTAGGGGTGATGTTTTAGAGGAAGGCATTCAAAAGGTAGATCTAGAGGCTACAGTCAGGGACAATCCTTTAATTCTTAGCATGCAAGTCATGGTCAGGACAAGTTGTTCCCCCTCATCCCCTAAGATGCACAGGCTTAGAATGCGATGGAAATTGGTATTCTTCTCATCGTTGAATTAAAAACTATAGTTTTGATAGATGAGGGAGCAACCCATTCTTTTATATCATCTAACTTTACTATAAGACTAAAAGTAGTACTAGATAGGACAAAAGAATACTTGTCCATATCCACACCTCTTAGTGATGTTATAGGTGGATTTACTCTACTACTCGTGTCCTATGGAGATTGAGGGTAGGATAATGATAGAAAATCTTATAATGTTGTCAATTATAGATTTTGACGTAATATTAGGGATGGACTGCCCTATTTAGTGATTATACCACCCTGGATTATAGAGAGAAGAAAATGTTTTTTGGATTTTGGGTGAGGTAAAGTTTACTTTTTAGGGAGATAAAAGGACCATCCCATATAATGTAATTTCGACATTTGTGGCCAATAAGATGCTCAGAAAGGAGTGTCAAGGATTCTTGGCCTTAGTCAGAGTTACCTCTGTAGAAATTAATAGTCTCTAAAGGGTTCCAGTACTTCAAAAGTTTATAAATGAATTTCTTAAGAAGTTACCAAGGCTACCTCCATAGAGAAATATCAAGTTCTATATTAATCTAGTACTAGGTATAACTTTGATTTCTATACCTTTATATAGAATGGAACTTATAGAGTTAAAGGAATTAAGAAAACAAGTGTAGGATTTATTAGATAAGAGTTTCATCAGGCCTAGCACATCACCATAAGGTATGTTAATATTATTTTTAAAAGAAAAATGATGGTTCTCTCTGGTTGTGTGTTGATTACAAAGAGTTGAATAAGGTGAGCATTCATAACAAGTATCCGTTACCTTGAATTGATGATTTGTTTGACTAATTTTAAGGTGCTAGATATTTTTCTAAGACTGAACAAAGGTCTGGATATCATCAATTGAGGATCAAAGGAGAGGATATACCTATAACTACATTTAGGCCTTGATACGACCATATGAATTCCTAGTAATCTCATTTGGCCTTACCAATACTCTAGCAGCTTTTATAGATCTAATTAATAAAGTGTTCAAATCACTTTTAGATATGTCTATGATTGTCTTTATTGACGACATTTTGGTGTATTTGTTAACAAAAAAGGAGCATACCCAACATTTGAGAGTTGTGTTACAAACAATTGGAGAATATCAGTTGTAAGCCAAGTTTTTTAAGTGTTAATTTTGGCTTAAGGGTGTCACATTCTTAGGACACTCAGCATCTTAGGAGCGGATATAAGTAGACCCGAAGAAGGTGGAAGTTGTAATGAACTATGAAAGACTAACGATAATGAAAAAGTGTGAAACTTTCTAGGATTAACAGGCTTATCAAAGATTTGTCTAAGAATTTTCTAGGATAGAATCCCCATTGACATGTGATATAAAAGAATGTCAATTCATTTGGTTTGATGCATGTGAAGCCAGCTTTCAAAAACCAAAAGAGTGTTTAAATACAGCTTCATTCCTGGCATTACAAATTGAAGGTAAAGGATTTGTCCTGTAATGCTTTAAGAGTTGGCCTAGGCTACATGTTGATGTCAAATGTACTTATGCTTCTAGGTAATTGAAAAGGCATGAACAAAATTACCCTACTTATGATTTAGAGATGGAAACAATGTCTTTTTCATAAAGATTTGGAGAAATTATCTGTATGATAAGATGTGTAAAATTTACACAAATCAAAATAGTCTAAAATATATATTTCAGGAATAGGACTTGAATCTAAAGCAAAGAAGGTTGATGGAACTACTAACAGATTATGACTGCATAATTCAATATCATCTAGGAAAGGCAAATGTTGTAGCTGATGCAATAAGTAAGAAGTCCTGAGCTAGTTCGGAACATATCATAGTAGAGAGGAGAACTTTGACTAAAGAGTTATATGATTTGATAAATCAAGGAGCTCAATTTCAAATTTAGGAGTGCTATTGGGTAGTATAAAAGTACCATCAATATTGTTGGAAAAGATCAAGGTTGCTCAAGGCTAAGACCCTAAGCTTCAAAAAATCATTATGAAATATGAGAAGGATGTTGCACAAATTTTAAGATTGATTGGGTAAGCTTCAATCATTGTCAATACCTAAATGGAAATGGGAAAAGAACATAATAAATTTTGTGGTTGGCCTACCTCATACAAGGACTTGAAGTGATTCAATTTGGGTGATCATAAATACGTTGACAAAGTCATCCCATTTCTTACCCATGAAAACCACCTACTCAATGTCCAAACTCCTATGAGTGTATATCGAGCAAATAATGTGTCTGCACCGGGTGCCTGTGTCAATAGTCTCTAAGTGAGGATCACATTTCACATCTCAATTCTGGAGGAAATTACAAAAGGCATTGGGCACCAGGTTGGATTTTAGTATAACATTCCATCCTTAAACTAATGGGTATTCAAACCTTAAAAGACATGACGAGAATGTATGTGATGGAGTTTGGTGGAAGTTGGGATTTGCACTTGCCTCTGATCGAGTTTAATTACAATAATAACTATCACAATAGCATTGGGATGGTGCCTTACAAGGCATTGTACAAACGAAAATGCAGATAACCAATGTGTTAGGAGAAAGTAGGTGAGAGGCAGATGGAGGGCCTGGAACCAATCAATGTCACATCAAAGAAGATTCTATTGATTAAACAAAAACTAGAGACAATGTTTAATAAACAAAAGAGTTATGTAGACCCAAAGCATAAGGACATGGAATTTCAAGTTGGTGACATTGTGTTTATAAAGTTATCTCCGATAAAGGGTGTGAAGAGGTTTGGAAAGAAAGGAAAAATGTCTCCAAGATATATTGGACCTTAAGAGACAATGGATAGGGTTAGAAATGTGGCATATTGATTGACATTACCTCTAGTTATTTCATAAATCCACCCAATATTCCACGTTTTTATGTTTCGCAAGTATATCTCTGATCCTTCTTTTGTACTCCAGCCATAAAAAGGTAAATGAGAATATGACCTATGAAGAGGAGCTAATAGCTATTTTGGATTCTCAAAAGCATTAGTTACGATCAAAGCAAATTCCTATAACTAAGGAGATATAGAGGAATGGTAATACCGAGGAGATCATTTAGGAAACAAAGCAAGAGATGCAAGAGTTATATCTATACGTATTTCCTCAATAGAGCATTGTTGTAAATTTTGAGGATAAATTTTTTTAAAAAGGGCAAATTGTAATACCCTGGTCTCATATATATATTTTTGTGTATACACACACACACAAAGACACATATCTCTCACTTTCGCCCTCATCTTTCCTACTTTTTTTTCACCCCCCCTAAGGTTACTATTTATGGAACCATCATCTTCCTCTATTTTTCACTACATATATCAATCAACTTCTCTCTTTAAACCCGTCATAACCGTACTCATTTTATCTCATAACACTAAAATCATCACAAAAATTAAGAAGAAAAATAAGAGAAAACTCAAATATTCGATTTGTTTCCTCCACTGTGTTGCTGACCACCACCACCACCACCACCATTAGACTCCCCTCAATGTTAGAAGGAAAACCCCTATGGTCTTGTCACTGGTCAATGCATGTATGGTCACCAATTGATAAAAATAAAGTACTAGCTTTAAAATAATGTTTCTTCAATTTGTTGATGTTTGTTGAGAATATGAGTTTCTTACAGTTAAAAAAGTTGTTCTAATCATCAAGAAATTTCATGTGGTATAAAAATTGATTAATTATGAGACTAGAAAATATTCCAGACACCAAAGGAATATTCCAGTCACCAGAGATACTATTTCGGCAACCTTCCAATGACTTTTATTTTTGAAAATTAAAAAAATCATATAAATTATGTCAATCCATACTTTGAGAAGTGATAATGCCAAATAATATTTTTCAACATAATTTTAAACCTATATGATCCAAAATGGTTTTTTTTCATTAATCCTTATACATTGACACACCAGCTCAAAATGGTGTGGTAAAAAAGGAAAATTTGTCATCTTCTTGAAACCATTAAAGCATGTTTATCTAAATGTATGCTCCCAAACCATTTTGGGCTAGTGCAACCACCTTAACTTGTTTTTTGATCAATTGTATGCCTTCACATGTTCTTTATTCTCAAATTCCTTATAATATTCTTTTGTCTACTAAACCCTTGTTCCTTATTGAATTACAAAGTTTTGTTTCTACTTTCTTTGTTCGTGATGTTCACCCTCAAATCACTAAGTTAGATCTTAAATCTTTAAAATGTGTCTTTTTAGGCTACTCTTATCTACAAAAAGGGTATCAGTACTATTGTCTAAATATTAACGAATATCTTGTAAAAAAATGTCTTGTATCTGTTAATGTTACCTTTTTAGAACACATTCCTTTCTTTCCTACTTTTTAATATATGAGATGGAGGATGATGATCTATTAGCTAACAAGATGACCAATCAAATCACTAATGTTACCTCTACATATACATAACCACTACATATCTTCTTTGTCTATTTGAGAAGAAGAGATCATCTTGATGCAAGTTTGATACATCTCTCTTCTTCAACATCAAATCCAATATTCGATGATGTCAGTACACCTATCTTATTTTCTCTTTTATTTGTATTGTCATTTACCTTCCTCTTCTTTTTCTTTTTTTCTCTCTTGATTATGTGATTCTTGTGAAAATCATTCTTGAAGCCTTATTCTATCCTAGTTAACAAGATGCTATAACAGAGGAGATGAATGCTTTAGATGCTAGTGGTATATGAGATTTAGTGAACTCACCTATTGGAAAGAAGGATACTAGATGTAAATGGGTGTTTTTAGCAAAGTCAATTATGATAAACCAATGGCTCAATTTAAAGCATAAATTGTGGAAAAAAAAAGTTATGCTTAGACTTATAGTGAGTATTATTCTGATACTTTCCTGCCTATTACTAAACGAACCTTTATTCGTCTATTCATTTCTATATCAACTACTTATAATTAGATATAAAAAATACCTTCTTATATGGTGACCTTAAAAAGGAAGTATAAGGAGCAACCACGTGAGTTTGTTATTTAAAGGGAGTATGGGAAAGTTTGTCATCTTCAAAAGGCTTGTATGGTTTAAAATAGAGTCTTCATCCTTGACTTAAAAAATTTTAGTCAAGCAATGAAAAAGTTTAGAATAAATAAGAGCAAGTATGCTCATTTAGTCTTCTATAAACAATTTGAATATTTCATTGTTTATGTGCATGATATTGCTATTAATGAAGTGATTATATTGGCATTCTATCTTTAAAGTCCTTTCTTCACAATCAATTTCGCACGAAAGGTTTTGGAGTTTTGAAATGTTTTCTAAGAGTTAAAGTGACAGATATACTTGATCTATTAACTAAGGCTGGAAAGTTATAAGCTAAACCATGCAGTACCCTAATGCTCTCTAATTTATAACTCACCAAAGATGGATATTTGCTTGAAGACATTGTGGAAAATAGAATATTGGTTGGAGAATTAAATTGTATTATAGTAGGTCACCCTAATATTGCATATTTTGTCAATTTTGGTATGTTAATTCATGTCTTCTTTAAGCATTCATCATTGGACTACCTTATAATTAATCTTATGCTACCTAAAGGGAGCTCATATACTAGGGATACTATATGAAAATCATGTTGAATGTTTTCACTTATTGATTGGACATATTTTAATATTGACCGAAAATCTACAATTAGATATCGTGTCTTTGTTAGAGAAAATTTAATTTCATGAAAAAACAAAAGATAAAATTTTGTATCTAGATCTAGTCTAGAATCTAAATACAAAGTTATGGTATAGTTAACATGTGAGATAATGTGGATATACCAACTATCATCTAAAATTGGTCTTAAATCCTCAAAACCAATAAAGTTGTAGTGTGATAATCAAGTTGATTTACATATTACTTCTAATTATGTGTTTCATGAATAAACAAGATATATTGAGATTAACTATCATTTCGTACATGAAAAAGTACAACAAAGCTTGATCTCTATAGGATATGTCAAAATTGGAGAACAACTTGAAGATTTTTTAATTTAATAAACAGTGCTTATTTTAATTATATTTATAATAAGTTGAACATGATTAATAACTATGCTCCACCTTAAAATGGAGTGTTAACAGATTATAGAAATATATAACTGATAAGATATGTAACCGACATGATCTTTTTAGACTTATTTAGAGGCTTAATTATAGGAATTACATTCCTTATTCTGTCCAAAGTATTAAGAGAAATCAATAACCTTTTCTCCTTGATTTACATCTATGAAGAAGATAAATCCCATGCTTTTTTATTACCTTCTTTCTTAACCTTATCCTCGCTTTTAGCCCAACTCAGTCTGGTCAAGGATTAGATTGAGCGAAACTTGAACAAATTGAATGGTTCTAACTAAATCATATTTTTTAATTACGTAACCTGAACCAAATCAAACCTTATGCCAAAATAAGAAATGGTCCAACCTTAGCCCATTTCATTATCAATCCTATCTATGTCTAAGGCAATAATGACCAGGACTTCAAAGTCCTTTTAACCAACAAAACTTATATGTCAAGAAGATGAAAAGTCCAGATCATTTAATCCCACTTAAAAGGGACATGAATGTAGAAAATGCGCCTAATTTTTTTTTTCTAATATTTGCATAAAATTTTAATTTTATACTAAAATATTAAGCATTTGGTATCCATTGTGAATGCCAATCAGTATACATATTTATTGTTATCTTATATAATCAAAATTGGTACCTTATAGGATGACGAATATCAACCGTGTCATGAAAAAAAACACATCAAGACATCGACAGCTAACTACTATATAAGTGTGCTTGTAACTATGAATTTCTTAGATTGGAAATATGATTATGACTGCTTCAAATAGAATACTCTGGGATATAGTAATTACAAGTTGGAAAGATTGGAAGTCTAAAGCTTGATCATTCCTCCGAATGTAACATCGAACCACATTTTACCACTTCTTGATATGATACTGTTAAGAATGATCGTAGCCTGTCGATTTACATTGGCTGATTATAAGACAAAGATAGCAATGGGATATGATATACGTAGGAACCATAATCTTGCAAGTCAAGTAAGCCATGCCTAGCAGAAGTAGCATGTGCTTAAGAGTATTCCTACACAGCCACATTCTAAAAATTATTACAAATTCTATTTTAGCCGAATCTTCATTTATGTGACTCGTAAATTCCTATATAAGCTTATGCTTGTAATTATGAACTTCTCAGCTTAGAAAGCTGATTACGACAGTTTCACATGGAATACTCTGGACCCTGGCAAATACTTGCAAGTGGGAAAGGATTGAAAGTCTAAAGCTGGAACACTTATGCATTCCCACTTGATGCATAACAAGCTATGACGTGATCATGTGAATTGTATTTATAATGTTAGCCATTCATGTCTATTTGCTTCGTGGGCCTAGAAATTGCAGGAACGAACTGTAAGTAAAGTATGAAGGTATGCTATCAAAATTCAGAGATCTTTCTTGCATTTAGATATAGATTATGAAGAGAAAGAACTTAAGAATGTCTTAATTTTCACCGCTATCTTTTCATGATTCTACAGCAAAAGATAGTATTGAAGGTGGCTATGCATTGCCAGAAATGCCATCGGAAGGCCCTTAAGATCGTCGCAGAAACAGATGGTAATCAATATTGTTTCAACAAGCTCATGCAAAAATCAGCTTCACTTCTGTTGTTTTTGTTCTAACATACATGAAACCTTAATTATGTGTTCAAACAAAAACTTGTAAGAATTATAGTTATTATTCTTAAGACGTTCTATAAGCATTAGCGATTCCAAATAATATATACGCTTGAGTCGTAATAATTAATATTTACTTTGAAATGGTCTCAGGAGTGACCTTTGTGAGCATAGAAGGAGAATTCAAAGAGATAGTCGTGGTGATCGGAGATAACATGGACCCCGTGAAGTTGACTGCCAAACTGAGGAAGAAAGTTGGAGCCACAGAGATTATCAGTGTTGTAACAATGTGAACAGGTGCCATACATGTACGATAACTAGATCGTTTGTTAACAAATATTAATTGTTAGCTACAGATAGTTTAGTCATCTCTCATCTTATAAGGGTGTCCTGTTCTTGGTAAATACTGAATCGGTTCAATAGTATGTAAAACAACAACTGTTCAAATGATTTCAAGTTGCAGTTTCTTAGGTTTTTCTTACAGTTATACCTCATTAGTCATTACATGACATGTTTTATGGCTTTCTCTGGAGTATCATTTGACATATTTGGCATAAGACTATGAAAGGTTCATTACTCTCTAATCTTTTCTCGCAATGCTTTTGCTACTCAGAAACCGAGTTGGGGTATAACTGGTCATTATTCAATTTTGTGCATCATTGCTTATTTATCTAATCGATTTACTAAATAAAGTCAAATCTACCATTTGAATCTGTCGAAAAGGTTGAAAAATTCTCTTGACAGAAAGATATATAAGAAGATGGTGATTGGACTTTCCAATTTGATAAATATAAACTTGCTATGAACTACCACAAGCTTACTCTCGTATGTTGTTTTTCTGAAAGATAGCTCCCTCAAAATTTACAAATTCATTCAAAAGATATAGAAAAGATCTTCGAGTGACAATAAGAAGGGTATATCAAAATTTTAAATTTAGAATTTTGAGTTATTTTGTGATTGCAAATCGATTGAAGTTTTAACAATTAAAGATAATCCGAACTGTAATTACAATAAATTATAATAAAGAATATAAATGTACGAACGTAATTAAAATCTTGGCATATATTATATGATCTTGGGATATAGTATATACCTTAATATATAAAGGAGTCAGAACTCTGGAGTTTGACAATAATTAAAAAATTCAACCACAAAAATTTTGAATTGTCTAATTTTTTGGTTTGATTTTCAAATTTTCTATTTATTTTATTTTAATAAATTTTATTGTTAAAAATTGATCAACTTATTAAATGATATGTTAATTTTTGTAAATTAATACATTTTTATAAACTGAAATAAATAAATTAATTTTTATTTAACAGTCTTTTTTAATTAAATTTTAAATTTTCGATGGTAAGGATAATTATATTTTAAACTCTTTAATTTTATTCAATCTTTAGCCAGTCTATGACCTAAAATCAATTAAACTTTTTAAATTTTAAACCTCTTGTTTTACTGGTTTAATTTCCGGTTTGATTTATAAAATATTGATATTAACATCTTTTACATGTCAAGCGAAAAAAAAAAGGTTGGAAATGGAAATCCGATGGGATGGAATATAGCTATTTCAAGCCTATGGCCATTTGCTGGAATATTTCTTCTGGAGGGTGGAGATTGCAAGCAGCAGTTGCATGCCTCATTCGGAATAAGAGTCTTTTGATTGTACAAAATCTCTAAACAATGGACTGAAAGTGATACTCAAGTCTAAACAGTGGTCGATGGTACCAAGAACTGTAGTATTATGGTCACAAGTATTGTCACGAATGATTTAGAGGTTTCTTTGTAGAGTTTTCTTTTGGAAATATGTTAGAAATAAAAAGGAAAACCAATACAGATTTTTAGTCAGTCTAAGAGTTCGACAGCAAGTGGCAGAACAACGCTATAAGATCTGCAGTCCTAATATTCTTGACCATAAGATTACCAGCTAGCTGCTTACGCCAATCTATGTTACATATGAAGTGTCGTCTTAAGAGTACAAAAGTCCTGGCCATTACTTCCAGATAAATAAGTTTGATTTCAGGAATCATTGTCCTGTAATAATTCGTCTTGTCATTGGAAACAAACAGATACAAAATACAAATGAATATTTGATCATATTTAGAGCATAGGAAAGGACTATAAGTAGGGAAGTAAGAAACCATATCTCAAAGTTTCAAGGAAAATACAGTTTGATGCACCGAGGTGGAAATGGAGCACACAGACTCGTATGAGTTTAACCCATTAAGAGAGGGTAAGAAGTGTTAATCTAGATAAATATAAAATCTCGTTTGAATTTTGAATATGCTTCTTGACAATCTATTTACAAAGAATTGCTATATATACATAACTAAAGATAAGGAAATAAAAACAAGTTTGCATAAAATGAGGAAGACAACAAATATGGAAAGCTTGGAATGGCAAGGAGCTGTTAGAGATAAATATGAGAAGATTTTAAGATGCTAGGATGGAGATCTGCAAGGTGTGGAAATGATATATTTCCATATTTCCATTAATACCCTCCCTCAAACTAATGCCACGTGTCACGGAGCATAAGTTTGGATACTAAGAAATTGTGACGGTTCCGTGACATAGCCTTGGTAAGGAAGTCGTCAAGTTGTTTGTGTGTAAAAATATAGGATAAGTGAATAAATTTGTCTTTAACCTATTCACGAATGTAGTGGCAATCAACCTCGATGTGTTTAGTGTTTTCATGGTGCACGGGATTTGTGGCTATTTGAATGGCGCTTGTGTTGTCACCGTGAAGAATAGTGGGCTATAAGAGAGGTTGATTTAATTCTCCTAATAAGTGACGAATCCACACAATTTTGGAACAAGCTGCAGACATTGCTCGGTATTCAACCTCGGTTGAAGATTTTGATATTTTTGTTTGTTTCTTACATTTCCAAGAAATGAGAGAAGTACCTAGAAGCATGCACCATCCTGTGGTAGATTGACGAGTTAATGAACAACTGGCCCAATCGGCATTAGCATAGCCGGATAATATCATGAAAGAAGAGGACAAGAAGAAGAGTCCGCGGTTGATGATGGTACATATGTAGCGAATGATGTGGAGAGCAACACTATAGTGATGTTGGCAAGGTTTATTAACGAACTGGCTAAGAACTTGGACCGGATATGTAATGTCCAGCCGAGTCATGGTCAAATATATAAGACTTCCAATAAGTCTTCGATATGAAGTGGCATCAAGCAGGGGTGTACCATCTTCTATATGGAACTTAATATTTTGCTGCATTGGAGTATATGCCATCTTATCATCACTTATGGGGGTGAGTTTGATAAGTTCTTAAGCGTACTTCTTTTGAGATAGCTTGATCCCATCCTACAAATAACATACTTCTAAACCCAAAAAATATGTTAGTAGTCCAAGGTCTGTCATTTCGAAAGATGCATTTAGTGAAGTTTTAAGATGAAAAATCCCATCTGTATTACTACTAGTTATAATAATGTCATCAATATAAATAAACAAAATAGTGATAACGTATTTGGATGGTCTTAAGAACATTGAGTAGTCACAGTTACTTTGTTAAAATCCAGCCTGAATAATAGTTTTTTGAATGTTTCAAACCAGGCCCATGGAGCCTGTTTCAGGCCGTAGAAGGACTTGTGGAGGTGACATACCAGATTTGGATCTGATGGAGCAAATCTTGGAGGTGCTTTCATATAAACCACCTCTTGCAAGTCACCATGAAGGAAGGCATTCTTGACGTCCGTCTGGTGAAGCTTCCACCCTTGCTTTGCCGCAATAGACAAAAGTATTCGGACAGTTGGCATTTGCTTGTAGCCTTGAGATACCAATCTTACCTTATATCGATTAAGAGTGCCATCAGCGTTGTATTTTATTGTGTATATCCATTTACTGCCAATCAAAGAGTTATCTGGAGGTTTTGTTTGGAGGCTCCAAGTCATGTTTTCTTCAAGTGCATCCATCTCATCTTTCATGGATTTACGCCAGCATTCATGTTTGTTTACTTGTTTAAAAGAAGTGGGAACAGTAACTGTTAGTAAGGTAGTTACTAAGGCATAAGATTTACCATATTCTCCTGGGGAGTATCCGTAACGAGCTGGAGGATCAACATGACGTTGAGAGCATCAAATCGGGATAGGATCTTGAATAGTTCCTATCAAGTTAGTACTTGGTGCAACAATGGAAGAAATCATACCTTCACTAGTATTAATGGGAGGCGGAGACGGTGGTGGAACAATGGGCATATTATTATCATTTTCAAAGAAGGTGGGAAGTAGACAAAAGTGAGTTTGCGAGTCATCTTTTGAAATCAGATAATAAAAAATTTATTAAAAAAATATGACATGTCGAGATACACAAACAAAACGTTTAATAGGGTCATAGCAAAGGTAACCTTTTTGTGTATCATTATAATATAAGAAAATACATTTTGCGGCTTTAGCAAAAAGTTTATCTTGTTCGTGACATTGGAGATGGACAAAACAAATGCAACCAAAAACACGTAAATGATCATACTTTGGTTTCTTTGAAAATAGTTGAAAAAATGGAGAATCATTATTATTAACAGTTGTCACTTTTCTATTTATTAAGTAAACAGAGGTTTGAAGTGCTTCAACCTAAAAAATATGAGGCTTGTGTGTCGTGCTTAGCAAAGTAAGGGCAGTTTCAAGGATATGTCGGTTCTTCCTTTCAACCACCCCATTTTGTTTGGTTGTGTACAAACAAGTAGTTTGAGAAATAGTTCCGTTTTGTCGAAAAAATTGTTGAATGTCGTCACTTATATACTCACCACCATTGTCCGATATAAATTTTTTATTTTTGTTTGAAATTATGTTACGATATAGGAGAAAAATTCTTTTATAAAATGTCCTACCTCATATTTATGACGAAGAAAAAATATCCATGTGTATCGTGATGCATGGTCTATAAAAAGTAAAAAAGATATTTAAATCCAATGCGAGACAATATAGGGGATAGACCCCAAACATCGCTATGAATCAAATCAAACGGTTTGAAATATTCAGTATTACTTACATAAAATGGCAATTTATGACTTTTCGAAAGGGTGCAATTTTCACAAGATATAGATTTAAACGTACTAAAATGTGGTGCAGAATGCAAGCAACTTTTAAGCATAAAAGAGAGCCTTTTGGCGTGAGGGTGCCCAAGGCATAAATGCCATAAGTTTAATAAATCCTTTGAATGTTCAATGTCTCTGTCAGAAGCAGTAAGAAAGCATTTAAAGGTTGAGGTGCTATAAACTGTAATAAGAATAAGCGTCCGATTTTACGCCCTGTTGCCACCACTCTCCTTGTCCCCAGATTCTGCACAATGCAACCATCAGGAGAGAATGCTACAATACAATTATGCTCAACTAATTGCCCAATATAAATTAAATTAGTTGTAAGTTTCGGCACATATAAAACATTTGACATTAATTTTGTCAAACCGATTCCCATAGTGGGAAGACTATGGCCATTGGTCGTAATAACCTGTTGTTGAGAAGTTATAGGAATCATATTGTTCATGGATTCAATATCCCCTGTCATATGTGTTGGGTCCCATTTTCGAAGCCCAACTATCAAACCAGAGTCAAAAAGCGTGAGCGGGTTTCCTTGTAGGGTTATCTCAACGAACCCTCCCTCCTTTGCAATCAATCAATCTAAATTCAACACTAAAGGCTATAAATTTCTATGGGAAGGTAGATAAACGTGTTAGGAATCGAATGCTTCAAGAATTGTCTCAATCGAAGGTCGGACAAGAAAATTATGGTCAAGCGAATCCAACATGTTCATGACTCTACTCACAATTTACATGCCTTGGCGTAAATGCCATAATTCTCACTACAGATGTCGGATTGACTTCCTTTTTAGATGGTTTGAAAGAAAACTTCTAAATATACAATTTTAATGAGAATTTGAAGCAAGATTCAGCCTCCAAAAGGATAAAAAATGGAACAGAAGATATAAGATGAATAGTGCATAAAAAATAAGACGAAGCAGAACTAAGACGAAGCAATCTAAGATGAAACAAAACTAAGACGAAGTGAATCTAAGATGAAACAATCTATGACAAAACAAAACTAAAACGGAGTGAATCTAAGATGAAACAATGTAAGACGAAACATAACTAAGACGAAGCGAATCTAAGATGAAACAAAACTAAGACAAAGCAAATCTAAGACGAAGCAATCTAAGATGAAACAAAACTAAGACGAAGCAATCTAAGACGAAACAAAACTAAGATGAAGCGAATCTAAGACGAAACAAAACTAAGATGAAGCGAATCTAAGACGAAGCAATCTAAGAAGAAACAAAACTAAGACGAAGCAGAGGTCAAACTAAGACGAAGCAGCGTTGGAAAGCTAGAAAATTTAGCTACCACTTTCTAGAAGACAACTTCATCTAGTCCAACCTAGATTACTCTAGATTTTCCCCTAGGAGTTAGAACCCGAATTCTACCCTTATAACAGACCCGAAATATGAAATGCAATATAAAACCCGAAAACATAAACAAAAGTAATCATATATCATTAATAGAACCAAACACAATCTGAGCTTAGCTTTAATTACATATTAACATGCTCATCAGAAGCTTAATACAAGTACAGATGGACGCTCCATGTCATGCTATGAAGCTGTCCAAAAGTGATTGAACTAACTTAATTACAAATGTTTCTACTATCTTGGAGTTTTCGAAGCCTTACAAGGATTGCTAACCTTCTTGTTCTGCACCTGAGAAGGAAGTGGTGGGGTGAACTATACAACTCAGTGACTAACATATTTATAGTCATTGATAATTGACCCCAAATTCATGCATATGCATATATGTATATATGTATATTTATATGTATACTTTCTAATTTGAGCATTCTTCATTTTGGTTTAATACTCAAAGCACATAACACTCAAATGCATCATTCATGACAAGTTTAAAGATGCAATGCATAGAAATTGGCTCGAGGGTCCCATGAAACAGAATGAGGAAACTGAAGTTTACCCCATGAACAGAATGAATCCATTTTGGAGCTCATATGCCACAGGCGGGCATCCGGGAGAAGGCTCTTGTCAACGTGCACATGACGAACAGAATGGTTCCACTCTCGCCCAACCAAAAGGCACATATTTGTTTTCTCATATGCTTATCCTTTTATGCTTTATCTTCATTTTCATTTAATGCAGATGTCATGACCTCTATTGAGGAAAAACATAGCCATATTTCACCATGCATTTTTCCACATTTACAAACAAGGCAATTTCAACAATCAATTTAAACATACACTCATAGGCAAGAATTTGCCCAATTATACTATAACCCTAAATATGTTACCCACCTAGTTAGCTTGCGAAAACCAAGTCAAGCTTGCCTTTCCCTTTGCTCTTGGGTAGGATTCCCTTGGTCCCCTA
>JANZLC010000200.1:4273644-4286792 GCA_026413385.1 Erythroxylum gracilipes
AAATATTTTATTTTTACTTATTCTTATAAGTTTTACTTCTTATTTATTATATACCGGTTTTATAGCGGTTCACTACCAGTTGAACCTCTAAACCTTAAACCTTTTCTTCGACCGGTTCGATGTCCGGTCCAATTTTTAAAACATTGGTTTTAATTCAAAAGATAATACATTCTATTGGTAATATTTTTGTGAAGGACAAATAAAAACTGTTAAAAGTTTTGTATTATCATGTAATATTAATTGCCAAAATACGTAGATATCCAACTGAATATACTCCTAAACATACTGTATCTCTTTAGGACCAGATGGAATATTAAACCTATATTGTGTAATACAACCAAAAAAATTAATCATAGAATGGGCAAACAAAATTCAATTATTAATTCAAATAGAAAAACCATTTGGAGAATTAGAAAATAAAGAACTTTTATGGAATTTTGTTACATATAAAACTTCAAAAATAGGACAACAATTTTTACTATGTTTAATATTCAGTATATTCAGTTGGATATCTACGTATTTTGGATCCTTTTTGATAAAAACCATGTTGATTTATAAATTCATCTAATTGCGCCACTGATATGAAGTTTGTTGATCTTTTTTCCTTTTATCTCCACTAATATGTTCTCTTTTTATTTGTTGCATCAGTTTTATACACATGAATTAAATTATCTTGAACGAACATTACATAATCATAAAACCACTACCTCTTGGCATCGTTATGACTGAACAAAATCAAGATCAAAACATACCTTTAGAACCTATTTAGGAAAATATAGATTTATTAAGAAATATGCATCAATTTTATACATAGGAATTAAATTATCTTGAACGAACATTACATAATTATAAAACCACTACCTCTTGGCATCGTTTGTTAGATTATTTTATGTCCCATGTAATTTATAAACTTCAGTCAAATTAAAGCACCCAAGATAATGGTTATTGAGTATTATAGACTGGGTCTCAAATGGGTCATGGACCATTTTCCTCTCTCTTCATAATTACCAAAGGACATGTCCATTGGAGATGCTATATAAGTTGAAACAACTTATTATATCAGAATGTTATCTAAAACATTCTGAACCATTGAGGAATGCTCTAAGGAAAGAAGACGAGGGGAAATAAAAGGTTTTCTACAACGAATACAAAATCATGGATACAGGTATGCAAAATCATTTGATCCGATAAAAGATTTACATCGTTATGACTGAACAAAATCAAGATCAAAACATATTGGATGTAGATAATTTAGAATTATCAGAATCATTAGGAACGTTTCATATAAATACATTATTATCAAACGAAAAATAGAAACAAATAGTCAAAGCTCAATTAAATTTAAAATCTGGACAAGATATACAATCATCATTATTTAAAAATATCTTAGATCGTAAAAATATTATCTATTTTGGAAAAATAGTTCATGAAACACCAATTAGAATAATTATTTACTGCTTGGATAAAACCTGCCGGGAATCCTGAGAGGATGTTTAAATTGATAATATAGATTGTATCGATGAGTCCACTCTAAAAAAAGAGGTAGGTGGTTAAAGGTTCTGCTTATGATAAAATGATTGCTTTTGGTCCAAATCTTCCTTGGTTTTGAGGATAGTATTGGAATAGTTTTTGCTCTTTAGTCCATTTTGAAAGAAAAAGATTTTTGAAGCAATCCATCAAGGAAACATATGATCGACAGACAAAGATGAAATCATTTATGGTTATGAATCAGACCAAGAATTATATGCAAATGAAGACACTCTAGAAAGTAGTCGATCTAGAGAACAACAAGTAGGAAAACAACAAATACAAAGAGAACATATTAGTGGAGGGTTCGAAGTACCCTGACTACAAGCTATAGCTTTTAGTTCAGCAGTTCAAGAAAATCTAGAACCAATAGAATCTGACTATAACTCAGACTCTACAATATCTTCAATTTATTTTTATTAATCACAAACTGAAACAGACTCAGAATCTCCAGTCGAATCCATGTACAACAATTTCTAGGAATTTTAAACTATATTTCAGATCAAGGATTTTTTAAAGATTTAGCAAAGGAAAGGAAAATATTACAGCTTAAATGCACTACCAAATCACAATGGAATTGGACTAATGCAGATACGCAGGCTGTACAAAAATTGAAACATCCTGAAGCCTTGCAAATAATTAGACAGTTTTTCATACCATTTATGACCACGAAAGGCATTTTTACTGATCTAACAACAACAGGGAAGTATGCAATATGTCAACATACGCGAATATCCACAACATCAGTGTAAATGTTGCCCCTCTACAGCAAAAGGAACAACTGGACCAGCAGATGCAGAATCAGACGATGCAATAATTGAAGAGTAGAAAACAAAGATCGATAGTCCCCTCATGATCAACATTTGCACAGTTGATAGAACTCAGTATCCTTAAAACAACGCAACTAATCCCCACTCGACAAACGTATTTCAATATTTGAAGGCACCTGTCTCATCCACACAGCGTGTAAACCGTGTGGGAGTTAGAAAATGAAGTGAAGTGACAGGTCACGCCAGTTTTTTACCAAATTAAAATGTCCCTTTCTAATTTTTGGTTAAGTAATTAGAGGTCTTAGGTGAGTAACAGATTTTTTTTTTCTATTCCATAAACATATTCTAACTTTATTTTATTGATTTTCATCCACATATTTATATAAGACGACTTAACTAAAGATTTAGTTAAAAATAAATAATGTAAGCAGATTATTTGGTACAGATGATCTCGGGCTCTCGGGTCGGGTCTTCAAACTTTTTTAAAGGCTTCGTTTTAATAAATACAAAATGCATACTAAGTAACTTGTTTAATTGATAAAGTATTACGTACAAGTTTCTATTTTATTAAAAAATGTTGGGAACAACTGACGTTTAAACTCTGGTATCTTTTAGATAGTCATCAAGCAACCACAGCTAACGCTTCATTGGTGGATATGACAAAAGCCAACCAAGATAGCTACATCAATATAAACTCGTTAAAAGAGGAATTGTTTTGGAAGCACTCAATATATATAAGAAGATACCATTAATTAAAAATTTATAATTTTTATTGTTAAAAATCGATCAATTTTTATAAAATAATCAATTTTTATGAATTAAAATAAATAAATTAATTTTTGTTTAATAATTTTTATTTAAAAGTTAAAATTTCCAATAAAAAACAGTCTTTTTAAATAATATTTGAAAATTTTAATTTTATTTAATTTTATAATAATATAATACTGATTAAATTTTTTAAATTAAAAAATTAGCTTAATTTTTAATCTACCTTTTAAAATATTGCTTAAAAGGTTGCAGAGACCGAGAGAATCGTAGCATTAGGAATATTAAAATTGCACAACAACCTGGCAAGTAGGGAGCACGTGAGCAAGTCTCAGTGCAAAGTTGCAATCAGCACTAAGTCACGTGCTGTCAGGACTGCGCTTCTGACCGCCCCAATCTTTTCCGTGCTTGTATCGACGTTTCGCCGGAATATTAAGATTTAAATTTTTTATTATTAAAATTTTATTTATTTATTAATAATCGATTAATTTTTATAAATTATAATTACAAAAATGCTCTCCTAATCTTATTTAATATAAATAAATAAAAAGGAGAAATAACAAATGTATTGGATGGTGGATGAAGTCGAGCACCTAACATTTGAGTTATCTTTTTTGTTATTTCTAACCTCGTCCTGACATATTTTTAATGTTCGGATAAGGTATGAAATTTAAGATTTAATTTATATTATATCGTTATAAGATAATTAAAATTTAAATATATTTAAAAGATATTATTTTTATTTATAAAAAAGTAAATTTTAATTAAAAATATTAAATAAATATTAATTTTTATATTTTAATTTTTAAAATTTTATTAATTGATAAAAATTGATCGATCAATTAATAAGTTAATAAATTAAAAAATTAAAATAAATTAAATCAAAACTTAAAAATTAAAAATTTTAATAAATAAAATGTTTGTAATTACTAAATATCTCTAATTCCTTCGCATATTTTGTGTTCCTTTATTTATTTATTTATTTATTTTTGGGTGGTAGACATAAATAAAAACCACTGGTGACTGGTGATTGGCGACTGGTGGTGACTGAACTGAGGCTAAGACAGAGACTGTAGATACTACATAACAAAGTCAGCAGCTTCTCTCACGTTCCTCGTCCTCTATAAATCTAAACATTCACACTCTTGCCATTGGACATCACTGCGCCTCTCTGTCTCTCTCCCTCAATTCAAGCCATGGCGGATCTGAAGTCTACGTTCTTGACGGTGTACTCTGCTCTGAAGCATGAACTCTTGGAGGATCCTGCTTTTGAGTGGACCCCTGAGTCTCGCCAATGGGTCGACAGGGTACTCCCTTTTTCTTATCTTCTTTTACCATCCTTTCTGATTTTGTTTTTCTGGGTTTTCGTAATCTAAAGATTAGTTCTTGATCCCGTTTCTCCATTGGGATTTGAACGTCAATGCTGTTGCTTGGGCTTAAGAGAAAAGATGGCCTAATTAGTTGCTGAGATGTTCAATTCCTATTCGTTGTTCATGACATCTTTACTACGAAAGAAACATTTCCTGCCATAATGCTTCTAGCTTAATTCCTTTATCGTACTTACGGATCAAAAAACTGACTTTTGGCTGGTTCTTGGCTGAGGATCCTTTTACCATGTGTTCCTTCTGCCAACAGTAATAAATTTGTGCGGTTAAAATGCAGTTATCTGACTATTTTATTTGTTCAATCTGATGCAGATGTTGGACTACAATGTCCCTGGAGGTAGGATTCAAATTTTGTAAGAACTTATAATGTGAAAGGACTTAACAGTTCGGGAACTTCTGTTGTCAACCTTTGTAATAATGTAAGATTTATACATTACTTGATAGCTTTAGCATTATATTTTGCTTACAGGGAAGCTGAATAGGGGCCTATCTGTGATTGATAGCTATAAATTGTTGAAAGAAGGAAAGGAATTAACTGAAGAGGAAATCTTTCTTGCTAGTGCTCTTGGATGGTGTATTGAATGGGTAATATATTGAATGACTTCATTCCCAGTTTAGGGTTTCACAATTATGGCAGCTAATTAGTGCCAATGACATCAATTTTTGCAGCTTCAAGCATATTTTCTTGTTCTAGATGACATTATGGATAGTTCACACACAAGACGTGGTCAACCTTGTTGGTTTAGGGTACCCAAGGTTTGTGTTGATATTTTTTTTTTCCTCTTTAGTTTTCCACTGCTGTTGTTTTCATTGCTTCCAAAGTGTTTGATGTCCATGAACTCTGTTTTAGGTTGGTATGATTGCAGTAAATGATGGAATTTTGCTTCGCAATCATATTCCGAGGATTCTCAAAAACCACTTTAAAGGCAAGGCATACTATGTGGATCTTGTGGATTTGTTTAATGAGGTAAATAACTTGCTTATATTTTCTTGGGTTACTTTCTGGGGATATATGTTATTGACAGTTCATGTATGCTTCTGCAGGTGGAGTTCCAAACAGCCTGTGGGCAAATGATTGATTTGATAACAACACATGAAGGAGAAAAGGAATTGTCCAAATACAATTTGTCAGTGTAAGTGAAATACTTGCAATTTGACTGCTGTTGGCATTTTGGGCAATTTTGACCAAGAAACCGTATCTTTTCACAACCAGTAATCTTCTATGAAATACTATTCCTACTCATGGTCATGAATATTTAAAAAACATGTTAAATCAAATCCTTTATCAGTTTGACCCTCCCTTCAATCAAAGCTGCATGCCACTGATGCTACATGGGCTAATTATATTCTCCCAAAGGATAAGGAATATGAGATAATGAGACTATTACAATTGAGTTTAAGCAATCTTCTGTTGTTATTTGGATTTTTAGAAATCTTAGTTACTTCGAATGACTGCGTAGTTGTCTTTATGTTCGTCTAGTTTTGTTGTTTGTGAGCCCTCTAATTACTTCTTAAACTTTTGCAGTCACAGGCGTATTGTTCAGTACAAGACTGCCTACTATTCATTTTACCTCCCAGTGAGTGTACTTTAACTGATTGAATGCCTCTTTTATAGAATCAGATAAAGCTTTATTATGCACCTCATCCTTTTGTTGATTCTCTGTCATTTCTTCCAAAGAAAAAACAGAAACAAAATAAAAGGAGATTTTGATAATATGTTGTTGAATTTCAATAGAATGTGCATTCTTAATGTTGGGAATTTCAGAATCTGAATGATCATCTGACCATTCAATCATTAATCATTTCAGGTTGCATGTGCATTGCTCATGGCGGGTGAGAATTTGGACAACCATGTTGTCGTGAAAAACATTCTTGTGGAGATGGGAACCTACTTCCAAGTACAGGTATGCTTAAAGTGTTAATGACCTTGACTTTCCCCTGGAGTTTCTTTTTGTTTTTTGTGCGATTGAATGTCTTTCTTGGCATTTCTGTGCTCTATTCAACTTCTGTAACAGCTTGTGTTTCGAAGGCAATTCTTAAATGATGCATGTATGGGGCTTCATGATGTTTATCTTCATGGATTTTTCTTTTCTTTTCTTTTATTCTCCTGATCTATACACAATTCAGTTCAATTGGGTACAGTGCATCACTCGAAGTCCATGGAAGTCAAGCGTTAGTCTTCACCATTTCATTTATCTTTGAAATTCTTCTTGTGCAGGATGATTATTTGGATTGCTTTGGTGATCCCGAGACGATTGGTAAGGTAAGCACAACTTTGGTAAACATGTAAAATTAGATTGCACATGTCAAATAAAACTCCATTTAACTGAACTTTATTCTTTCTATACTTCGTGCACTCAGATAGGAACAGATATTGAAGACTTCAAATGCTCATGGTTGGTCGTGAAGGCTTTGGAACTTTGTACCGAAGAGCAAAAGAAATTACTATATGTAAGAGTGGTGTAATGTTTAGTTCATTTATGTGATTGCTGTCTGAGACAAAATAGCTTTTATATGTTGCTAATGCTCTTCCCATCCAGGACAACTATGGGAAAGCTGACCCTGCCAATGTAGCAAAAGTGAAGGCTCTTTATAACGAGCTGAATCTTCAGGTGTGTGTTTTAAGTCCTTGCAATAAATGTGCAGAGATGGTGGCTTTACTCTTCCTTAGTATTGTAGGTTCATATTAAGGCACTTTCAGGTTTTTTCTGTTTATCAATTTCCCTTGATGTTCATCTTGACAGGCTGAGTTTGCTGAGTACGAAAGGAAAAGCTATGAGAAACTGATAACTTCCATTGAAGCTCATCCGAGCAAAGCAGTCCAAGCGGTGTTAAAATCTTTCTTGGCTAAAATATACAAAAGGCAGAAGTAGTGCAAGGACTATGAGGTTGATGATGCTGAATGTTTTCCTAATTAGTCAAAAGTTGTTACTTCCTAATCAGCTTGGTGTTCTGTTCCTGAAAATAACTTGTACTTGCTTGCATCAAAGCACTGCTCATCATTCATAAGATATGTGAACGATTTGACATTTCCTGATGATTATATTCTGATGAACAATTTCTCACCCACCAAACAGGGCATAGTTTTGTTACCAATTCTTTTGTTACTAGTGTGAATGCATTTTTAAAGGTGGTTTTTTCAACCGAAAATCCTATATTTAAGTTAAAAATGTTTGGTTGGATGAAATCTTAATATTCTTAATGAACTATTAAATACTAATATAATTAAAAAAATAATATCTTGAATTAAGAAATTATCTCCAATCAACAAAACAAAAATGTCTGTTCTGAAAATTAATTATCCAATCTTAAAAATGTGTGAGATTAACAAAAATGATGTAGACAAGTGAAAGGTCAAACAACAAACAAGGAGTCCGTTTGTCTTGAAGAATTACAACAGTTTTTTCTTTTTTGTTTTGGTTTCATGGCTCTTTCTGCAGATCAAATTCAAAGATTCTAAAGACTTGGATTCTGAATTCAGAAGATAATGATCGTTTTAGTTATTCAATCTTTCAAATTTCACTTGATCGTATGCGTTATCTCTTTTGGAAGATTCGACTAAATGTTTTATCTTGGGTCATTTTCGTGAACATTTTTTATCTTGTCCTTCGTCTAACATTATGATCCTATAGTAAACTTTCTCATTTTTTAGAATTTTATTTGTCAATCAGCATGAGCTTTTGGTCCCCGATTCTGGGTTATGATTATTGCTGCTATAATATTTCTTCCAAAGACTTGTTTTTTGATCCAATGTTTTTGATGGTAGTTTTTTGAAAATCAGAAAAGACGTCTTTTTTAATGTCAAATTTTGTTTCTTTAATGGAAAACACTTCTGGGTTTGATTTGATTTTGGAGGGAATTTAGGCTTTTCAATTTTCTTTTTGGTGTTTGGTTAGGGGAATGAGAAATGAATCTTGTAGTTCGTGTGATAGAGGCAAGGAATTTGCCACCAATGAACACTAACGGCCTGAGCGATCCGTATGTAAAATTGAAGCTGGGAAAGCAGAAGTTCAAGACCAAAGTAATGAAGAAATGCTTGAATCCAAGTTGGAGTGAGGAATTTAGTTTCAGGGTTGATGATTTGCGTGACGCACTTGTAATTTCTGTATTGGATGAAGACAAGTACTTCAACGATGACTTTGTTGGGAGAATTAAAATGTCAGTCTCGCGCGTTTTTGATGCAGATAATAAGTCCCTTGGCACTTGTTGGTACCCTCTCCAATCCAAAAACAAGAAGCTCAAGAAGAAGAATCGTGGTACTTTTGATTTTTGGCATTTGCATTAAGCACAGCAGCCCTTATAAATTCACCGTATGATTTATGTTGTAACGTTTTCTTCTCTTTTATGCTTAAACAGGTGAAATTCTTCTGGATATATGTTTGTCTCCAAAGAATTCTGTCGACTCAATTCCTGAGGATGATCAATCCCAACGGGGGAAGAATGCAGAGAAAATTATAGAAAATCCCACTAGGGTTTTGAATGGCTCAAACAGATCATCCTCTCCATTGAAGGGAGAAGAAACTGTTTCTGCTAAAGAAGAGAAGTCTATCACACAAAAAAGTCTTGCTGTGAGAATTGCCCAGATTTTTAACAAAAATGGTGATGCAACATCCACCACTTCCAGTAAAGGCATTGAGGTAATAGAGATACCTGAAATCTTCGGGGTTGAGGCTTGTGATGACAAGTTGGTGGATCAGTCTTCTTATGATAACTTTGAAGAACTTATGAAAGCAATGGAATCTAGGGGTGAGGAAAGCGAAACTCCAAGTAATCTGCCTGGGGGTCTCCTTCTAGACCAGTTTTATGTAATTGCTCCCAAAGATCTGAACGCCTTATTGTTTTCACCCGATTCAACTTTTTGGACATCATTGGCAGATTCTCAGGGGAAAACAGAACAGCAGTATGGACCTTGGAAATTTGAAAATAGTGGTGCAAACTTGAAAAGGTCTATAACATACGTTACTGCTCCAAGCAAATTAATTAAGGCTGTGAAAGCCTTCGAGGAACACACATATCTGAAAGCAGATGGGAAGGCTTTTGCTGTTTTAGCTAGTGTAAGTACTCCAGATGTCATGTATGGGAGCACCTTTAAAATTGAAGTACTTTACTGCATCACATCTGGCCCAGATTTGCAATCGGGGGAAAAAATTTCGCAGCTTCTTGTGTCTTGGCGGATGAACTTTCTGCAGAGCACCATGATGAAGGGTATGATAGAAAATGGTGCAAGACAAGGTATAAAGGATAGCTTTGAGCAGTTTGCAACTATGCTATCTCAAAATGTTAAGATAGCTGATTTGAAGGACACAGGATCCAATAAGGAACAAGTTTTAGCTTCACTACAGGCAGAACATCAATCAGACTGCAAACTGGCAATGCAGTATTTTGGAAATCTCACTGTAGTTTTTACGGTGTTTATAGGTTTATATATCCTTGTTCACATCTGGCTGGCTGCACCTAGCCCATTCCAAGGGCTTGAATTCGTTGGGCTTGATTTGCCTGATTCGATTGGTGAAGTAATTGTCTGCTGTGTTCTGGTTCTCCAATGTCAAAGGGTCCTTGAGTTGGTTTCACGCTTTATGCAGGCCAGAGCACAAAGGGGTAATGTTTAGTTCCATTTCTAGGTTCTACCTGAAGTCTCTATATACATTTTTGGTAGTAATTTCTTCTTTGCTTAGCTGAAATGATTATGTGACTTGAGAAATATATTGATGCCAAGATTTGGTATCTCATTTAATGTTTGCTTGCATTTAGGCAGTGATCATGGAGTCAAAGCCCAAGGAGATGGCTGGCTTCTTACTGTTGCGTTGATTGAGGGAAGCAATTTAGCAGCTGTTGATTCAGGTGGCTTCTGTGACCCCTATGTGACCTTCACCTGTAATGGCAAAAGTAGGACGAGTTCAATTAAGTTCCAACAATCTGAACCTATGTGGAATGGTGAAATACTTCTCCTATGAATTACTTTGATATACACCTATCCTGCAACTTTACTAATCAGAGAACCTGCTCGGTCAAATGCTTTTAGGAGTTTGTGCAAGTTTCATTAGAACTTTCTTGACTAGTAATCTTAAAGGGATACATTGACTTCTGCAGAAATATTTGAATTTGATGCCATGGATGAGCCTCCTTCTATGTTGGACATGGAAGTTTATGATTTCGACGGGCCTTTTAGTGAAGCTACATCTTTAGGACGTGCTGAAGTTAATTTTCTGAAATCTAACGTATCGGATCTGGCTGATGTGTGGGTTCCTCTTCAAGGAAAACTAGCACAAGCTTGCCAATCTAAGCTGAATTTAAGAATTTTCCTGAACAACACGAAAGGTGGCAATGTTATTAAAGACTACTTGAGTAAGATGGAGAAAGAGGTGGGAAAAAAGGTAAACGGCTAGTTATCCTAAGCTGGCTTTCACTTCTGCTACTTTGCTCTATAAATGGAGATCACTAGACCTGTTTCTTATACATTTAATTGTGGATGAAATTTCATAGATAAGCTTGCGTTCTCCTCAAACAAATTCAGCTTTCCAGAAGCTCTTTGGACTTCCACCCGAGGAGTTTCTCATCAATGACTTCACCTGTCACTTGAAGAGAAAAATGCTTCTGCAGGTTTAAATATGTGATGTTGAATTTTTGTGATGATCCTGTGGTCTTCTGATTGTTATGTCATTTTCTTAATTGGTTTTAGTCATTTACAAGAGATTCTTGGTTCTTTGTTTCTTATTGACTTGCAGCATTGTGTGTTCAGGGTCGCCTATTTCTGTCAGCAAGAATAATTGGGTTCCATGCTAATTTATTCGGGCACAAAACTAAGTTTTTCTTTCTTTGGGAAGACATAGAAGACATTCAAGTTTATCCTCCTACTATTTCATCTATGGGTAGTCCCGTTATCGTTGTCACTCTACGACAGGGCAGAGGTATGGATGCAAGGCATGGTGCAAAGTCACAAGATGAGGTGGGAAGGCTGAAGTTCCAGTTCCACTCTTTTGTATCTTTCAGTGTAGCAAATCGGTAAATGACTGATGTGGTGCCTTTATCTATTTGGGCGTACTTTAATGATTTGCTCCTATGCATCTTTACTTTGTGGGTTTTTTTGTTCTAATGTACACTTCTTTCTAAAGGACAATCAGAGCTCTATGGGCTAATATTGAATGACAGATTGAGTGTTTAAGTCTATGATGTTAATTCAATGCTTGTATACTGAATAGGACAATCATGGCTCTATGGAAGGCTAGAGCATTGACTCCTGAGCAGAAGGTGCAATTAATTGAAGAAGAATCTGAGAGTAAAACCCTTCAAGCCGAAGAGAGTAGCTCCTTCTTGGGTCTTGATGATGTTAGCATGTCTGAAGTTCATGCTGCTGCTCTTTCTGCCCCTGTAATTGCTCTTGTTCTCCCTCGACCTCTCGCTTTGTTCTACATTTATGCCTAATGCATGAGTTTACCAAGATCAGTACTAGAGGAGCATTTTATGAATTCGGGTCATGGTCATGCTAGTATATTTGGATTTTTGTGTTCTTAACTTAGTTTGAATTGTATGTGAAGACCTTTATCTGACTGTCTTGAGATGTTCTAGGCCGATTTTGTTATGGAACTGTTCGGTGGTGGTGATTTGGAACGCAAAGTCATGGAAAAAGCTGGATATGTTAATTATTCTTATACACCATGGGAATCAGAGAATGATGTAGATGAGAGGCAAATATATTACAGATTTGAAAAACGCATATCCCGTTATGGAGGAGAAGCTACATGCACACAGCAGAAGTATCCCCTCGCTGATGGGAAAGGGTGGGTAGTGGATGAGGTTGCAACTCTCCACGAAGTCCCGCTTGGTGACTATTTTAATGTATGGCTTGCAACTTGAGATTGCATATATCTTTACCTGTTTCTTCTTTATAACTTTGAATGTGGCATTATTATTTCACTCCTGTCTAAACTTTCTTCATGGAGTCATTTGTCATTCCCGATGATCGACTATTTTCTTACATTAATTATGATTTGCAGATTCACCTGAAATTCCAAATTGAGGACACATCGTCAAAACCAAAAAGCTGTTATGTGCAGGTATCCTTCGGAATTGCATGGCTTAAAAGCACCAAACATCAGAAAACGATCACAAAGAACATCCTTTCGAACGTCCAAGATCGCTTGAAGGTGACATGTAGCTTAGTTGAGAAGGAGTTCTCAAATGTGTAATGAACTCCCCTCTTTTAGAAACTTGCCATTGGAACTTTGAAGCGTAAGCATACTTTTCTGGAAGAGTTCTGCTGAATTGTGTAAAGAGTCTGTAGATGAGTCCACAGGTCATGTATAGAAGAAAGTAAGTAGAGCTGCAGAGTCAACTCATTTTTGTAAATAAACCAAATTTTCGGGTTCAGATTCTTAACTCAGATCAGATAAGCTCATCTTTTCATTTAATTGTGCAAGACAAAATTAATATACTTTTCATGTATATAGATTTGTTTGTTAGAATTAAGGATAATTCTCACATATCTGTTAGGGTAAAAGTAGTCAAAGTCGCAGAGATTTTTAAATAAGAATTTTTTTTTTGATTACATTAGGTATCCCGGTTTTGCCGGACTAATCCTAAGCCCCTACGACCCCACCCCAAGAGCCTAGAGGATGTAAATCTAAAACTCCAAGATCCCTCAGGTTCCTACGTAGCCTGTACACTTCTGCGCACAAGGAGTCTTCACATACTTGATTGTTCA
>JANZLC010000200.1:4289913-4305575 GCA_026413385.1 Erythroxylum gracilipes
CTTAAAGCATAAATACTTCCATTACACAATGCATATATAAAACACTGATTTTTATATCATTTCTTATTTCTAAATTCCACTGAAAAATCGAGGTCCAACAGTGTTGCTAGATAACAACAAAACCTTGAGGTCTTAGATTCGAGACGTGCCCAAGACTAAAGAGGAGAATACCGATTAGTGTGGGTCGCGTGCAACCTTGAGGTACGCAATTGGCTCAATGGTAAAAGGCATGCACTTAAGTGCAACAAAACCTTGAGGGGTCGCAAGTTCGATTCCCAGAGAGGACAATACCTTTGAGGGTTGTGGTCGCGTGCAACCTTGAAGTTGGGTCGCGTGCAAACTTGAGGTACTCTGGTATGCAAAACACGGGCCCAACGTAAAACACGGGGCCAACAAAAACACACGAAGGGCATTACGAATTCTTAGTGATGCCCTTTGGTTTAACGAATGCACCATCAATGTTCCAACGAGTAATGAATGAGTTGTTCAAACCGTATCTCCGTCGATTTATTTTGGTTTTCTTTGATGATATTTTGATTTACAACCCTTCATTGACATTGCATGTAGAACATCTATCAGTGGCATTTAATGTCTTATTAAGCAATCAGCTATACCTAAGAGGAAGCAAATATGTGTTCAGGGCTTGTCAGATTGATTACTTGGGGTATACAATCTCAGAGGCCGGGGTGGCTATTGATCTCCGTAAGATCCAGACGATTGAGGAATGGCCAACACCTAGAAATCTGAAGGACTTGCGAGGGTTTTTGGGTATCACAGGGTACTACCGCTGATTCATTAAGGGATACGGTGTTACGGCGAAACCTTTAACGGAACTGTTAACTAAGGAAAGACAGGATGCTTGGAAGTGGCAGCAAGAAGAATAAGAAGCCTTTGATACGTTAAAAAGGGCGATCATGAGTGCTTCGGTATTGGCATTGCCATATTTTTCCAAAATCTTTGTGGTTGAAGCGGACGCGTGTGGCCAGGGAATCGACGCGGTCTTACAACAGGAGGGACACCCAATTGCATATCTAAGCAAGGCTTTAGCCTCCAGGAACCAAGGTCTATCTACGTATGAAAAGGAGTTTTTAGCCGTCATCAAGGCCATCAAACAATGGCACCATTATTTGACTCCGAAACCTTTTGTTGTTCGCACCGATCACCGCAGTCTGAAATTTCTCCTAGAATAATGATTGTCGATGTCGTTCCAACAATCATAGTTGCCTAAGCTGTTGGGGTATAATTTCGAGGTGCAATATCGTAGTGGTAAAGATAATACAGCGGCGGATGCACTTTCTAGAGTTACAAGTGGGGAAATGTTGATGATGACGGTATCACAGATCCGAAGCGAGTTATTGGATGATATAAAACGAAGTTGGCAAGAAGATAGCATTCTGCGATAGTTGATTAATCAACTTGAGGCGAGCACCACAAAGACGAACGTTTATGAATGGAAGGACGGTCTATTGCGGTGGAAAGGACGATTGGTTATCGGTGCTAACTCAACTCTGTGCTAATCGGATTATTCGCATCAGCCACGATGACGCCATGGAAGGTCATGCCGGAGCAGTGGCAACCATTAAGAAACTACAAGCCATGTTTTACTGGAAGGGGATGGACAGGGAAGTTCGTGTTTATGTACAGAATTGTATGATTTGCCAACATAACTAGTATGATACATCAGCATATCTGGGGTTGCTTCAACCAATCTGTATACCGGAGGGGAGTTGGAAGGAGGTGAGTATGGATTTCATTGAAGGGCTTCCCCATTCGCGGAGAAACTCAGTCATTTTGGTGGTTGTTGACAGGTTTACGAAGTATAGCCATTTTATTGCGGTGAAACACCCTTACTCTGCTCATGATATTGCGGAATTGTTTCTTAATTATGTATTCAAATTGCATGGGATGCCTGAATCCATTATTAGCGACAAGGATTTTGTGTTTTAAGTAAGTTTTGGCGTGAATTATTACGGTTGCAAGGTGTACATTTGAGGTTCTCGACGGCGTATCATCCACAGTCGGACTGTCAAATCAAAGCTGTGAATAAGATTTTGGAAACTTATTTAAGATGCTTTTGTGGTGAGACTCCTCAAAAATGGGGAGAATGGTTAGCTTTGGCGGAGTGGTGGTGTAACACCACCTTTCGGACGGCGATTGGAACTACACCCTTCGAAGTGCCGTACAGTTACCCACCCCCAGTATATTCACCGTATATTATAGGGGACTCTAAACTTATAGAGGTCGATCGCGTGTTGCAGAGTCGGGAGACAATGATTAACATTACCAAATTCCACTTGCAAAGATCTCAAAATCGTATGAAGCAATACGCGGATGCGAGGCGTACAGATAGAGAGTTTCAGGAGGGTGATATGGTTCTGCTTAAATTACAACCGTACAAACAATTTTCACTTCAGCACCGGAGTAACCAAAAATTAGCGCCTTTATACTACGGTCCTTACAAGGTACTTCAGAGGATTGGGTAAGTGGTGTATAAACTGGAGCTTCCGACCACAGCTTCAATACACCCAGTTTTTCATGTGTCTCAATTAAAGAAGGCATATGAGGGTTAGGCTCGCACTACTACTCCCTTGCCAGACTTCTTGACGCCAATGGAGCGAGTGCCTATGGCTATCCTGGATCGGCGCATGGTCAAAAGAAACAACAGAGCCGTAACACAATGGTTGATACAATGGTCTGATGAGGGACATGGAAGTGCTACTTGGGAATACGTTTATGATCTGCAGAAGCGTTTCCCTGAGGTTGATTTGATCAACAAGGTTGTTAAGGGGAAGGGAATTGTTACAGCCAATTCGGAAGATGAAGACAATTAAAAAGCTACGATACAGTTTGGGAGTTGTTTGGCGTGATGTGGCATTTCGTACGAAGAGTAGAACAATTACGTGTACTCGAGTGTAAAGGAACACGGCGATAGGCTTATAAGTCGTAGGTTACAGAACATTGTACACATGTCTGAGGTTGTTATTTTCTGTTGTGTTTCTCTTCTGTCTTTCGTCTTCTTGTAATCCCCCTGTCTGCTATTCTTACGACCGCCACTGTCTTGAATCTTCGGACACGTGCTTCAGTCGAGAATCAGTAATACTATAACAAAGACTCTTGCAGAAAGTGAATTCTGGCATCAATGATGTGGCCATTTGAACATTAAAGGGCTACAGTTGCTAAAGAACAAGCAAATGGTGAGTAATCTTCCCATCATTAAGCCATTGGAGAAGGTCTACGAAGGATGTATGGTCGGAAAGCAAACAAAGCAATCCTTTTCGGTAGGAAAATCAAAGTGAGCTGAAGATATTCTCGAATTCATCCATGTTGATCTATGTGGTCCCATGAGGATAGAATCATTAGCAGGCATCAAATATTTCCTTTTATTTACTAATGATTTTAGCATGATGACTTGAGTATAATTCTTGAAGCACAAATCAAAAGGCTTCGAGTGCTTTAGGAAATTCAAGGCACTTGTGGAAAAATAAAGTGGAAAAGTTATAAAAGTGCTCCATACTAATTGTGGAGGTGAGTTCACTTCAAAAGATTTCAATGCTTTCTGTGATGAACAAGGAATAAAGAGGCAGCTCACAGCTCCATACACTCCCGAGTAGAATGGTATAGCCGAACGTAAGAATCGGGCTGTCGTGGAGATGACTCGATCCAACATTAGCAAAAGGAATGTCAGATTCTTTTTGGGCCGAAGGAGTTGTTGCAGTTCTACACATTTTAAATATTTCACCGACTAAAGTAGTATGGGATTAAACTCGTTATGAAGCATAGAGTGGAAGCAAGCTCTCGGTAAGTCATCTACAAGTGTTTGGGTGCATCTGTTATGTCTTGCTTATAACTCAACAACATAAACTAGATGGAAAGTCATGAAAACATATATTTATTGGCTATTGCACTCATTCAACGGGCTTATCGATTGTATATATGATCCCTTAACTAGGAAGATTATTGTTAGTCACAATGTCGTATTTGATGAGCAGGCCAGTTGGGATTGGGGAGTTAAAGACAACAACCAAACTCCTCAAGTTGAGACTGAAGAAGAACAAACTATCCGTGAACAACTGGAGAACTAAGAAGATGATCCGGAAGGATCACAGATTTCAACTAAAAAAAACAAATTCAACCTTTTCATCCTAAGAGTCCCCTCCTAAAAGATCAATTCCAATAGAGTCGGTCAGCTACGCAGAAGTGAGCGTGGGAGAATTCCTCAACGATGATTTGAAATAGAGAGAGAGGCTACTTTGCCATTAGTTCTATTTGTTGGGGATCATATCACAATAGAAGAAGCTATGAAAAAGTAGGAATGGAGAGATGCAATGGAAGATGAACAACTGTCCATTCAATGCAATTAAACATGGGAGTTTAACTGATCTTCCAAAAGGTAAAAAGGTCGTCGGTTTAAAGTGGATCTTCAAGACAAAGTTTTTGACAGACAGAAGTGTTCAAAAACATAAAGTTAAGGTGGTGGACAGAGGTTTTACGCAGCAATAAGAAATCGACTACGAAGAAACATTCTCTCCAGTAACACGGTTTGAAACTGTGTGAATAATTCTGGCAGTAGCAGCTCAAAAGCAATGGAAGGTATACCAATTTAATGTTAAATCTGCTTTTCTGAATGGCAAATTAAAGGAGGAGGTATATGTAAGCCAACTACTGAATTTTGAAAGCAAGACCGAGGAAGACAAGGTACGTTTACAAAAAAGCTCTTTACACCATATGCTTAGTACAGTAAGATCAACTTGTTCTTCCACAAGAATGAGTTTAAAAGGAGTCCTCATAAATCATATCTTTATATAAAAAGACAAGATACTTACTCGTCATGAGTCTTTATGTTGATGATATGATCTATCCTAGCTTGTCCCTGAAGCTTATACGTGAATTTCAAGCATCAATGAAAAAGATGTTTGATATGAATAATTTGGGAGAATTGCAATATTTTTTGGGACTAGAAACATTCAAACTTAGGAAGGAATATTTTTGCCGCAAAGGAAATATATGGAGGACACATTGAAGAAATTCAATATGCAGGGGTGCTAGACTGTTGCAACACTGATGAATATCAATGAGAAATTAAAGCCAGATGACAACACGACATTGACAGATGTAAGAGCTTGTAGAAGTTTGGTTGGAAGATTAATTTATCTTACTCATTCTCAACCTTACGTAACTTATTATATTGGTATCTTATCTCAATTTATGCATAGTCCAATTACTCATCATTTTGGAGCAGCAAAAAGAGTTCTACGCTACTCGGCAGGAACTAAGAACTATGGAATTTGGTTTTGCAATACAAAGGACTTCAACCTCAAAGGTTTTATCGACAATGATTGGCCCGGTTTTGTGGAAGATAGGAGAAGTACATTCGACAACTGTTTTGTCCTTGGCACCGCTGCCATATCCCGGAGCTCGAAGAAACAAGCCACAATGGCCTTACCTTCGACAGAAGCCGAGTATGTGGAAACTACTGCAACAAGTTGTCAGGCAGCCTGGTTAAAAGGATTTTTAGTGCCTTGGGGTAAGAGCAGATCAACGCTACCAGTATAAAATGCGATAACAAGTTAGCAGTGATGTTAGCAAAGAATCCAGTGCACCACAATAGAACAAAACACGTTGAAATCAAGCATCATTTCTTAAAGGAGCTGATTGCCAAAGAAGAAATTCAACTATATAATTGTTGAACTGACGAACAGATTGCAGATTTATTGACCAAGAGTTTGCCGCAAGCAAAACATGAAGATTTCAGTGCTCAATTAGGAGTTTCAACATTCGATTAATTGGTAAAAAAAATTGATGTGATTTAAAAGTTTGAAATTTTTATATGAATCAGAAATTGTTTGTATATAATTAATATTTTCAAAATCGAACCGCTAAATTAAACTAGTAAGACAAAAAGTTTAAAATTTAAAAAATATAACTGGTAAAATTTTCCTTAATTGTCCAAAAAATAAAAATGTTAAATAAAAATTTATTAATTTATTTTAATTTATAAAAATTGATTAATTTATAAAATCCATAGTCAATACTTATAAATGTAAGAAAATATACTTTTCTCCTGTTAAAAAATTCAATTAGCCGATTTAACTATAAAAAATTTTATTCGTCTTATTTTTTGATTTAGTTTTCAACTTTTCAATTTAATTTGTTTTAATAATTTTTGTTGTTAAAAAATGCTCAATTAATAATTTTTGTAAATTAATAAATTTTTATAAACTAAAATAAATAAATAAATTTTAATTTATTTATACTTTTAATTATACTTTATTTTTTAATTATTTAATTATATCTAATTTTTATCTGATTTTATGAGTAATTGAATCTTGTGAATTTTAAATTTTTTATCTTATATTTTGAAAACGAAACTTATATTTAATAAATTGAATCAAAATTATAATTTATTATTTAATATATAAAATTTGACGGGAGAGCCGATTGGTGCATCGTTTCTTCTCTTCTTCAAGAGTAACTACCACCAGTGCTTGTGAGTAAAATCTATAGGTTTCTTCAGAAGAAGAGTGCAACCCCTAACCAACCCCCATTCCCATCAGGTACAACTCTCGTTTAAACCGATCGTCTTTCGCTTTCGTCGTTTTTAACAAATCTTTTCTTTTGGGATTTGAAACTTTTTTAATCGTGGCTATTGGGGAATTATCTCAAACCCAGATGTTCTTGACCGTGATTCTTTCCTTTTTCCCCTATTTTCCTGGTACTGGTGTATACTTCTGTGTTTTGGAGTTGTGAAGTTGGAATTTTTTTTTTCACGTGTCTGTAATCTATGTGGGGTTTCGTTTTTGTTCATTCTTCTGGTAGGTAGGAAGTTGGGTTATATGGTGTTATTTCCAGATTGGAAGATGATAAAGTCATCAAATTTGGGTGAAAGTAGACATCTTTAAAATTTTTGGTACTTGTGTTTGTGTTACTAGTTAGGGTTTGGATAGGAGAATGGCTGGATGGTGCAACATGAGTCTCTGCGAATTGTGCATCATTAAAGTTATGCAAATTTGAACATCTGGGTCGGTGTCTTTTTCAAGTTCCAGGCGGGTTGTTTGTCGATTCAACCTAGGAGCTTCAGTTCGTGGCAAATATCAGGGAGGAGAGAATGTATGGCAGAGCAGGTCTAGATCGATTTAAGAAAGCTCAATCTGCAGAACCATTTTCTGTTACTTCTAATTCAGCTTCAAAAGCCACTAATCAACATGTTTCGAGATCAGCTAATCATCAGTCGGTTCAGCATCTGCTGTCACATACACAAACACAGCTCCAGCAACAGCCGTATGTTGCTCAAAAAGCAGTCCCAGAGGCAGGGCCTCTGGTGAACCAGATTCCACAGTTGACCCAGGTTGGTGGGGGGCAATCAACATGGCAGCCTCCTGATTGGGCGATTGAGCCTCGGCCAGGAGTTTATTATCTTGAGGTTTTGAAGGATGGTGAGGTTCTTGATCGGATTAATCTGGATAGGAGAAGACAAATATTTGGGCGGCAGTCCATGACTTGTGATTTTGTGCTTGATCATCAGTCTGTGTCACGGCAACATGCTGCTGTTATTCCTCACAAGAATGGAAGGTGTGGTAATTGCCGAGAAAGCTAATATTATTCCTTTAGTCTTTGATATTTTGTTTTTCATGTTGAATCCATTTCCCTTTGCTCATGCCCATCTTTCCCATGGCCCATAACCTATATTCCTTTTAATTTAGGCTTTTTTTTAGTTTGACTTTGGCTTGGTTTTTCTCTATGTCGGGTGATTGAGGAAGACATTGTTATATAGCTACTAGAACTCAATAAGGGAAATTTAGAGAATCCTTTGGAATGTAACTTCTGTAAAAGAAAATCGAAATATTAACCATATGTATGCATTTTGACTAAGATGGTTTTCATCTAGATATCTGTTTATTTATTGTACTCAATGTCTTGGAAAAAACTTGGAATCCAGCCAGCTCCTTCAGAACTGATTTGATCTAATAAAACATGATGAAGTTCCCTTTAGGTTTGACTAGTGTAGACATAGAGATCATACTTTTTCTCGAACGCTTTATCCCATTCATATGCTCCTAATTCTTGCAGCATTTATGTAATTGATTTGGGATCTGCACATGGTACATTTGTGGCAAATGAGAGGTTGAGCAAAGATAGCCCTGTTGAGCTTGAAGTGGGGCAGTCTTTGCGGTTTGCTGCTTCAACACGAACTTACATCTTGAGAAAGAATGATGCAGCTCTTTTCCCACGTCCTCCTCTTCCTTCAGAGATTAACTTACCACCACCTCCAGATCCAGCTGATGAAGAATCTGTTGTAGCATATAATACTCTTCTTAACCGTTATGGTATGAAAAGGCCAGATTTACCATCAAAATCTTGTGAATCTAGCAGCCTATCTGTTGATCAGTCAAAGAGACCTGTGAAGAGATTGAAGAAAGCAAGGGTAGCTTTCAGAGATCAAGTTGGGGGTGAGCTAGTTGAAGTAGTTGGCATTTCAGATGGAGTAGATGTAGAAACAGAACCCGGTCCTATGGGTGTAAAAGAAGGAAGCCTTGTTGGGAAATATGAATCCCTTGTGCAGACTGTGGTAATACCAAAAGGAAAGGACGAGTCATTAACGAAGGAAAACAGTAGTTCTGCAAAAGGTGTGACAAATAAGCTTCAAGAAGTCTTAAATAAGGTCAAGAGCACTCCAAAAACTGCAATATATGATGACCTTTATGGAGAATCCTTCTCTGGCAAACTAGGCACTTCCTGGGCATATTCTACTGTTGGTTCTGGTGATAAAGTAGCTTCGCCAGATAAAGATCCTTTAGTGAAAGCTGGTGATTCTTCAAGCATAAGTACCAGAAATGACTCGAGCTCTTACAATGACAATGACGATGAGGACGATCTATTTGGTGATTGAATTGATGCTTTAGATAACTGCAGTCTTTGAAGAACGAGGCCATTGTTTCCTTTGTAAATGGGAAAGTTTTGTTGTATTGCCATCAACAATTTTGGTTTGTAACTGCACATGCTATGTCAGAGGGTTTTAATTTATAACCTTGTTCCATTTACAAAATGACTTCACACATGTTTTAACCAAGAGGCAGCGCAATGAAATCAAGTTAAGAGGCTCTTTGGCTGCATATGTAATTAAATGAAGTTTGTGGGTTCATTTTAGTTTTTGCTGCAGTCACAAGTAGTTGAATACATTTCAATGTAATTAGACTGTCATAATTATCATATGCTGTCTTTGCTTGCTTGTTCATGCCTTCTCGTTTCTGTGTTTTTATTTGAAGATGCAGGCAAGGAAATAGTGGTGTTATAATGCACAAGCATTTCGTTGTCGTGAGTACCTGTCAGGGTCTACTTTTTGCGTATGTAAAAATGTAGGGAACTATGAATTCATTGGTAATCTTGTTTTGGCTTGATTTAGTTTGCAATGATGTCTTCATGATCCTGTGAGGATGACATATCCTAAACTATGGCTTTTTAGCGGGATGGGAAGTATCAGGCTTGTTCACAAACTTGGTTTGTCTTCTCCTTCTTCCCGGCATCAAGGAGTTTGAAACAGGCCTAGGTCTTTACAGGGTTTCATCTTATATTAGATTCTAATACTTCAATTGTCCAAAGCTCAGATTTTGTTGAAATTAGTAGGAGCCACTACTTTGTGCTTCTGTTTCATGTACTTGGTTACAGAATTTTGATGACGGAACATTTAAAGGCAGGCTAAATTTGTACTTCTTTGTGTGTTCTATAATAGTTTACCCGCACTGGTTATTTTCCTTGTTTAGAATAATTTATCTACCGGCGCCGGTGTATCGCCGGTTAGATCCCTTCCTTGTTAATGTACTTGTTCTGAATGCCTCTTGACACTTGTAATAACCTTAACTAAATTTCTTTTAAATATTCTATATCTTTTCTAATTTTAAAAAATCAATTCCGTGATAAACTTTTCAGTGAATCTAAAAATAAGTCTTTATGGCAAAGTTGCGAATTGGTACCGAATTTAGTACCGGATAAGGTATCGGTGTGATATTGTACCGGTATGGTTAATACTGAGTACCATTTCGAGTAATTTTTTAAATTTATAAAATATTTCTTGAAATTTTTTAAAATTTGCAAAATAGTTCATTGATATATTGTACAATTGTATTGTATATTGTATACTTTACAAGTTTACATAAACTTTGTTTCCAAAAATTATAATAATAAATAATAATCACAATTAATATGAAATAATAATAATTTTGAAATATTTCACATATAAATAATAACCAAAATTAATATGAAAAAAGACAATTATCATCGTACAAATATAAAATCAAGAATAATACCAAGTATTTAAAATATTACAATAATATAATTTCATCATTTTAATAAATAATAATCACATGAAAACATCCAATAAAAAGAACAATAAATATCTTTAACTATTACAATTTACAATAAGAGTTTATAACGAGGTAATAATCAAGTAGAAGCTAAACCTTAAACAAAAACATTTACAATTATATTATGTATATAGAATTTAACATAAACATCAAATATAGTAAAATTAAAAGAAGAGGAAAAACAAAAACCTAGAACGAAATTCAATCGTCAACGAAAGGATATCTGCTATAACTGCACTGACCCCAATTATCATTTGATACAAAATCTTCATCATTGAGAAGAGCTTCATCATCATTATCATTCAAATTTAATGCATCAAATGACATGTCAATGCTTTCCCATCCAAGATTATCTTCCAAGTCATTGACATCTACCAAATTCGATTCTTCAGAAACCTGATCCATCAAAAGATCAATATTATCAATGGAAATTGGATAAAAATTAATTATTAGAAAATTATAAGAAATTGTATCAAAATTAATAATGATAATAACATACATTTCCTGAAGCTTTAAATTGTAACAAACAAAAACTAAGTCATTCAACCTCTTATGCTCTAATCTATTCCTTTTCTTGGAGTGGATAAATTCAAATGTGCTTCAGTTTCGTTCACAATATGTTGCACTCACATATTGACTTAAAATCTGAATTGCAAACATTTTCAATTTTAAAACACCATTTTCAAATTGATCCCACCAAGAAACTGTAATTCATAAGATAACAAAAGTAGCGTTATAAACAAAATAAAGTGATAATTAATTTTCAACGAATAAGAAAAAGGAAATAATTAATACATGGAGAAAGTTTTCCTCTTTGTTGAATAGCAATAGACATTTCAAAATCTCCATAAGACAACTTATAAAGCTTCATTTATGAGCTTAAGAGATCTTGCATCGCGTCAATGATAACAATTGTTGTAATAGTTAAAAGCATTCCTTTATTAACTTCAGCTTGCTTAGTAAGATCCAGTCTAAAATAGACACTAGGATTCAAAAATGCCCCAGCTGCAAACAACAGAGAAGAAAGTTGTCTTTCCCTTCTCTCATTAATGATTGAAAGATATGATGTGTATAAAGAAGGCCTATGTTTCAGATTGGCCTTAATTGCTCTCGTTGCTCTCTCCATGATATCAAAAATATAACTCATTGTTGGCTTTTCTTTACTATCAGCCAAGCGAAGACCCTCACTAAAGGCTCACAAACTCGGATAACAAATTGACATTGAGACCAAAATTCTCTATCTTTCAGTATAATATTACAAACTTCCACTCCAACATTAGACCTAGCATGCTGAGATGCAATCCGCTTGTCACTTGTAAACATTTGTCTTAACTCTTTCTTTATCGTAACAAAAGAATGAAGTGATAAGAAATTTGTTGCAAATCTTGTCACAGCAGGACGACACCAATTCCTACCATTGGTAAATTCCTTTCTCATCAAATTCAATACCCATACACGATTATAAATAAACTGTCACTTTTTTAGCTTTCTGCATAGTCTCATCAATAACAAGAAAATATCTAGGATCTCCTATATTTTCCAGCATCAGGTCAATGTAATGTGCAACATAAGGAGTCCAAAAAAAATTATACGTATTCTGCAACCTTTTTCTTACCGCTTTATAAGCAGAATCATTGGCAGTAATAAATTGAACAATATTTTCTGACCCTACTTCATTAACAACTTCATCAAATATCGCAAACAAAGTCTCAGTATTTCTAACAAGGCCAGATGCATCAACAAATTTCAAAAACGTAGAGCCATTTGTAGAATAAACCAAAAAATTAATAATAGGCTCTTGTCTCCTATTTGTCCAACCATCACACATGATTGAACATCCATAAATACTCCAATTCACTCTTCTTTCTGTCAAATAACTTCTAATTTTAGAAACAGAACAACTCAAAAGTTTACCTCTTAAGTCATCAATCGAAGGACCTTTGTATCCCGAACCGTAAGAGGCTATTACATCTATCATAGGTTGATAATAATAAGACTAAGAAGCATTGAATGAGGAACTTGTATCATACCACCATCTAGCTACTACCATATCGACATTGTGAGCTGCATCTCTTAATTGCATTGCACTACGAATTAAAGGTTGGGTTCTAGGAGTTGTTTGTGGTGCAAAGAAACTACTCACCTGCCTTCTTCTCTTCCTTACATTAAGTTCAGGTACTTTTTCTTAGGCCTGAGATAGAACACTACTAGTACCAGTACCAGTATCAGTACCAGCACCAGTACCAGTACCACTACCACTATTACCATTACCACTACCACCTTCAACATTTCCACAATCATCACAGAAACTAGAAAACGAACTTCCACTACTAATTTTAAAATTCAACATTTCCTTTCTATCTTTTTCATGCTGATATTTTTCAAGCAAAGTTTTCATCTGCCACTTCACATCATGACTTACTTTGTTACATGGTTCTACATCTCCTTTAACCCCAGCTAAATATTTCATTAATCGGGTGATTCTTCCTCTTTTCAAATGTTTGTTACAAAACAAACAAATAGTATGGTTCCTCATACCGGGACTAATGCAGCATGAGCCCAAGCTGGATCATTGTATCTTTCTGAAATGGGTTGATCAGGAGTACTTGAACTTCCTTCCATTTATCTGTAAAAATAAATGAATGCATATATCAAAATAAATAACACATAATTTCATTACACAATATGCATATCTATCTTATATAATGTAACTCATTTTGTATAATTATATTATACACAATTCAATTTCAAGGAACACAATTCACTATAAGTCAAAAACTAACAATTCAATTATTCAACATATATAATTACTCAAACCATACATAAACAATTTTCATTTCCAACAATCACAAAACATACATAAATAATTTCCATTTCCAACAATCACAAAACATTCATAAAATAATTTTCATTTCCAATAATCACGAAACATTCATAAAACAATTTCCATTTCCAGCAATTTTCAACAATTTTCATTTTCAGCAATTTTCAACAATTTCCATTTCCAATAATCACAAAATATTCATAAACCAATTTTCATTTACAATAATCACAAAACATTCATAAAACAATGTTCATTTCTAACAATTTTCAACAATTTCTATTTCCAATAATCACAAAGCATTCATAAAATAATTTTCACTTCCAATAATCATAAAACATTCATAAAACAATTTTTATTTCCAACAACCACAAAACATACATAAACAATTTCCATTTCCAACAATTTAAATTCAAAGTTTCAAACATGAGGATCAAGTTGAAGGGTATGATATGATTTACATAATTGCCAAATAATGAATGGCATATCTTATACAATTGTTCATTCACATATATTCATAACATGATGATCAAGTTAAACGATATATTCATAACAAGAGGATCAAGTTGAAGGATATAACTTCTTTGGAAAAATTTTTTCCTTATTTAAAGCTTTTAATCTTCTTTTCATTTCTAACAAACCATAATATTATATACACTATTCTATATTTGGTTCTTAAATATATAAGTTGCTTTTATGATTTTTAATTGACATTAATAAGTCAAAGTATAAATAATTGGAACCTACAACATGTTCACAATTTGGAAAAAAAAAGCTTCTTTTTGGGATACAGTTATTACATCTCTACTTTCACACATTATCTATTACAAATATTTATAATACCCCAGACATATATATTACCAAATAATTCAACATATTTTATATTCTATTAATTATTTACCCAAAACTAATACCCAAATACTATTATCAACTACAACCAAATTGTTATTAATTTACAATTGCATAATTTTATACTCAACTAATTATTTACCTAAAGTCAATATCCAAATACTAAAAATGAAATATAATTTCACAAATTTTAAGAATGTATCAATTAATGATTTAATTCTTTGTAAGTTTACAACTTTAATATTCTCGGTTTAAATTTTTAATTTAAGTTGTTTCGACTTTCAACTTACAAACTTTCAGTTGAATCAATTCAATTCATCAATATCATCACATATTCACATTTGGTCGTGCATTTCATTCATCCAAAAACTTATCATAAATTTCTCTTAGTATGATAAACTTAAACCAATCTTTATAACCAAACCAGAAATCAACCAAACAATAATTCAACTTTAATATTCAATCCAACCCACACAAATCACAAAACCAAGACAACACCATGACTCATTCATTTCAACTCCAATATTCAAATCACAAATGACAAAATCATGAATCATTCAACATTTCAACTCCAATATCCAACCCAGATACACGCAAATTGCAAATCACAAAACTAAGTTCCAACCAATTCACAGATCCAAGATCCAATCGAATCACAAAAATAAATTCCAACATTCAACATCTAAGCTCCAACCGATTCACAATCAAAAATGCAATTAAGCAGAAAATTCGAAAACTCAAAAAATATACCTAAAAACCAATTCACAACCTTTGGGTTTTGGGTTGGGTCTTCGAGTTGGCTGACGAGTCCAGCTTTGGGTGTAGATCTAAGCGAGCAACGACCTTCTCTCCTCCTTCAGACGTTCAATGGTGGCGACGACGTGGTGAGGTGGTCCTCATGGAGGAGGGTTGAAGATGGTAGCGTTGTCAGGGAACTTCCTATGGAGGAGCCGAGGATCTCTGTCCTCTGATGCTGATGTGGATCGAGGAGGATGAGGAAGGAGCAGCACCGCTGGAGGGGGACCAGTATCTTTGGAGATGAAAAGGAGAATGAGAGAGAGAGAACAGCGGTGGTGGGGGAAAGAGAGAGCCGGTGAGAGAGAGAGAGAAAAAATGAGAAGGAAGGTTTGGGACTCGGGAGACGCAACAAAGACAGGGGGTCGTTTTAGGTTTAAATTTCCAAAAATTGCAAATAGGTCCCTGATAGTTTCCAAATTTATGGTATCGGTCGGTACCGAACCAAAAATAGCGATATCGACCAGTGTCACCAGGCGGTACTAAAAGAATGAATTTCGTACTGGTCGGTACAGAACGGTATTCGTTCGTTTGCTTTATGTTAGAAGTTTTCTTCAACTTTCTAGTACATTTATTATTTGTTTCTAGGTTTGGCAATTAAGCCCGGATTTGATTGTCCCAATCTATCTCGTAGTCAACAAGCCAGGCTAGAATTGGCCAAGCCTTTGGTTCAATTTTTTGGACCGCTCCTGACCCGTTGGGTATAGGCTTGTTCCAGTCCTTTATCATCTTTATTTGTTTCACCTTAAAATGAATAAGTCTTTTCCTTAATTTCTAAATACATGAATAAACACTTTTTAAGTGACTTCTCAATGCATGATTATAAATTTATTGTTCAC
>JANZLC010000200.1:4313226-4331678 GCA_026413385.1 Erythroxylum gracilipes
TTATTTTTTGTTTCAATCAAGAAAATAAAAGTAGGATCAAACTTCATCTGCATTTCTAGCAAGTGATGGATTGTCAAAGGTGATCCCACCCCTTGACAATTCCAAGAAAGGCACCTCATCTTCCTCCGGGGACTGTTGTAGGACAGTCACCCAAACCTCCAGCAATAGCTTGCCCGTCAAGACAATGAGACTCCCTTTCATAAACACCACCCTTCTTCCCTCTGCCCCTACCCCTACCAGCACCTCGCTTCCCCTGACCCTCAAGCTGTCCTTCCTTTATCATAATATTTTCCACTCTATTTTCATCACCTCCAACATCCTCAATAGGGTCACTCCCCAAAATGGAAAGCTTCGGAAGATTTGCACCTACTTCATCTCCCCCACATGGTCGGTCAAAACCACCCTTGTCCTTACCAGATGGCCCCTCCCCAAACACCCAGTTCTGCATCTGGGCAGTAGCAGTAGCATCCAGTCCATCCGGCAAGAAAATCACAGAGTCCCCCGAAGGAGGTCTGTCCTTAACCAACAGGGCACTCATACTGTCATTAAGTTGCACCGGCCTAGCTTTCATCCATGGACCAAAGGATCGCCGCACTTCCTCATCAGCCCTATCAATCTTTTCTTAGCGACAAGTTCTACCTTGGTGCCCCAAAATGCCACAATTATAACAAAAATATGAGATCTTCTCATACTTAACCTCTGCCCAAATCTGATTCTGTGAACCTCTGGGCACCCAAAAACCAAGCACCAAAGGTACAGTGATGTCAAGCTCAAGTTTCAATCGCAAAAAACTCCTACCCAGTCCCGTCTCCTAAGTATCATCATCTTGTGTAACCATTTTACCAAGTCTGTCCCCAATTCTCCGAGCATTAAGATGAGTAAGCATTGCCAAAGGTAGATTATGAACTTGAACCCAGAAGCTACAGTGGGAGAAGTTTACCTCCTTGACAATTACATCCATGTGCCAATGCTTCAAGACAAAGCAACATCCCATCACCGTCCACGGTCCGGCCTCAAGCTCTTTCGCCACCAGCTCGTCACTAGCAAAAGACAGAATGTACAAATTAGGGCTCAACTCACGAACATCGGTAAGTTCCTTCACAGTCCACATGCTCCGCAACACCCTAAAGGCCCCAGTCCTGTTCACAACCTTATTAGAGATGAGTTTACCCAAAACCACGCATTGTGTCGAGGCGTCAATCAAATCCCGTCTCGACTCCAATTCAATTTCTAACTCAAGACCCTCCATCGCTCAACCCCCAAGACAACCCCAAAACACCTTGAACAAGGGATTCTGGAGTGAAACTACTCTGAAACCCGTCGCAAGTAGAGATCTGAGCTCAAAACTCCCAAAGACAGCAACAACAAAGCCTAAGATGCGAATCAAAGAAACAAGACGCAAGCTAGAAAATCTAAGACTCAGGAGATTGACCTAGACAGACCGCGACCCAGAAGACCTCACCAAAAGCAAGAAAGGAAAACGAAGAGGAGGAAACTCAGTTTGGAAACAAAGTCTCAGAACTCAAGAGAGAGACTCCCACGTGGAGAGAGAGAAAATTATTACTGGCGAAATATTTCTATTATGATTGATTAATTAATTACCTAAAATTAACAAGGAATAAAAAAAGCAACTAAGTATAAAATGTGAAAATTGAATTTTACTTGACTCTAATTCAAGGGAAGGATCTAATCCAATTGTAACTTTGATCAATGGTCTAAAAAAAATAAATTTTTACAATTTAAGTAGTTAGTTTGAAACTTATTAGAATAACCATGATATGTCTCAATTTTCCTAAATTAATTTATTCAAACCTAGCTTTCAAACCAAAATTTACTATTAATTGATTAGGTATGCTAACATTCTATATCGATTTAATCATTTCAATAAGCTTAATAGAAAAGATAGCATTTTGTATCAATTTAATCATTGCAATAAGCTTAATAAAAAAGATTAAACCCTCTATTAAATAATTGTGATAGCTATAACTATTCAAATAATTTTCTTATTTCTCTTAAGTTAAATACATACATGAATAAACACTTTTTAAGTGACTTCTAAATGCATGATTATAAATTTATTGTTCACATGATATAAATTAATTAAATATTTGAAATTCAACTATTTGTATCAAATTACGGCACATGTCAACATTTGGTTTACTTGTACTTTCGATATATATATATATATATATATATATATATAATAAATCGTATATATATATATAATAAATCGTACCTAGATTTTAGTGTAGTTATGCAGAGCAAAGAGAAAGATACAGATAAAATTACAATGTCTCAACATACAACAAAAAATATATATTTATCAAATATAATTTATAATGTATCTCATTTTTTAAAATATTTATTTAACTGATATAAAATAAGAATTACATGCAACAAAATCTGTTAAGAGATTATTATTATTATTATTATTATTATTATTATTATTATTATTATTATTACAGATAATTTTAATTTATTTAAACCCTTTTTTATAATGATTCAAGCTAGCTAGTAAAATACTTTATTTAATTTTTAAAATTCAAATGTAACCTTTATTTAAATGATTATTTATAAATTAATAATTTCTTATAAAAATAGAATATCTATAAATATAATTTAAATATAATTATTCAAAATTGGATTAAAAGCTTCAATTAGCTATGCATCTAACAAAATTTCATCTATTTAAATTAAAAGAAAATAATGTTTAGAAAGTGTAGATGTGAAAATTTCTAAATTTAAAGAACTAAATTTAAAATAAAAATAATATTACTATAAATCATTAACAAAAAAATGAAAGTTTTGAAATTAGATGTGTTATTTTTATATGCATGTAAAAAAAAGTGAGGATTACATACAAAATCAGCAATAAATAAATACTAAGCTTACTATACTCTTCAAAATCATATTAAAACAAGTAAACTGATAATTGAAGAAGTATGAAACCCTTCTAGTGTTTAGGTTGGAATATAATATCAATGACATGAATGAAAACACAAATTTTGTATTTCATATATGATGAAATTTCAGAATTGCATGATCAATTGAACTGTAATTATAAAAAAGTAAATAGCATTTAGGAGTTTGACATAACATGAAAGTTTCACAGAAAACTTCAAATCAAGGCAAGAGTAGAAAATCAAGCAAAACCCTCGAGTTCTAGATCTATTCCTTATCAGGAGAAACTAATCTGATGTAACTTAAAAGTAGCTTCACACAAGATTTGTTCTGTCAGGTTCCTGAATTGTCTGCATAGTTTGATTGCACTAGTAATGCAGCCTCGTCCTGAAGGTGACTGATGTTGGTTTAGCAAATGGCATATAACATCATGTTCTTTCACAACCATAGCATGTCTGCAGGAAAAGTAGATTTCTTTATCAAGCAAGCCACCTTATATAAAGAGATCGAACTGGGAAATTCTGCTCACTGCTAAATTTCCTGAAACACACAGGAAAATCAATGATGTAGTCTGCACTACCCCCTTTATAGTATTCAAGCAGACTAATTAACAAAAAAGTGTGAACACATCAATATACCTTATTGTCTTAAGAATTCATTGTAGGACGAGAATTAGGCTCTTTTCGCTGCATTGCTACTTGGCCTAGAGTAGTTTTCAACGAGACATTGCCCAACCGGAGGTGGGAGAGGATGATTTCTGGTAATGCCTGTTCGGCGGCTGCAAATTACTAGATAGGTTAACATTCAAATTCTAAACTTTTCTGACCGAAAACCATGGGATGAAACATGGTGGTGAGGTTACCTCAGAAGATGGAGGTCAATTGTAGCTTTGTATTGGGATGGTATTTCCATTAATGCATCCAAAGCAAACTTTGTCTCCTTCTTGGTCATGGGGTTGTTTGTCAGCATAATGTCTGTGAAATTCACAAACTGCATCGAGGCAAAAAAGGTATTGAGTTTGGTGTTCAATGTTACGGCAAAAGTTCCATATTCAGTGAGTAACCTGGAAATTGTCAAACGCCCGAGAAGGAATGTTATCGTCAAATTGATGCATCATTTCCCATGGTCCATCTCCAACTCCAACCAATACTATGGACAGAGGATAGTTACTGCAAATAGATAGATTCAGTTTCTTCATGTAATGGAATCAAAATATTGAAAGGAACTTTGACAAGAGTATTACAACCTTGCTTTTACAATGGCATCAATGGTGCTCTTCTCTTGAGAGCTTAGTTTTCCCTGGTCTGCGTTAACGCTTCTTGTAACCTTAGTAATCAACAGAATCAGGGGATACAGTAATAAAGAGAAGAAGACCATGAGACCAGGCAATTTCCTTCTGTAACAATAGGAGTTTCTGGAATTGAAAAGAACTGACCTGTCCATCAGCAATGATCAATAGAACATGATATTGACCCCCACTAACATCCACAATCTCGATGGCATTTTCAATAATGGGAGCAAAAGAGGTTGGCCCTGCTATTGATGACACAATCAGATTCACCAATTCTAGCTTGAATGAAACCTTGGAATAAGTATATCAAAATTGGTTCTATATCAATGGATTCTTATCATATATCAGTAACAGGGTTCTTATTAAACTGACAGACTAACCAGCCAAACGAACGTGTGGAACTAACTCTCTGTAACGACTAAGCACTTCCTCAAAGCCATTGCATGGTCTGTCTTCTGGGTAGAAGCTAAATACATCTGTGTCATGTGTACTGGCTGCAAGGCAAAACATACAGATTTCAGTCTCACAAACAGGGCAACTAGTAGCTCTTTCATTTTCTGGCTTTTCTAGAGTAAAAAGAAAATGGAAGCTGCACACCATCACCAAAACCATAACAAGGAATTAGATTGTCCTCATCAAAAGTCGACATTGTCCTCCCTATGATTGATATTGCCTGTTCATATGGATTTGGATGATCCCCAAGATGATGCAGGCTCTTTCTTTGGAAAGACCGAGAACCAGTCCACTCATTGCTCTTTGTAAAATCAATGCCAACAATAAGATTGGAAGATTCCAGCCCAGCTTGGGCCAGAGCAGCTGTAACCTACAACAATTGCTTCATGATCATTTATGACTTCTCTACAGAACAGAACAATCAGTTCTAATTCTAATTTCAAAAGAACGACGAATTAAGTATATAGGGATGGTACCTGTTCAAGAGAGTGGTAATCATCACCAATTCTCGAATACTTGGACTGCAATCTACTCCTGTCACGATCAGCGTTCCAAGCAGAATGAATCGAGTATGGAGAGGAACTTCCAACTGAAGGAGACCCATAATTGTATCCGCCAAATTGGTGATTGTTCTGATACTTTGACTCTTTGAGTCCCATGTTCCGGTTCCCAAAATTTCCGAATATCGAATAGCTTTCTCTCTAATCCAGTCTGGTTTGAGTAATTCTGTGCATCAACAAGAACAATAGATCAGCTTTCTACAGTCGCCAGAATTAACGCTTTTGCTCCAAACTGATCATCAAAACCCAAGTCCCTGCAAAGTTCAACTACACCTACCTGTCACAAATTCCAAATTGCATATAATTTTACATGCACAGCTGATAAACTTGAATTCTGGAAGTGGGAACAAATTATACAGTATCAGACTAAAAATCAAAAACTCTTGCAATCTAAGGAAATGAAAAAGGTCAAACCTTAAAGATTAAAACTTACAATGAAAGCTCTGCTTGGAACAAGCAATCCCCAGAACCAGATCAGACTTACCAAGAAAAACTTATATACTTACAGATAAGGAAATTTCCAGGTAATGGTTTGATGTAGCAATAAGTCAAAACCAGATAAGAATCTCAAAGTTTTCTCGAACTACATTACTTTCTTAGAAAATCACCAGTGATAGAACCACCACACATTCAGATACTGGAACCTACCAAGAAACTTAAAACGACCAAAGTTGTATAACCCTTAGGAGCATGGAAATTGCCATGAAACCAGTTCAACATTCCTTTAATCGTGTAATGAAGGCAAAAATTCTTTCAGGGAATTAAGAAACAATTTCCACAGGAATAAACAAAGTCGATTTCATACTAACTGTGGATGACTGAAACATCTTTTTCTTGACTTGTCTTTGAGCGTTTGTCAGTCGTCCAGAGTCAAATTACAATATAATAATAGTGCATTCTCATTCTAGCCATTTGTTATCAAATGCAATCTATAAATAATATAAATGAAGATAATGTCCTCAAATATCATTAAAAGAACTTTAGTGTTATGTAAAGTAATTAAAATTGTTTCTTAAGACTGATTTGTAAAAATAATGATCATCACCCAGTCCGAAATCTCAAGCAGGATCTGAGAAGGCCTGATAATACGCAATCTTACTCCTACATAATAGAGTGGTTGTTTCCGATGAATCACATACAAATGAGACAATATAAAAATGATACAGGTAACAGAATCAATTCATAAAACATAAAATAAATAAAATTACAAATAAAAGAGAAATAAAACCACTAAATAAAAATAATAATAAAATACCCAAATCTCAAAATATATCTAAAATAAATGCAAATAACAATAATAATATTGATTACAAATAATAATAATAATAATAATAATAATAATAATAATAATAATAATAATAATGTATTTATTTCTATATCTAATCTTTTATGAAAATTTAATTAATTAAAATTAATCCTTTTTTAGTTTAATATATAATTATCACCCATAATAAAGATATTAATAACAATCAAGCAAATTTTTATCTAAAATTGAAAATTTTTTGAAACCACGACAAGAAAGCATGATTAAAATCAATTTCACCCCAATTTCAGCCCTAATTTTACTGTAAACCCTAAATTTTCTAAATACTGGCAGTATCTAAGCAGCTGGGAAGGCCGTATCTCTCATCTTCAAACATTCGCAAACCTTTCTTCCTCTTCTAAAACTGGTTCACTTCCACCTCAATAAGAAAACTTCTGAAATTTTTCTTAATGGCGATCTGCTTCCAAACCCCATTTAAACCCACTGGGTTCTTCAATGATAACAATACGAATCACAAATCTCTACTCCGCTGCAACTTGTCACTTAGCACCACCGAACTCGAACCTGTTTATACCTCCGTCAAATCCTTTGCACCCGCCACCGTGGCCAACCTAGGACCGGGGTTTGACTTCCTGGGTTGCGCAGTTGATGGAGTTGGTGATTACGTCTCCCTCCGCGTCGATCCATCGGTCCATTCAGGCGAGATCTCAATCTCCGATATAACAGGAAATCATGCCTCTAGAAAGCTCTCCAAAAATCCACTTTTTAACTGCGCTGGTATCGCTGCTATTGCCACCATGAAAATGCTTAAGATCCGCTCTGTAGGACTTTCTCTCACCCTCGAAAAGGGCCTTCCTTTGGGGAGCGGACTCGGCTCCAGCGCCGCTAGTGCCGCCGCCGCCGCCGTAGCAGTTAACGAGATGTTCGGAGGAAAACTAGATAGTCGAGAACTGGTACTTGCTGGTCTGGAATCAGAAGCTAAAGTGTCGGGTTATCACGCGGACAACATAGCTCCAGCGATCATGGGTGGGTTCGTGTTGATTCGGAGCTATGATCCGTTGGAACTAATGAGACTCAAGTTCCCAACAGAAAAAGATTTGATCTTTGTGCTGGTTAGCCCTAACTTCGAGGCACCCACCAAGAAAATGAGGGCGGCGTTGCCAACAGAAGTAGGGATGTCACACCATGTGTGGAATTGCAGTCAAGCTGGGGCATTGGTGGCGTCCATACTGGAAGGGGATTTGCTGGGATTAGGAAAGGCGTTATCGGCCGATAAGATCGTGGAGCCCAAAAGAGCGCCATTGATTCCCGGGATGGAAGCGGTTAAGAAGGCGGCTATGGAGGCGGGAGCTTTTGGGTGTACCATAAGTGGGGCGGGGCCCACGGCGGTGGCTTTAATAGATAATGAGGAAAGAGGGAAGGACATTGGGGAAAGGATGGTGGAGGCGTTCTGGCGGGAGGGTAATTTGAAAGCTGCGGCTATGATCAAGAGGCTGGACAGAGTTGGTGCTAGGCTTGTTGCCAGTGATCCTCTTAGATAATGAAAAGTTTTCTTCTTCTTAGGCTGAGCCTATCGGTTTAATTTCAATGAGTTTTGTTTTGATTCAGCTTAATGAATTGATGCTTTAGGCTTGCTTACTGTCTCTTCTTGTTGGTTCTTGGAAGCCAGAGGATGATAAAGAAGATATCATTGGTTTCTCATCAAACGCAGTTCAGTTTGTTTTGATTCAATTGCCAATTACGTAAAATTTTCCACTCATGAAAAAAAGAAAAAGGAAGAGTAAGGATCTTTTGGAATTCAAAATATTTTGGTAATTTCAGGCGGATGAGGTTCTCATCCACATTCGTAATTTTCTTTTTCTCAGTTTCGAGTCATCCATCTTTTTCTTCTGTATTGCTTTATTACAGATATTTCTATAGGCTTAGCATTCTCAGTTTCACACCTTTCAGGAAAGGGCATTCAAAAGTTGGTCGGCAACTACAGATATAGTTAGTTATTCCGGGATCTTCTTAGCTCTGTTTCTGTGTCATCAATATAGCTTCCAGCCACTGAAGCCTTGTTTATTATCCATCTTATAGGCCCCAGTAGCAGCAGTTGTGATCATGGCATGCCATTTTCATAATTGCCATATATATAAGCGTTTATATGTTTTTTTGCAACAAATTAAATGGATTTTCCATTTGTACCTTGAGGATGGATCACACCCAGGGCTTAGAAGCAAGGCCATGAGCTATGATCAGCTAATGTACATTCCGGTAGTTTCCGTATAGATTTGTGGAATTTATTATCATCATTTCTTTTGCTTTTGAGCTGTACTTTGCAGACATTGTTCTGTCCAATCAACTCATTTAGCTACTAAAATGTGCAGTTTTTCTATGGATGAAAAGGTTGTGCAGGATTAGTCATAGATTTTGTTCCTAAATTATGCCCCATGTTAGTTCCTTCCTGAAATGGTATTTGTTTTCCATGAGGAATATTTCATTCTGCAGAAAGAAAACATGCTTCTGAGGTTCTAGGTATCAATTAGTAAACTCTAAACAAACAGCGACCCGCGATTGACAAAAGTGAGGAGGAGATGGGCCTCAGGATATTAATTGGCAATATGGGATTCTTGAATGATATTCATGTTTTCTGGAAAGAATTAGTAAATACTGAAAACCAAAGGGAATGTGCTTTTGGATATGTAGGAGAAAAATTGCTTGCAGCACTCTGATTCTGAACCTGTGCAAACAGAGAGGCTGGGGAGTTGATTGCATACTACAAGATTGCATGTAAGGAAAATGTTTTCTCCTTGTTTAATGCTCACGACGAAGTTGATCATCTTAAAGGGACTGCTTTATCTAGGGCATTACAAGTGTGTATTGGATCATTTGTTTTACAAGCACAATTTCAACAATGTAATCATACTTTAAGGTGGATTATCTTGTAATTGATTCTCCGTTCACTATCGATATTTCTGGTGGAGATGCTATTTATCATTCCCGCTCCAAATGTAGATGATATGGATATTTCCCCCGATTTTTTTTTTATTGCTTTGAGGCTGCAGCAGCTCTCCTTGTGTATGTATTCTGCATGAAGTGAAGCTGATAAGATCTACTTATCTTAGTTCTTAACTTCCATTCTAACTTTTTTTCATTTTTGTAGGTCCATTATAGCTGTTTAATCATGGAATGACAATAGACAAAAACAGTTTGTGCATGATCCTTTCGTACATCATTAGCCATGGTCACTTCTTTGCGTGTGTCTGCATCTTTAAATGATGGTTATGTTGTTGAGAGAAGGGAAATTTGCTTTTATCTTTTGTGGCTTGCCGTCAATTTAATTGAATGGGTATTGTCTAAACCATTCTGCAAAAGTACTTATGCTTGATGGTTTGGGCATTGTCATATTTGGAGTTATGTTATGCTTGCGTATGCTGCATATGCATTTTACCGATCAGATTTTTTTTCCTGGACTTGGGTGGTTGCCGACTAGATCTCAACAATTTCCTTTACAAAATCTTCACTTGGATGACTGGTTGAGAACAAAAGAAAATCACAAAGGTTGCTACTTTGTTCATCCAGAAGTTTGCTAAGCATACAACTTTAGTGAGGATGAGATGGATACTAGTTTTACGTTGGAGTGGATTCCAATTAGATCATAAATCAACTTTTTTGCATGTGGAGAAGCAAGAGAGATTTGTAAAGAAAGGTAAAAAAAAGATAATGTCTACCAGAAAGGTACATTATGGCTTAAAGTATAGTAGGGTAGATGAACAATTATGTCTACTTACAACGTGTATGGTTTAGAACAAGCACTAAGAAGTTGATATAGTAGGATAGATGAACATTTGTTGCGTACGATTTATCAAAAGCTTATCTGATTCCACTCTTTACATGAAATATAAGGGCAATGACTTTGTAATAGTATCTTTTTATGCTGATAATACTAGTCTTTTGGTGACAAAAGGTAATAATAGTCTTTTGGTGACTAGAGATAATACAAGACCACTTAAAAGAGTTCAAAAAAGAAATGATGTAAATTTTTGAAATGAGAGAACTTTATCTTATGAACTAATTTCTTGGAATGGAGAACACAGAAAGCAAAAATGAAGAGTTCAACTTCCATAAGAAGCATGTAAAAACATATTGAAAATTTTCTGATGGAAGAACGGAAAATAATAACCACATTAATAAATTAAAAAGATAAGCTAAACAAGGAAGATGGTGTTGATAAAATTAATGAAGGTTATAGAATGCATCTTATTGTAACAAGGTTGGATATTCTATTTGGTGCAAGTCTATTATCTCAATTTAGGCATTATGCTAGTGTAATATATTAAGGGGTCATTTGGTTCCACTTTTGTTTTTTGTTATGTTTTTAGTTTTTGTTTTCTATTTTTGGTTTCTTTTTTTATTAAAAAAACTATCTGGTTGAAATTTCTAATATAAAATCTGAAAAAAAACCTAATTTGGTTGAGATTTGTAATAAAAAATTAAAAACAATAACATGTTTGGTTTTATCATTCTGTTTCTGTTTTGTAATTATACTCTTATGTTAATAATTTTAATATTATATATTATGTTTTAAAATTAATTAACTGTTATTATAGCTAAAATTAAAATTTATGCAAATTAATATAATAAAAAGTTCTCATTAATTGTATATAATAAAATTATATAAATTAGAAAATTGTATTAAGTCATTCTAATCAATAAAAGATGCCCATCATATTATAATTCTTCAAAACATAATAGTATTATCATTTATAAAAAGAAACATTAATCAATAAGAACTAATATAATCATTTCATATTTGTCTAGCGATTTCATCTCGCTTCTAAGATATACTTTAAAGTTGTATTGGAGTGATATTATACTCCATTTGAGAACTTGCATTTTCATTTCCACTTTTTCTAATTTGTTCTTTATTTTTACTTTCCCTAATTTTTTCTTTATATCATAACTCGACATGTTTTTAAGTATAGGGAGTTTTGCTTTTAGAATGACAACATCTTTCAATAACATTTCTTAGTGAAGAATGCATATAGTTAAACAATTCATATAAACCTTAAAGTCTTTCTCTTCCTTTATAATCTCGTAAATGATATCTCTTACCTCAATATGGTAAGAAAAATCCACGCATATTAGTGTACCCTGTATCAACCAAATAGAACTTACTAAACATATAAAGAACAGAATATTAAAAAAAGATATTAAAAATGAATTATAATTACTATGTTTATTTAAAATAATATAATACCTTATGGAGACATAGGAAATTGATTCACTAGATTTGTCACTGTTTCTAAAAGAACTCGATAGTCATTTGCAGTACCTTTCTATCCAGCCATTACATATGTAAAACACATTAATGAGTAACAATACATAATATTTTGTGTTGGATTAATTCTTTTACCCCTGTATGGTATTTGTTCATCGGTCAAAACATATACATCAATATGTGTACCATTTATTGCTCCTATACAATAATAAAAATTAAAATAATTATTAATCATAAGGACATAATTAAAATAATAATGAAATATATGAAAATATATGAAAATATGGAAAAAAAATTTGAATTATATTTGAATCTCAAGAGGTGTATTAGTAAAGGATGGTAGAGTAATGACTCTCTATGCATGGCAATTAACTACATATAAGACTTTGCAAAAGTATTTTGAAATTATCCAAGTTGAATGCTCAAAGCATTCTGCATCGACTCTAGTTGTCTCACTATGCCCTATAGTCATCAAGAAAATTACTACTTATTTCTCCACAGCCTAATGACTTGTTAACTTTATGCCTCCTAAACTCTTCAAGTCATCACATAAGTTCAAGAAGATCATCTTTTTCATTCTTAAGTTTTCATAAATCTTTGTAGGATTCTCATCCAAAGTTATTATCTTTCTCATTCTTACGTTTTCATAAATCCTTGTAGGATTTTCATTCAAAAGTTCTAATATTCAATCATAACTTGGTAGAAGTTCTATTTGGTTGCTTTTGCAAATGAAAATATGTTTTCTCCCTCAACTAGAGAAATAATGATTACCTTCTTCAGTTCATCATTAGAATCTGATTCGAAATTTGATAAGGAATCCAGGTATCTACAATGCCAACATTAAATAATTACTAAAACATTTTGTCAAAAGATTTAATCAAATATAGACAAAATATTCATACAAAATATAGACTTAACATTAAGTCAAACATTCATACAAAACACAATCTTAAATGTTCAAACTATGGAATAGTGCTTAATATAAAAGTGTCAAATTAATAAGAATTCAATATGCAATAACATAAAAATATAACTAGAGTGACATAATTTAATTCAGCTTCCTTACATTTTTCATCTTCACAAAAACTATCCCTATAAAGTGGAGAATCATGTAAAGCCTTCATAGCTTCTCCATATTGCACACCATCAACACCCAATTCATCTAAGGAATGCAAAAATTTCATCATTATGTTAGTCTTTTGAGATCTATTCTTTACAGTAGTTGATGTTTCACTCAATTGTTTCTCAAGTAAATCATTTTCCTTTTTGATTGTTCACTAATTATAACCTAGACCTCTTTTACAATGTTAGAATGTGTCTTTTTTGCCTTTTTATTCTTAGGAGATTTCTTTCTCTTAGATGAGGAATATATAACTTGATCTTCTTTTTTATTATACAAGCAATTTTCATCAACGTCATTTCTATATTCCTCTTTTGTACTATTCGATGGAGGTTTAGTTGATAGATGTGCATGCAAACTAGTTGCAGTAGTATCTCCAAAAATATGACACAAGTTTAAAAACTCCTTACATCATTTTTTTTAATCTGAGTCATTCTATGCACCTATAATGATAACAAAGACACATAAGAACAAATATAATATGATATGATATTTGAAACAAAGACATATTTTACCTTAAATAGAATTTTTCAACATTTATTTATAGCATTAACTTCACCAGTAAAGGAGTTGTAACCAATTCTGTTTCTTTGAGTAAGTTCTTGAAGTTGTTTAATCTAGCCCTTAATCTTGTTAGCTCAAGGTTTATTATTAATAATTTTGATGATAAATATATAATATTTCAAAATTCAAATCGGTGTTATTTCCTTTTATTGGTAACGATAAAATTCTTAAAAGGAAATAAAATTATAAAAATGCCTTCTTTCTTACAATAATTCTTGATGAACTTACCTTATTAGAAAAGATTCCACAATATCTGGAAGAATCTTACCAATCACATAATTCGAACAATTAGCTTCAATATTCTTGTCAAATATTTTCTATTAATGACTAAATATTGGAATATTTCAACAGAAATGATATCGAAGATACAAAGTTAACTCAAAATTAAAATAAAGTAACAGTTAGTTGAAGAAAATGTCTACTTAAAGAAAAAGCCACTGTATTTGCGAACAATAAACAAATTTGAGAAATACTTCAACAACATTAATATTCTTAAAAGTCATATCTATATCAAACTCATTGGGCCTTAGAGGATTGTTACATACTACGAGTGTGGAAGGTTGAAGAACCTTTAAAATATGTACTTGTGCGCTTGGAGAGGCACGTGAAAATTTACTAGTTGGAGTTTCATAGTAAAATACTCAAGTTGAACACTTGGGGACTGGTTTTAGGCTTCGCTATAAGCTGAACCAGTATAAATCGATTGTATCACTCTCTCTCTCTCTCTCTCTCTCTCTCTTAACTTTTAAATTTTTTCATTACAATGTGTGTGTTTAATTTACACGAGGCTCCTTTACTTTTGGAATAGGCTCCTTCTATTTTAATATTGCTAGAGGTTTCTTTTGTTAACAGGCTCCTTTCATTTTTTAATGGTAACAAGCTCCTTTCGTTTTTTAATAGGCTCCTTTCATTTTTAGCGTTAATAAGCTCCTTTTGTTTTTAAACATTAACAGGCCCCTTTTGTTTTTTTAAGTTAACAAACTTCTTTCATTTTTAACAGGCTCCTTTTATTTACAGACTTTTTCTGTTGAAATTTAGCAAGTTTCTATCGTTTACACGAATTGATAGTAACTTAAAACTTTTAAGTCACACACAATTCACCCCCTCTTGCATGAGTTTGCTTTATAAAATCCATTACACTTATCCTTCAACTAAACATCAGTATATTCTGTATTAAATTTTGTTTGAAGATCTGCCTTAATATTCTTCCAACCAGATTTAGAAAAGTTAGTAGTCATTTGATTTACCTTCTTCACTTCTTCAGCCATTAATGAGATTAAATATATCTCTATGCTATCATTCTATACCCCATCTTTTTCATTTATTTTTACACAATTATTAAAATAGTTTATATTATACAAACCTTCTATCACTAAATGTAATTACACATAAGTGACATCAATTACAACAATTTCTACAAAGTATTAAATACTAAACATGGTTCAAAATAATTATGAGACATCCATATTAAATGTTAAACTGCATATAAGTGCATGAAAATGATAGAAGAGTTGAAGTGAGAAATTCAAATGAAAGTCAACCAATCTCTATGATAATATCCACAATCATGCTTACAACTTTCCCAAGCCTTCACATTTCTACCACGCATTATGATTCCTAAAAATTACACAAAGCTGGAAATGCATACTAATTAACTAGGTAAAATTTATATTAAAACAAATACAAAATTGTATATCATCATCATCATAATAAGATGGATAGGAATTACTCCCTATATCCTGAGTTTAACTTAGTACAGTGCTTATAAACAAGATCTATGGTTGTGTTATTATATTATATAAATATAAAGCAGTAGTAAAATTTTATATTTTCTGTCTTTTAGTAAAATGTTACATTTTCTGTCTTTTCTACTTATCTTTTCTTCCAAGTTAATTATAACAAAAGAGCATTAGGCATGACATGAAACAATGCATTGTGTGATGAGCTGTAAATATACAGTACCAAAGTAGTTTTGTGTGCATATAAAGGATTATGAGTAGAGAATGATTGATACGAAATAATAAACACACAATGATGGAGAAAAGGAATGGACATATGGTTGTTTTCATCTTTTATTTTCTTTTTAATATATAAACTAGTTCTGAACCCCGTGTTTTGCACAGGTTGTTACAAAGTAAATAATGAATTTTAACTACAGAATTAAAAGGCAAATACAAGTACAAAATCTACACATTGCATGTCATAAAATAAGATTATGAGAAAATAGGAATTTGACAAACAAAACCCAAAACATGAGAGTCATATTTATACAAGTACAAAAGATAGATAGTTTACTATTCAAGTACAAAATACTTGCAAGCCCCAAAATAGATAGATAGTTTACTAAACAAAAAGTTGCTAACAAAAAATTGGTCATTCTTGAACATTTCATAGTTAAGTTAACTTTTCTCTTTTAATTTTGGTGGTCAACTTAGTTGAAGACATTTGTGGTGATATTAAATCACATAAAGGCATATCATTATCATAAGTTTCTGATATTGATCTCTTCATTTTGAAAATCTGGGGTGTCATTTGAACTGAGAAAATAATATCTATTTCAATTTGACAAATTGCAGCTCTATCATCCTGTAATTAAATAAACTCAATAAGTGGAATACACAATAAATAAATATATTGAAAAAATATATGTACATACTTTGTTATCAACTGCAGGTAGAGAAATACACCCATCAAGAATGTTTTCTGAAAAGTAGCTGAGTGATTCAATTTGATTTGAACAGAAGCAGATATGTTGGCACTTTCTGTAGGTTGCTATGCTATTGTTTTTTCATCAAACAAGAAAATTCAATTTTGTAAAGCAAGAGATTTTCTTACAATTTCAGATGTAGAAATTGATTGTGGTGCATTTGATTAAATAGAATCCTAGCATAAATTTCAATGAATAAGAATAATCATTCATGTGTGATCCATATTATACATAATATTAATGGTATGTACATACTTGTTTGTTCACAGTAGGTAATGATGACATAGGTGCAATATCAATAGGAATGTCACTCAGTGATTCATCCAAAATTGAATCTTGCAAAGCAAAACTCAATAATTGATTACTGAATGCTTATTTAGATCTAGTTAATTTATCAATGAATGGTTTTACAATGAGATAATATATATCTTAATTTTTAATATAGTGTCATTGAAAAGAAGAAAAATTAGATAATTGAACTTGGTAGGAAATCAATCATATAGTTTGCTAAGTATTAATTGTAGCCAAGGCTCCTACAGAACGGTAGGAGGCAATACGAAAGTGTTCTCTATTGGTGTTGGCCTATACCAAGGCTCGGCTCTAAGTCCTTTTTTGTTCACTTTAGTGTTAGATGAACTTACGAAACATATTTAAGGGGAGGTACCGTGGTGTATATTATTTGCTGACGATATTATCCTGGTGGATGAGACCAAGGAGGGGGCCAATGCTAAGTTAGAACGTTGGAGAGAAGCGTTAGAGTCGAAAGGTTTTAAAATAAGCAGGTCCAAGCCAGAGTATTTAGAATGTCATTTCTCAGGTAGCCAGATGGTACAACAGGCGGTGGTAATGATTGGCACTGATGTCATACCACAAAAATCGAATTTCAAATACCTCGGATCCATCATTTAGAGTGATGGAAATTTCGATAGCGATATATTACATCGTATTAGATCTGGGTGGATCCAATGGCGGAGTGCATTAGGTATTTTATGTGATAAAAAGGTCCCTGTAAAACTCAAAGGGAGGTTCTATAAAATGGCGATTCGGCCCACCTTGCTATATGGGGCAGAATGTTGGCCGCCTAAACGTAGACACATGAGACAGTTAATGGTAGCAGAAATGCGTATATTTAGATAGATGTGTGGCATTACCATAAGAGATAGGGTACGGAATCGGATAGTGCGAGAGAGACTACAAGTGGCAAGTATTGCTGGCAAGTTAAGAGAGATAAGGCTTAGGTGGTTTGGCCATGTGCGTAAGTTTCCCTCTGGTGCTCTGGTACGGCGTGGTGAGTTAATAGACCTGAGTGACTACAAGAGGAGGAGGGGAAGGCCTTATAAGACATGAAGGAAAGTGAATAAGGAAGATATGTCAGAGTTGGCCCTCACTGAGGCAGTTGCTAGAAGTAGGAAAGTTTGGCGTGATAGGATAAGAGTAAATGACACACGTATCACATAGGAAGTTCAACCCGAACCGTAAGGTAGTCTTTATCCTCAAGGGTTGCTTCGTGAAGACCCCTAGTGCACCTAGCGACGAAAAGAGCCGATCCCTACAAGGTGTAAGATACTGACAGATCGGGTTATACATCAGGTATGTCTTTGTTGTTTTCTGTACTTAATTATACAGAACGCTAGTTTTTACTTATTTTATTTTATTTTTCTCTCTTCTTCTATGTCCTGCAACATTATTTTGCATGTCACATCTGCATGTGGGTCTACCGAAAATAGCCTCTTTACTATATAGGGGTAAGGTTGCGTACTATATGACCTCCCCATACCCCGCTTTACTGCGGGATTTCAGACTGGGTGCGATGATGACGACGACGACGACGAAGGCTCCAACAGAAGTAATTTGCTACAATAATACAATTATAAAAATAAAGAATACCGAAATTTTCTTGATAGAATAGAAAAAAAAATGGAATGTGTAAAAGTGGTATTATTACTCATAGCTTTGTTAGGATTTATCAAGACCAGTGGTCCTACTGAAAGATCAGTAGCAGAATAACTCAGATAACATTGCTAGAAAAATATTGTATTTCATGAAATCAATATTGCTACAATATATACATATCTGTGTATATCAATGAAGTTTCATCTAATGAAGAATAGTTGCTATTTTTCTTTGTAGTGGGAAGTAGAGTAATACCTAAGACTGGGGGTAGAGAATCCATGTATTTATTGATCAGTTCCCCATTACAACTTACTTTCTTGACAGTGAAACTTGAAGATTTATTGATTTTATTAAATTCAGTGACTTGTACCTTGAAAAGATAAGTTTTCTTAACCAAGCATTCTAACTCATCAGGAAACCCATCTTCATCTCCTTC
>JANZLC010000200.1:4332889-4346406 GCA_026413385.1 Erythroxylum gracilipes
AGGATCATGAAACTCAGTCAGTAGAAATTCAGGAGGTATTTCCACAAGTGCTTCTCCATCATTAGGTTCTGATAATTTTCCATCTCCAATCTTAAGCACCCAATCTGAAAACTCTTTCAATTCATCAGCATTAGTATTTTGAGAATTTACATGCAATCGCATGTTTTTTGTCAAAGTTAGGACTTGACAAAGAGGCCATAAGTAAGAAGACTTCATAGCTGCATGAACAATGTCAGATCTAGAACCACCACGAATTACAGGTAGTATTTGTCTGAAATCACCACCAAATACAACAGACTTTCCACCAAAGGGTTTGTGAAGACTATCAGGAACGTCAAATCTGAGAATATCACGAAGTGTGTGGTCTAGAGACTCAAAGCATTACATCTTAACCATAGGAGCTTCATCCCAAATTATCAATTTAGTTTTTTGCAACAAACTTGCTTTGAAACTTCCTTGTTTGATATTACATGTTGATTCATCAATCAATTGAATAGGAATAGCAAACCTAGAATGAGCAGTGTGTCTAGCAAAAAGTAAGGTTAATGCGATACCACTGGATGCTATAGTGAGCACAATATGACCTTCTGATCTTAACAAACAAGTGAGAGCATTCTATATGAAAGTTTTTCCAGTTCCACCATATTCATACAAAAAATAAGTACCTCCCTTATTTTGAAATACAGATTCCATAATTGTATCATAGACAACTCTTTGTTCTGCAGTCATTATGCTCAAGAGGGTACTTAGCTGTTCTAAAAGTAGTTGCCTATTAAAGTTTAAATGACCTGCAATAAGTCTATTTTGCAAATCATGATCATCATGGCCTTGAGGAATAAGCATTGGAGGAAAATCTTACAAGCTTTTACCATTTGCTTTTAAGAGATTGTCAATCTCAGCTAGAGCAAAATTTTGCAATTGAGAATTTGTAAGTCTTAAATCTGTAACAAAAAATTATAGCTGTTAATATTGAAATGGTTTCCACACAAAAAAATACACTAAATGTTTCAAGCAACCCTGAATATATAACGATACTAAACATTATTTGAGAAAAAGTATAGTAAGTATAATCTAATGTATAAACATAAAAAATGAGGAATATTGGAAGGAAAATAAATATTTGACATAAAATAATTCATGGTATGAATGACACAAACTGAAAGAGTATAAAGAGAAATATAATCCAATGCTTGAACAAATAAAAATACAGTAGTTTGGAAAGATTTCCAAGATTGTGTTGCTCACTATTGCATCCATATTTTTTTTTTGTTGAGAATAAACAATATCTTCTAATAAAAGTCTCCATGTCTTGTCCCATACATATTCCAGCCGTGAAATAGAATTGGACAAAAACATTGTAATGAATAGAGATCTCAAATAATGAGCAGTACCCCACAAAGATGCTTCATTAATAGCATCGATGTATTCTCTATCATCACTTAGTAATCCAAGTTGATAACATGCATCCCTAAAAGTTGGATAAATTATTTCATTAACAATTCTTATATCTTCATAGCTCTCTGAGCCTGTCACCTGACTCAATAGAAGTCTGAGATAGAAAAGTTCACCAGCACATGGTGAAACATGAATCATTCTACCAATTTTCAGTCCTTTGACTCTTTTCTTCCATTTTGTATTGTCACTTTGGTAGACAAACTTAGAGGGATACTCTGTATAAGTAAGTTGTTCCCAGAGGGATACCTTCTGGGAATTTCTTGTTAGCCTCCATCTAAGCAATAAATATGCTCTCTTTATTCCTTGGCTTCTTAGCAACTGATTTAAGTGTTTGCCGTTCAGTAAAGTATACTTGTTATTGATTAGGAAGGTGAAAATAAAGCCTCTTAATAGATAGTTGTCTATAATGAATTTCAAAACCCAATATTCTAGAACATGCTTCATGAGAAGAAATAAATCGATAATCTAAGAACATTTTAGGTTCATCAATTTCATTATTTCTCAAAGTTTAATTATAATCATATAAGGCAACAGTAACTCGATCATTTCCCTTGCTCAAATACTTGAAAAGATATTTAATTGATGAACTTTGATTGCAGTACTCAACATTTATATGGGATGCATATTTCAGAAGTAATTCCTGGTTGTAAGGAACAACAAATTGATTATCAAGGTCAACCCCTTTTTTGTGTATCAACTTACCATCATCTCTTCTCCTATAAATGGGAAATCCTTCATCATCAAAAGAAGTGATTCTTGCAAAAGATTTAGGATAATACTTTCCACATTTACCTTCATTCATGCATGGAGATTTAGGATTTAGACTTCCACAAGGTCCATGCATCATATGTTTAGAAACAATATTATATAAAGTTATGTCAGTTACAAGATCTGGAATCTCAGCACAGATAATCTTATCAAGTTATTCAGGATTATGGTACTTCTCTTTATCATTTAAGAACAGAAGGATGTGAGTATGAGGTAAGCCACATTTCTAGAACTCAATTGTGTAGACAATTGACATAAGGATGAAAAAACTATCAAATAAAATATTATACAATATATAAAAAAAAGTTAACTGTCAAGATTTACTAGAAAAGAGATTTTGATGAAGCAACTTTTAAATAATGACATTTAGTATTGCAAATGACTGAACAAATATTGGAATATATTATGTTTATCAATTAACATTTGAGGGGATCTTTAATAAAGGATGAACCTTAAATGATTAGTTAAATATGCTTGTAAGAAATACATAAGGAATATGTGAACCATGAAATATATACTAAAATAGTCATTAACAGAATAGAACAATTCAATGAGGCAACAATTGGAAGTCAAACAATTACAAATGCTTCGCAATGTGACGTTAAAAGGGGAAAAAACAACTTTAACAGGTCAAACCAATAGAAAGTCAAGGAATGACATTTTTGGAGAATGTTAATCATTCCGATGGAATCTACCATAAGAAACAAAAGCATCTATGCTCAAGGGAAAAGCCTAATCTCAGCTTTTCTAACTATTCACACTATCTATTTCTTAACAGCAACAATTGAGATGACAAACCACAACCTATTTGAAAAGGACCCAGAACAACAAAAGCCACCATCATGAATCACAGCAGTACACAAAATCGAGAGGAAAACAACGGGAAATAATACCTGAAACAAAATCTTGACTGGTTCCAGTGGAGCGACGACGGTTATCTACAACCTATTTCAAAAAGACCCAGAACAACAAAAATCACCATCATAAATCATAGCAGTGCACAAAATTGAGAAAAAAACAATGAAAAATAATACCTAATCAAATCCAAAAGCTTCATCAATTATCTTGCTTAATTAAAGAAGTGCACATTATTGGCAATTTAGCAAGCATAATTTTTACTTGGAAAGTCAATAGGCAGATGCAGTAAGTGTAAGAGCTCGGATAGAAGGCATTAGGGTTATTTTAGTAGAAAAGCATAAATGAAAAGTTTGGAGAAGCATTAAATGATTTATTTAAACCAAAACATTTTCTGTGTATTCGTTTAAAATGATTGGAAAAGCTTTTCCAAAGCATTAAATGCTTTATGAAAAGGTTTGACATTCTGTAAGCATTATTAAATGAATTCAGAAGTGTTAAATGCTTTATTAAAAGCAAATCTTAGACATTTTTGAGCGGGAATTAGAAGGATAGGATTGAGTTTTAAGTAATTAAGTATATTTGAATTTTTATAAAATAGTCTTGATTTTTTATGCTTTATTATTAGATCATAAAATATTCACTGGCTACAAATTAATTTTTAATTGCTCTAAAATGTTTAATTTAACCCAAGAGAACAATAGAAAGTTAGACAACTAATAAATTAACTACCAAACTTCATGCTAGACCTAGAAAGAATGAATTAATTATTAATTTTTACGAGTGATGCCTTTAACAACGATTGGGCTCCTAACATGATGACAGCCATCTGTCCACTGAAGCTCTCCAAACTTGTATTGTATGGGTAGCGACTTGCATTTGGGTTCCAATGTCAGCTTGAAGCTCAACTCCTCGCCAATTCTCTCAAACGTCAAGCTACTAGGCTCCACTTTGACTGAAAGTCCATGCGGTTCGACAATCTTCGCAACATAGGTTCCAGGTTTTCCAACATTCGTCACCCTCCTACTCATAATGACCTTGCCGGAGAGTTCTGTTACAGTGAATGAAGGATAGTTGAAGTCTAAAAGGCTCTCTGATCCAGAACATTTGTACGGACGTGGACCGTCACTGAATGGTTGGAGCTTGTTGTTATCATAGCCAATGGCACAAAGAAAGTGAACGTAATCATCAATGCCCATGTCATAAACAAAGCCTGGATCCATGGCACGGTTCGGTCTAATGTGTCCTGAACCACGTGCGAATGGAGTTGCCTCCCGGAAGTTAGCACCATCAAGCATGGGGCGACCTCTGTTGTCTATTACTCTTGCTGAGTTTGGAGGAGTACTAGAACATGTCAGACTGCTGGGAGATCGTTGGGTTTTAATCGAAAGAGAAAGAGGTGTAACCTAGATCTTACCAGATGTCATGATCGCAGATCGAATTGCAGATGGACTCCAGTCAGGGTGGAGTGTTTTGAGAAGGCCAACAACACCAGAAACGTGAGGACAGGACATGGATGTTCCTGAGTCTACGTTGTAAGGAAGCACGCGATTGTCTTCATCAATTCCTGTAACACTTGCTGCTTCACTGTATGCTGCTAAGATAGCCACTCCCGGTGCAGTAACATCAGGCTGCAAGAATTTAAATTAATTAGTCTAAAATTTTTATACTGCAAATCTGCAGGTATATAATTTTATGATGACCAAAAGAAACATTAAATGTCGAACCTTGAGAATATCTGGTGTGATATGACTAGGACCTCTAGAAGAGAATGCAGCCATGAAAGGAGCATTTGTGTCATTATACATTGTTTCAGGAGGATAAACAAATCCAGCAGGATTCCTAATAAATTAATGGAGTAGCATAAGAATTACTGGCACAATGAAAAAAGAGTAAGAAATGGACAGAGAGAGGTATAATACTTGGTATTGTTCACGTATGCAAAGATAACTTCGCCATCTTCATAACTAACATGAGTCGCCGGGAGGAAATGGGCATCAGCAATGATTTCGTTACCACTAATCTCGTCGTTGCAGAGAATCATTCCTACTGCACCTGCTTCTTCTGATACATAACCCTTCAATACCCTAGCTGATTGACCCCTCAGGCATACTGTGATTTTACCCCTTACCTTCTCATGATCCAATGTTCCTGGTAGACAAAGGAGACTGCATGGCATTGGCAGCTTCCAATTAATAGAAATTTAAGCTTAAGCTTACACGGGTATAAGCGAACAAACCAACTAGAAGCTATGACATAAATTATAACTTACGCGTCGAAGGCAGATGCGTTGGCAGCTTTGGCCTGTAAGCCAGTAATGAGTGGATAGAGTTTTTTGTTATCTATGCGCTTATCAGTAACAGAAACTCCCTATTACCCATGAAGAACAGGGACCAAATGATTTGTCAAATAAAAAGGTTACAATACATTGTCAAATGTAAGCAGAAACAATTAAGAAAGTACTAACCTTTAGTCGTTTCCCATTTCCAAGTTGAGCAACACTCACGAAGTCACGGTCCTCGGTACTAGCTCCAACAGTTATGACCCAGGGTGCACCATTATCGACAGTTTTAAGCTCTGGACCACTATTTCCGGCAGAGGCCACCACCACAACACCGTTCTTAACTGCGTGAAACGCACCGATGGCGATACCGTTATTGAAGTAGTCGCCTGGGATCCCGCCAAGGGACACAGAAATAATATCAACACCATCATATATGGCATCTTCCAAGCCCTGCAAAATGTCGTCATCATAACAGTCGTTTGGTAGCCAGCACACTTTGTATGCAGCAACTCTAGCCTTTGGAGAGCCACCTTTGGCCGTTCCATTGCCTAGTCCCATTATGTTCACTCCCGGGACAAAATTTCCACCTGCAGTTGACAATGTATGAGTTCCATGACCATTAAAGTCACGAGGAGATCTCATTTTAGAGGGGATAGGGTGGCCTGTAGCAGCTTCATAGCCTCTGGGGTAAAACTTTGCACCAATAAGCTTTCTGTAAAAGAGTAGGTCAACAGATATTTATCATAACAAATACTACTGATTACATTTATATATTGGACTATGACAAGTGAGGTTTCATTCTATACTTGTTGCATGGGACTCCAGCTTTGGTGTTATTCTGACATCCTCCATACCATCTTGATGGTATTGGCCCATAACCTTCATCGCAGAAACTCTTTGATTCTGGCCATACACCTGACAGGAAAGAAACAAAAAGAAAACCAATTCAGCTATACTTCTAAAAAATATCATATCAATGAACTCTGAAGAAAGTTATTTACCACTGTCAAGGTTGGCTATGATGACGTCTTCACCGTATCTGGCTTTACTCATAAGACTTCTGGGGTAGGTAACACCATTATTCTTTTCCTGCATCATAAATTGCCAAGAACGTGTTGTATGTAGTTTCCTCAACTGGCTCGGGAACACTGACACAACATCTGGATGCTCTGCAGTGACATTTCAAAACCGAAAGAAATTTACAAAAAATAATAAAAGCAAACCGAATAAAGAAAACACATATGACGTGCATGCTCTTACTTGCAATTTGAGCAGCCTCTTTCTCTTCCAAGCGGGCCGAGAAGCCATTGATGTGTTTATTATATGAGTAGATGATAGCTTCCTTAGCCTTTTTGGTACTACAAAAATAGTCAGAAATCATCGGTTTAACGTAAAGTAGACTATAAAGTGATGTAGAAAAGCGTGATTCTAACCATACCTTCCTAAGAAGGATCCAAGAAACTCATAGTGAAAGTTGGTTGCTTTACCCTGATGAGCCTCTGACACTTGTCTACCATAACGACTGTGTTCATGAGCTCCCAAGTACACTATATACGACTTTTGACAACGAAAAGAACATGGGAATTAAACATCAGAAACAGAAGTTATGACATCTAATCAGAAAAAAACCAGTAGAATTCAGGTGGTACATTGTTTACCTTTTTGACGGCGAAAGAAGGTGACAAGAAACAAAGGGTTGTTAACAAGATTGTAAGAAAGTGAAGCTTTGGGAACAACATTCTGCTTCCCAAAAGAGTAGAATAACAATGTAGAAATGATCCCTTCTCTATTTATTTGCTCCACAGCCCATAGAGTAATACTGTAAAACTCGAGTAGTAGGCTACACTTACGTAACTAATGGATGCAGTTGCTGATTAAAGATCTACTTTGCGTCAAAAAGCTGAACAAGTTAGGAAGAGTAAAAAGTTTAATTTTTTATCACTATCTAAACGAATATTTTATAAGGTTTAAGTCTATCTAAATTGGCATTTGAAAATATCTGTGTGTAAATAAAATTTCAGAGCAAAATCTGGGAGATGAAGTTTTTCTCATTCAACTCTCTCACAATCCACAACAAACTCTAGAAATCTCCTACATCCTCGCACATTATATTAGTTTAACTCTCAGGTTAGTTGCCTTCCTTACCACAACAGGACTCCTGACATGATGCACACCAACTGACCGTGTCAGCCTTCAAAAACAAACCCTTTGGAATAATGCAACTTGGAGACGTTCCTCTTCATTTATCTTCAGGAAACTCAACTTCATTGCTTCAACTTTCAGTGATATCCCATCTCTAGCTCTGATGCGACCTGTGAATAAGCATTTTTACAGTGCCTGCATTCATTTTTAGGTTCTAGTCAAGGAGATCTCTCCTGTGAGAAGATTCAGGAAAATCTTGTTTATGGATCGACGCAGGAAATTCATGTTCAGATAATGGATTGCTTACCTCTTGCTTAATTAGATATCACTGAATGCATTACATCTTCCTAGACTTTAGGATTAGGAAAGCATTTTTTTAGTCATGAGACTGCATATTAGACTTGACATGACATGAACAACATATCATATCGTATCATATGTACACTCTTACTTTAATAAATCCAATATCGAGTAGGGAATTAACGAAACCTATTATATTATAATTATTATTAAAATTATTATTAAATATTTTAGAGGAAATCAAATTTGAGATTTACTAATCAATGTATTTAGGAGAACTAGTATTACAATTTACAAAACTAAAACTATAGAAAATAAATTTAACTCTTTATTATATTTCATTATATATGAAAAGAAAATTGAACTGGTTTGCTGGTTTAACAATAAACTGGCAAATTTTTCAATTTGATTTAGTTTAATAATTTTTTATGTTTAAAACTTATCAGCGTATTAATTAATTATTAGTTTATCAATTTGTTAAAAACTGATTAGTTTATTAATAAATTAGTAATTTTTAAATTGAAATAAACAATTATTTTTTTTAACATTCTTCTTTTTTAATTAAACTTTAATTTTTTTAAAATTCTTTAATTTTATTTAATTTTTAACTAATTCTATATCATTTAAATCTTAAATATTTTGTATTATCGATTTAACTTGTCCCAAATATGTTGAATGATCATCAGTTGCAAATATATAGACATGAGATATCATCACTCATTGCTCCATGCAAATGATTTTTCGAATGATTATTTCTGATAAGATTAACCGCTTGACTTGAATCAGATTCTACGGCCATGATCCCAAATTTTGTTAACTCGATCGGATAACAATGTTCATAGAAAATTCCACAAACCAGGCATCATTAGCATTCTATAAGGAGATCTCCTATAACTGTTGACTTTTGAGGCATACGAAAACTTCCATCCACATTAACTTTGATCGTCCCTTCCCTTCACTAGGTAGGTAGCGTCCGAGCTACTTCTCTACTGGATTTTTCCCTATTTGGTTCGCTAGGAAAGTAAAAGCAGTACGAGTCATTAGGCTCCCTTGCAAACTTTTAAAAATTGGACTAAAAATTGTCTGGATTAAAAAAAACTTAAGGCTTAAAAATTCGACAAGTATTAAATTGCTATAAAAATCAGTATATAATAAATAAGAAAAAAATTATAAGAATAAGTAAAAATATAAAATAAAATAAAATATTTTATTGAAATAAAAATATACTAATATATAATAAACTAGTAATAATATAATAATTTAAATTAAGATTGAATCGAAATGAAATTTAAAATAATAATATTATTATTATTAGTATTTTATTTTTATAATATGATCATTTATTTAAAGACTTACAAAAGTTAAAGTATGCTTAAAAAAATAAATAGCAATAACTTTTTAACTTTTTTTTTTTTTTTGGAAAATGATGAATGTTTATTGACAAATGCAAAAACTAGACCTCATCACAATGTTGTCGAGTTATAAGCATCATAGCTTTTTACAAAAACAAGAAAACTACGTCACATACTATGGGGGTGCGGCGTGTTGATCATAAGTTCCTTATACTCTTCATTCTGGTGGAGAGAAGTTGCTAGGCCTTTTTAGCAACTAAAATAGCCCTTATCTAATTCAATATTTTGTCAGCGAGCAAGAGGTTATCTTCTTCGGCTTGCTTGTAAATTCTGCAGTTACGCTCTTTCTAAATTGCATAGATGGTAGAGGAGAAAGCCACTTTGTTTAGGAAGTCATTCTCTTTCCGTGGACTGGAGAGATTAATAACATGTTCAAAGTTGTCTCCCAGTCGTATTTGTGTGTTACAGTATCCAACTTAACTTGGATTCTATTCCAAATGGATTTTGAGGAGCTACAAGAGAAGAATAAATGGTCTATTTTCTTCTTCTATCTAGGTGCAAACCATCTAGATTTGGTTTGTAACATGTTTTTTTTTTGGATACAATGGACAATAACATCAAAACATACTAATTAGCACCATGGGCGGCGATACAAAATCCCGTGCTGGTCTCGTTGAAGCTGAACTCGGATAAGTTGCGGGGGTTCGTACAGAAGATGCATTCCAATATGTGAGAGCACTGCAAGAGAGGCCAGACTGTCCGCACATTGATTTCCTTCCCTATACACATGCTGGATCTTCACTTCCCACGTCCGGTGGATGAGCTCCCGGGTACCTATCACCAAAACAGATAGATCAGTAGAAGGTGTAAATGTTGAAGATAGGATATTGATAACCTCGAGCGAGTCCACTTCTATGATCACTCGTCGATAACCCATCGTCCAGGCCATGCTGAGGCCGGAGTGGACCCCCCAGAGTTCGGCAGCTAAGGGCGATGCGTGGGCCCATGTGATGGAGGAACCCCCCTTGCCAGTCCCCATGACAATCTCTAAGCAACCCGCCAGCTGTTGCTACACTAAAATGTTGTTTGATTGCCCCGTCAGTATTAAGCTTGATCCAACCCTCCATCGGTTTGGTCCAACCCGTAGTTCGTCCAGGGGGTAACCCCTGATCACGGTAAACACAATTTTCAGTTACCTGGGCCCGAACTATCCATTTGGCATATTCGAGAATAATCTGGGCCCCATCGGAAGGCCACTCAAATTCAGGCTAAAAAATGTTGTTGTTACGCCAACCCCATAAGGCCCAGCATGCACCTCCAAAAATTATGGACCAAGGGATTTGCTGCAGCTGCGACTGTTTCCGAAGATTGACTGTGACCCACCCCTCGATATCTTGATGGAAAAAAGCAGTGTCAACCACTCGCGAGGGGAACGTGGACCAGAAATTGCGCACACGCCGACAGTCTCGAATCACATGTAAGGTGGTCTCCTCAGTCCCGCAAAAAGAACAACTGCTATCCGCTGTGAGACGCCGAATTGCCCTCTGGTAATTTGTTAACAGTTTTTGCTTAACCATAAGCCAAAGGAAGGCCCGAATCCGCTGAGGGCCTAGTCATTTCCATATAGAATCCCAGTAGCTACGAGAGAGAGTCGTTGTACTGCCTTCAATTAAATCATATGCCGAAGCTGTGGAAAATCCCCCATGCGTAGAACACCAGTATGCTTACCCGATTCTAATTGAAAAGTGAAAGCTCCTTTGTCTTATTCTCGTTTAACCGGAGCCCATTTTGCACCAAACTTTTACAACCCTCAACACCAGGAAAAGCTTTTCATCTAGGACTGATAATCTACCCTTGTACTGCGGATCCAAGCGAGAACAAATGTGCCATTAGCGACATGTTGACCTAATTTTTCAATCATCAAAAAAGAAAATTCATGATTCTTACAACTGTGGCAGTTATTGGTAAGGAAGAACTTGCATGATACCACTATTTCTGCAGCTTCAGATTCTTTGGTGGGCACTTTGAATTTATTGAATACATCCGTATCAAGTTCCTAATTTTCTGCTCAGAAGCTGCTTGATAACTAGAATACGACGGGAATGAATATAAGCTCCCAGGTCTTTTAAAAAGATAAACGGGGAATCTTTGGAGACTCACTTTAGTAGACTTTTATCTCACCTGCAGCAGCTCTACATGTTTGCCGCATCACCAAAATCGCAAGTTATTACTATGAATCACAACCTCCTATCTACTTTCGCAAATCTTCTCGCTACTCCAAATAGAACTGCCTTAGTCAAGAGTCCACGATCAAGGGTACAAGCAAGAAGAATGGCACTGCTAACTACAAGAAGCTTTGGTATGTTTCTACCTATAGGTTTCTCTGATGAATCATTGGCTTCAACCTGCAATGAACCACCATAATTGCTCTCCAATGCTCTGAGGTAATCTGCATTTACTTTGGTGTTAACCTGAGCCATGAAAGCACAACGTGAAAGTACAGCCCCGCTTGCCCTCTGCTTCTGATAAAGCACGTAAACCAGGCTCAATCTTCTTGACAGCTCCCCACATACCTTGTTGCACTCCAAGCTTTGCAATCTCCCAAGGAATACCCATGTCCTCATGATGAAACAACAAAACCTCACATGCAGTCAGCTGACCATCCCCTGTTTTTGATTCAACTGGTGCACAGAGGAATACATAAGTGACATATTTGCTTTGGCAATAGTCTGAAACTGTATCGAGAAAGAGAAAATCTATTATTTAAAGGAAACTTGTCCATAAAGAAATGACCTACCAGCACGGATGCACCAGCTAGAATAGTACAAATCAACCCTCCTTGGTTTGTTGCGTCTTGGCACAGAGGAGCAAGTAACTCCCTGAAAAATGATAACATGCCAAGAGATTTTAATATTCTATTCACAAATTTGCCAGATTTTATACATCCCAATAGAGGGTAGGGTATTCAAAATAAACTTATGAAAAACCAATAAAAACACATCTCCCACCACAGATAGCTGGGAAAGTAGCATTACCACAACCAGCTAAAATAGTACAAATCAAACCATCATCAAGTTTGTGTCTTGGCACAGGACCAAGGAAGAATCCAAAAATTATAATACCCTACTACGGATAGCTGGGAACAACTAGAATGACTTGGAGCTTTTAAGTAGAGGATTGGCAAAAGCAGTTAAAATCGGTAACAGAATCCAGTTAGCTGGTACTACAAGGTTTACAAAATGTAGGGAATTAAGAATATGTTTTAAGGTTTTCTGATTAAAATTTACAAAGTAACACCTAGTGACTTGCCTATCAACAGTGCAATGAATGAGCAATCAGAACACCTGTTGCAGCCACCAGAATAAGTTGCTATTGTACTGGGCAAGTGGATGCAAGAGCAGTGCTCGTGGTGATTGAAATAGAAGTGATAAAATTAAGATTTTAAACTATTAAAGTGGTTCATACTGCATGAGTATGCTTAGGTAGATTGCCCTGTCCTAAAAAGTGCTAAACATGTCTAACAAAGTACCACTCTTATTGCTCAAAGAATGCACATAAAGTAAGTCATGTCCCTCTTGGAATGGCTACTTATAACTAGAGCATAAGCCTTAATAGTTGATAACTTCCTATTCAGTATATACAGACCACAAACAAGAGGCAAAAGTTATCAGATTTTTGGAAAAAGGAAAAGGTTAAGGTTACGTGCATACCTTGGTAACACAGTAGCACATTCGACCTGATTCCCATATGCGACGCCCTATGATATATTCTCGGTCACTACAGAAGAAGGGAAACTGGTGGCAGAAACCATTAGTCAGTGGCCAAATAAAACATAGCATACAGCGAGATACAAGAGATGCTCTTCTCACCTTGCGCACCCACTGCACAACCATGGTTCCCGTGGTAGGGCACTCCTCCAAAGTTGCAGCATGTATAAGCATGTCATCCCATTCCATCCGAAATTCATCATCCCAAAAGAAGTCCCTGACCAATTCAGGAGTGGCATCCTCAAATACGGTTCTGCTGCGATATTGTGGAGGCCCATTCTAGCGAAAACCATTGAAACACAATCCAATTCAATAACATGGATTGCAAATTCCTAATAAATTAGCAAAACTAGGAAGTAGATAACAAGAACTAAACAAGAAAGGTTCCTTTCCCCGTGTTTATTTGCAAGCTCTAATACATTAATCGAACGCAAGGATCTGACCTCAGAATCTCTCCGACAAGCTTGGTAGCCCATAGTTTGGGTAGAACGATCCATCATCTGACTCCAAGCAGGACTGCTAAAATGAATAACTTGATCTGTCTTATTGAACCAAAGTATACAAATATATATACAATCGAAGGGAGGTAATCAC
>JANZLC010000200.1:4440611-4451836 GCA_026413385.1 Erythroxylum gracilipes
AGAGATATCCTAAGCTAGGGTGAGAACTTGTGGTTGCTTGTTCTTCTTGGATTTGGTTAGTAAGTTCACACATTGAGGGATGGTGTTCATCTTGCTGGGTACTCTTGTATGCTTTGAAAAGAGATATGGGTAAAGTTGTGCAACTGTTTTCATAGCCTAACATTCAATCAATTTCGTATTGTATGAGTCAATCTTTTGAATTGGTGAACCCCAATCCCTAATTCTAAACTGTTGATTTACCACTTGTTGTTTTCTTGTTTAGTACTTACAATTTACTGCTCACTCAACTCCAATCACATTTTAGAATTTTCTGTCGATAACGTGCAAATAATTAGAATTAATTTGGTAGTGGATGAATTGGTCCTTTAGGGAGACGAATTTGGAATATTCAGTATGTGGATACTAGAAACGACTCTGTGCACTTGCAGAAAGTATCGATCAATTGTTATGTAGGAAAAGTCTATAGGCATAAGGCCTACATCCCGTCAGTTGTTTTTGCATACTCACACTAAGAAGTATGACTGTGTGACATTCGTCAACAGCCGCTATAGAGAACTGAATGTATGTGAAATTAGTCCTTTAAGCATTGCTTCCTAATAGAACCAAATACAAGACACAATTTAGCAACAATCTTAGGGAAAACAAGTTGTTGATGAGAGTTAGGCATATTTTGATGCAGTTGGTGGTAGAAATAGTCGTGGAAGGATCTTCGAACTAGGCTCATATGCAAACACATGTTATTCGCATTCCTCTACATCTAGTACAGCAGCATCAACTAGAGGGTCGGTAATGGAACATATCCATCAGCTTGAGACCACAGAGCAGACATTGACAAGTCAGTTGTAACAGACAATGGAGTACATCACTAAGCTCCAAAATGACATGGAGCAGTTGAAGGGGAGGGGTAGAGACTCGGACCATTCGCGCTCACCAGGACGTAGTCATTTGATTTGAATTTATGTACAATTTAATGTTTTTATTATCAATGAAGAAAATTTTAACTTTATATGATCAATTAATTTTCTGTTTAAACAAATTAATTATATAAACAAATCAACAAAATAATGCACAAATAATTTATAGTTGTTGAAATTATCGATTAATAATAAGATTATGAAATAAAATTTAATGTTGGGATTTTTAAAAAGAAAATTTAATACCTTTATGGTAAAATCATTACCGATGGTTTATGCTAATTCGTCGCAAAATATTTTTTGTTCTTACCAATAGAATTTTCATTTCCGTCGATAAATTGAGTCATATTTACCTACGGCTGGTAAAGAAACTGTTGGTATAATGAGTCATAGTTACTGACAGTTTGCAATAACCCATTGGAAAATGTTTACATTTTTACTGTTGATTCACCGACGGATTGACATAACCCTCTGTATATATATCGACGGTAACAATTTTTCCATAGGTAAATATTATGACAGAAACTGGTTTCTATCAGTATTCTTTCTGACGGAGAAGAGTTTCCGTCGGAAAATTTACCGACAGTCAATTTCACGACGCATTTTTTTGTCGGTGAATATTGTCGCTAAATTGAATTACCGACGGTTTGTTTATGCTTTTTGTCAGTAATTTCCATCGGTAAACGTCCTTTTTCTTATAGTGAATGCTACTCTGATCTATCTCATTATCTATGTTAATGATATACTTATTACTGGATGGAATGCCACTACAATTTAATGGTTCATTGAACTTTCTTTCTAAAGATTTTCCATCAAAGATCTTGGTAATTTGAACTACTTTCTTAGTATTGAAGTTACTATAACTTCCAAATAGTTTACTTTTCTCTCAGTGGAAGTTTATTATTGATCTTCTCACTCGTACAAATATGATTGGGGCCATTCCTATCACCATCCACTTGCCCTAAGCTAACACTTAGAGTTGTTTCTAGATCTGCATAAATATATCCCTCTAAATACAAAACAACTGTTGGTAGCATCGAATAATATTGGTGCCTCACTTGCCTCAATATTACATATATTGTTAATAAGTTATCTCAATTTATGCATTGAACTACTGATGATTATTGGAATGATATTAAACACTTGCTTCTCTACCTTTCTTTTCAAATTGATCATTAAATTATTTGAAGTATCTTATTGATTTTACTTAATGAAAATATGTAAGACTTGATGCATTTAGAAAAATGTGTGCTCTTTTAAGACTAAGAGCAATTCATCACATTTGTGCTTATATATGTTTCTTTATTGAATGTTATCAAAAATGGCTTGTTTATATCAGAATATGCTCTTATATACATTTTGAGACCACATCTTTGGTGAATTTGTGCATAGGGATGACGGAGGCACTGAGGTATAACCACCTTTTATCCTAGAAAATCCTATCTAAATTTTTACCTCCTATAGAACCAATTTGAGCCTTGTTCTTTCTTTTCTTACAAATTAATCTTGTTACAAGCCCTTTTTGTCCTTCCGTTTTTTAATTTCCATAATAATTTTTAGCCTTTTAAATTGAAGGAATTGTGTAAAGCTTATTTATATAGGATTTTGACTATCTTCATAAAAAGTAAACCAATTGATTCAAGTTGCATTATTTTGATTTTTCAGTTTTTATATAATGTGGGAGAAGTATAGTAAAAAAAATCTTCTTTGATGTTTTTGTTCTAAAAAATAAAAATAATAAAAAGGAAAGAAAAAGAAAAAATGATGAGGTGATTGAAAAGGTGTTATTTAAATGAAGTCAACTTTTGAATCGACTTGAGTTAAAAATTGTGTAGATAAGTTTGTATGATTTTCTTCAACTTTTTAACCTAAAAACTTTTTTTTGCCATACATTTTCCTAAGTCACATTACAACCCTTATCAAGTCTCTCTAATTTAAGCATTAATTGCATTTTTGTTAGTGCTAAAGATATGATTTATGAGCAAGTTTATATAAATAACTTGATATATTTTGATTTGAGAGTTTAATGAACACTAAACGTTGTGAGTGTATAGAGTGAAATCTATAAAAGAGTATCAAGTTTTATTTCATTTTATTTCAATAGAAATGATAAGATGTCATGTTTTCATTCTAAAAATTTATCCCAAAAGTGCTTGTTCCTTTGATTGCTATTTTATCTTAAACTTTTAATACGTATTAACTTTTGGGATATTTATGGATAATATAAAAGATGATGAGGGGTTGTTAAGAGGATGATTAATGTAATGTATGATTGATGACAAGTATGAGTATGGTGTAGGAGAATTTAATAAAATGTGATTTGGTTATATTAATTAAAATGATCTCCTTTGTTTTATAATGATTTTGGTGTTTAATAGATAAAATTAATATTTGTTTTGTTTTAGGAAATGATAAGTGGAGATTGAATCAAATTTGGGTTGAAACATCTAATTAGAACATTATTTGTCAAAGTCATAAATTTTGAAAAAAAAAAAAGATAGATTGCTAAAGTGGATAAGTCGAGATCACACAGAGAGCCAAATTCACTCCAAAAAGTTTAGTTCAATTAGGAGACTTATTCTCAACCCTATTATGTAGAGATTTTGATTTGTTTAAAATATAATCTTTGGAATATTGAAATAAGGGATTTCTTGGGAAGGACAAGAAGAGCAGAATTTTACACGCACTGTCTTCATAATTTTGTTTTGTCTTTTATCTTCTTTATTCTATCTTTGGTGGTGGAAGCTAGATTAACTCTAAAAAGTTTGACTCAATTAAGAGACTTATTCTCAACCTTATTATGTGGGGATTTTGATTTATTTAAAAGATATTGACATTAGGGAGTTTTGGGTTGGAAAAGAAAAGGAGAATGATATACACCCTCTCTTATAATTTCCATTTTTCTTTCTTTTGTCTTTTTTCTTCTATCTTTGGTGGTGGAGCTATAGTCATGTGTTGAATTTTCTAATTTAAGGGGAATCAAAACTCGAATTGTAACTCTGAGAGGTTTAGCTCTATATCTAGATTCTATTTTGATTCCATTTTTTTTCTTGCTCTTTTATTTTATGATTAATTTAAATTAATTTATTTAAAAATTAATTTAGTATTTGATTATTATATTTTTATCCATGAGTTCAACAATCCAAAATTGTCAGGAATGATTAGTACAAGTAGCAAATAGATTATTTATGAATTTGCATATTTAACTTAAGAGAAATAACTAATTGGAATAGTTATAGCTATTTTATTTTTCATTAAGAATATTATTGTCATTTAGTTTATATGGAATGCTATCATACCTAATCAATTAATGGTAAGTTTTGATTTGAATAATAGGTTTGAATTAATTAATTTAGGAAACATCGAGACTTATTATGGCTATCTTGAGATTGAAAATGGTTCTATGACTACTACAAGAGTTTAGTGAATCATAATTAATTTTGAGGGCTTTGAAAACCCATTCAACTAATCAATATTGTTATTATTTTACAATCCATGCCATTGTTAGAAGAATTACGAAAGATTGAAACCACATAATAAAATCATTAAACTTGATTTCTCAAGTTGAAGTAGCATCAATGCTAATAAATTATTAGGATGTTTAATTTGTTAAGTTTCAAGTCGAATTTCACTGTATTGACCTTTTTTATATCCTAATAGATGATGGAACTAGGACTTTTTTTATACTAGTTAAAGTGGTCCTAAACACAATAACTAGATTTCATATGTTCGCTCTATCTCTCTCTCTCTCTATATCTATTTGGACAATTAATATATGAAAATAATTTATAGTTTTAAGATAGTTGATGATAAAATCATTTACAGCGCATCAATGAGTTCTTAGTCCTTATTCAATAATTATTAGTTAAGTAGCTTCCTTATGCATAGTTACCTCTCTTTAGGAGATTGTCTATATACAATAATTTGATGCTTTGTAAGACCAAATATATTAATTAAAATTTTGATTATCTAAACAGGTGGATTTTTTTACTAAGTCCAATTTTTTCTTGATTTGATACATTAGATTGTCCTTTCCTTCTTCTATTTATTTAAATTTTTACCTTGTCCTAACATCTTGTAATAAACTTTCTTTTTCTTTGTGTTTATGTTGTATATTCTTTCACGTATTTTGCAAGTTGAAATTATAATAAATAACACTCAATTATCAAAAATATATTTTATGAACTTAATATTATGTATTCATGTTAAAGTTGATCTAACAACAAATTATTTTTCTTCATATCAAACATCTTATGAAAATATTCAATATACTTGTATATTTTACAGAAAAATATTTAAAGCTAAAAAAAAATTATAAAATAAAAAGATATCTTATTGATACAAAGGTTAATATTGCTCACAAAAAAGTATCATTTGATGTATGTAAGAAGATTAGAAATTATTTGCAACAATAAGTAAATAGAAAAAAAAGTGAACTTATAATGTATTTTTTAGAGATGTTAAAATAAGACAAGTATTAGATAAAGAAAAAAGAAAAACTACTACTCCTATAGATTGTAAAGCCCACAAAAGGAAAACAAAAGAGCCCTACCCTAACAAACAAACCTAGCCTATAAAACAAATTAGAACCACATGAGTATAAATAAGAAGACAATAGATAATTAGAAACCAATGAAAAAGATGTCTTCTTCTTCCTCCTCTCCATTTGTTTTCCAGTTGGTAAGTGTTTAGACACAACATCTTTCTCCTGCATGTAAAGCATTTCTTATGTATTCCCTCATTTTGTTTATTTTGCAGCAAATTGTGAAGAAATTGTAGAGGTTAACAACCCAAAATTTCCTTTAAAAGGCATAGAACTTCACATACGTAAAACAATTTCCAGCAATAATTCTATGTCTTCTATTTGTGAGTTTTAGTCATCCAAAAGTAGTTTATAGTTGGAAAGTATAATGTGATTGTTTTGGACAATAATTTGAAGTAATGGGAAAAATAAAATGTAGAAATGGTGGCTGAAAAATGAGAAGAAAAAAAAGGAGCAATGAGAAAAGGAGAGGGTAAAGAAGAAGACAATTTAAGAAAATTTAAGTTTTATTAAGGGGAAAAATAAGAAATGTAAATAGTTAAGGGTAAATTTGAAATTTAATTCTTAGAAGGGTATTTTGTACTAACAAAAACAAATGACGGTAAAATAGGACTTTTAATAGTTAAGAGTATTTTAGTAATTATGGTGGTTAGGTAGTGAGGATTTTTTAAAAAAATTAAAATAAAGTGGAAAAGAGAATCAAGTTGGATTATTGTAATTGGTTTGAAATTTTTTCTTCAATAAGTTTAGTAGAATTTTGTAATGTCTAGGTTCGAAGGTTAGATTACGGAGTAGATTGGATTTATTAATTTGTTGAGTTCGAAATTCAGGTAAGGATAACCTTATAATGTACTCTTAGAATAGTGTACGGTTATTGAAACTTCGAATTTTTTATTTATAAATTATTTTATAGTGAATCATATTTTTAATTAGTCATTAAGTAAATTAATGATTAGTAATTACATAAATGGATTTCTAAAATATATTATTTATGTTTTGCTATTTTATAAATAATTAAAAAGTACAAAATATTTTGTATTTATGTTTTGTTATATATTATGAGCTGTATTGCTTGATAATTCAGCAAAAAAAAATTGTTAATTAAAAAGTTCTACTGTGCATATATATAATTAAGAATATTGAGGTAAATAAATCACGTTCATGAAATTAAATAGAAACTAGCTTAATAAGTTATGAATAAATTGGGTAAATCGTAAATATGTGGCTTGCTTAGGATATGTTACATTTGATGGTCATAAATTGATGAATTGTTTAAATATGAATGAGTGATGGGTAGTTATCTATCTGTAGAGTAGGTACTGGGACATTCTGAGTCTCGAAAATGTCCTATGTCGATGGTTAGGTACTGGGGTCATACCAAGATATCTTGAGTCTTGGGGAATATCTTGTGTCGATGGCAAGGTACTGAATTGTTATCGGAGTACAAATTAGATTAAAGAATTAAGGTACCCTATACCAATATTTATACATCTAATTATAATTCCATTTAATGACAGATTATGATAAGTAGAGATGAGCTGATATATCATTGAATGTAAGCCTACTAGGATAAATAGGGCCTAGAAAATTCAATTAATAATGAGATAAAATATAAATGATATTAATAAAGTAATATTAGTATTAATCATTACTAATGATAAAATTTTGGATCTTTGTTAATTGTTTGGATATGCTAAGTAATTTTGTGTATTTTAGCATTATATGTATGTTTTATTCATTTGACTAATTTCTATATATATTGAGTTAATTTATTTTAAGAGTACAGTCAGTTACCCTTACTGAGTAGGTTGCCCACTCTTTACCACTATTTTTTCTAAGGAGATAGAGAGATTGGCAGTAACCCCAATGCATGTGATTAACAAAGTCAAGTCTAGATAGGACCAACATATTAAATTTAGTAAAGTTATTTATTGTATATACTTTTGAATGTGATAGATCGGATATTCGTGTTTGTATAGAATATTATATGACTGACAAACGTCATCATTGGCACTAACGAGGATTTTGGTAATTAATGATATAATTGAGGAACAATTTGGATAATTACGGTTTAAGAATGATTGGAGCGTTACATAGATTCTTATTTTTTCTTTAATAACCACTCCTAGTTTTGGTTGAATTTAGAAAGTATTTTGATTAATAAGGATGTTGTTTTACAATGTAAAAGGACTTAGGCTAAATGGTTCTATCACGCTTATATTCCTTTAAATGCTTTAAATTCACCTTATTTCAAAAAGTAATTGTTGGACCCCGATCTTTGAGTAAAATTTAGAATTATAAAATGAAATGAAATGAGTGGTTTTTATATATGAATTTTGTTATAGATGTTATTTGTACCTTAAGAAAATTGATAAGAAAGGAAATTGATTAGTTTTGATGATTATGATAAATTGAGAAAGTTTGACTTTTTGGTCATAGAGAGTTGACTTTTTGATTTAGACAAAATTTGATAAAATGATCTTCATGAAAATTGTAGCTCCTGTTGAAAGCTTTCTGTCACTATAAAGTATGATATTTTTCAATGTCGGGATTGAAAGTTACGAGCTTTTGAAGTTAAGGTTATTTTACTTTGTTTTTTAAAATGCTCGTAAGTGTAGGTTTGTGTATGCTGTGCTTTGAAGCTAATCGTTGGACTGATATGTTTCGAATCGGATTAAGTGGTCTACATAAAAGTTATAGAGAATTTGAATAGCTTTAAAATGATGTATAATGTTGGACATGGTTCGCAAGGGGATTGGGCTCCAGAAACGGGGTCCAACATCTAATATGTTATTTATGGATGTGAGAACTGGAAGATATGAAATTGTGAAGTTTGGATGTGGTATAGGATGACCATCTTTCTGGCAGAAATTTTGACTAAAAAATTGACCTAGTTAGAGGTTAAAATTGCCTTTAAGTTCTTGATGAAAGTTTTAGATTAGGTTTTGATCTTTACATTGATATGAAATATGACATGTTTGGACCTTGGAGTTGAAAGATAGAAATTTTAGAAGTTATGTGATTTTTTAAGGTGACATGATATTAGGTAGAAAGTTTGAAAGGGTTTTTGACCCCTTTAGAGATGGAATTGTTATGGAGTTCTTCATGGAAGTTGTAGAGCTTCCTTTGAGCTTTCCATTGATACCAAATTTGTCAAATTTGAAGTTTTGAGTGAGAAGTTATGAATTTTTGAAGTTCTGTGGTTTTAAAAAGAAAAGAGAAAAAGAAAATTTGAAATCGGGGGTCTCGTGGTAGCAAGTCGTCACGATCGCGAGATGGCCTTTTTCCTCCGAGGCTCGCACTGGCAAGCTGTCACGACTGCGACTCTGCAATTCTCTCGGCTCGCAATCGCGAGCCGTTTGTGATCGCGAGGTGGCTTCTGTTTTCTCGCGAGCCGGCTGAATTGTTTTGTTCTATTTGAAATTTTTTCCATTCTTTTGCTTATATCCTTTCCATCCGACATTCGATTGATCCAATTTTTGAAGCGTTGCATTCCTAAGACTTTCCTCTATCTGTTCATGGAGAATTTTTTGAGATTAAATTGAGGACAATTGATTTAATCAAAATGAGTTGGGAAAGTTTCTGAACATGATTCAGTATTTTGAGAAATTCTTGATATGTGGAGATCCGATTCAATTGATTCTTAAGGCAAAATAAAATAGAGACATGGGGTTACAAGTCATATGAAGGAAGTGAATTTTAATTCAGCCTCTAAGATTGTCAATTTTAGGATGGAAATAAAGTGCTGGAAAATGTGTTAGCATAATGACAGTCCAAACTGTTTGGAGTATAATTTTTAGTGTAGTGCATGAAATTTAATAATTTTGGTGGCATTATGAAATTAAGACAATGAAGAACATTTCTCTAGAAGGAAATTTTAGCAAATTCCTTCAAATTGATGGTTAGAAAAATGTCCTAAAGTAAGCATGTATTAAAATGAGCTTTAGGGGCAAGTTTGCAAGATCACTTAAAGGGTAAAGTTTTAAGGCAAGCATGTAAGGGCTTTTTGGTCATTTGTCACTCATTAAATGACTTGGCATGAGTGTTGTCGTTTTTAAGGATGAGAGGCACGAAAGTTTTAAAGGAAAAGAACAAAAGGAAAGAAAGAAGAGAGAAAAGGGAGAGAGAGCCATTTGGTGGAGATGAAGAATGAAGAGAGAGAAAGCTTAGGGATTTCGATTTTATGGGTTTCAAGAATGATTTTTTCGTAGATTCAAGAGGAAAAACATGGAAGAAGGTGAAAGCTGCCTATGGAGCTTGGAAATTTCCGAAAATGGAGAAGAAAGAAGGTAAGAGAAATTTTTGATCTTTAAGTTTTTAATGAGTTTTTGGTTTAGATAGCTTGGAAATGTTGTGGGATTGGTTTTTCTATAGTCAATTTTGTTGATTTTGCCCTATAAGAGGTTCAATTTTGGATGGATATAAATTGGAAATTTTTGTCTTGAAATTGGGATTTTGGGATTTTGGAAGTTTCTTGATTTAGAAAGCTTGAAAATATGATGAGTTTGGGGTTCCTATAGTTAATTTTAGTGATTATGCTTCTTATGATGTTGAATTTGGATGAATTTAGTTTAGGAAATTTTAAATTGGAGGAAAGAAGAAAGGCTTTGGAGAATTGAGCCTTGAACCAAGTTTCTAGCATGGATATGAGGTGGGTAATATGTTTATCTTTTGAATTATAAGCTTTGTATGTATTTTTGAAAAATCAAGAATACAAATAATTGTTTGAATTTATTGTGTTTGATTTATTGAGGATTTTAATATGTGAATATTTTGAATTATAAGCTAAATTTGTGTTCATGAAAAATAAAGAAAGTGAAAAAAAAGTATCGGATTTTTTATTAATTCCAAATGTTTTTGAAAAATTATTACAAGTTTTAAATGTTTGATAAAGAAAGAGAATTTCTGGAATTATGAAAATTGATACATTTTTTTATTTATTATTTATGAACGATTTCGATAAATTATCAAAAGTTTGCATACTTTGTTTATGAATTGTTTAAATCGAATATGTTTTTGACTGATATGAAATGGATTGATGAATTGTGATTGCATTTGGTTTGTTATATGACATGTATATGGAAAATTTCTATATGAAGTTATGTGCAAGTGTGATAGTTAATGTGTCTAGTATGACACGATATGAAAAACTAAGTTTTCGAAATGCGCCTTCGGCAATTCGATTTTCAAGTTTGAATTATGTGTTAAGTGGGTTTGGTTAGGTCCCATAAGTTAGAGTCAAGTGCACTTGTCTCGTTTTTATAGGCTTCGGTTGCCTACCCGCAAGTGACATTGGAGCTCCGATTTTGGACTCTCATAAGTTCACGGCTACACTGGACCGCTATGCGGGAAAGTGTAGTACGTTCCGTTGCGGTCCTGTGCAGTACGTTCCGTTTTGGACCGACCCAAACTATTCTGATGTATTATATGCTTTTGTCTTTGTTTCTAAGTGTGATTGCATTCATGTTTTAAAAATGATTCATGAATTCTTTAAAACTGAGAAATTGTGAGAAAAGAAGCTTTTGATAATTTTTTATATTGTGAAATGTTTATAACTAGAAAATCAGTTTTGCAAATGTTTTTGCTTATTGTTCAATTTATAAACATGTTACCTACGAGATGTCAAGCTCACCCCCTTTCAACCACATCTTCAGGTATAGAGAGAGATCGGATGAAAGAGAGTCAAGACTATTGCTCGATTTTGTTTATTTTGTGATTTATGTATTTGGAACTTTGGTATTGGTTTTGTACATGGCTTGGAATGCCAT
>JANZLC010000200.1:4471175-4481612 GCA_026413385.1 Erythroxylum gracilipes
ATTTAATTAGACATAATAACAATTTTAATTAATATATAAAATTAATTTAATAATTATTAATAAATATAATTAATTTATATTTATTAATAATTATTAATAAATAATTATGGAAATTTTTGGAAATTTTTGGAAATTTTTGAAAATTTTGCAAAAAAGTCCCCCCAATTTTTTAAAATTTCCGGTACCGGCCGGTATTTAAAATACCGGCATTTTAAATACCGACCGGTACCAGCCGGTACTGACGAAATTGGCCGGTACCGACCGGTATTTGTCACCAGTACCATTGAACCCGTACTGGTACCGATTTTTAGCCGGAACGGTACATACCGGCCGGTACGATACGAAATACATATCATTGGTGTAGACTAATTCAAATTTTGCCTTTTAAAAGTATGGATGTTGATGGGTTGAGTTGAGCTAGGTTAGGGCTAGATGCCCGGGAGTCGGCCCGTGGCCCGACAAGCTTATCCTTATTTTCTTTAGGAAAATTAAAAAACAACCTAATTTTTGTTTTTTTGGTGGAGCATGGACTCGCCCGTGACCTGATCGAGTCGAATCGTTTTGACTTGTGGCTCGATTAAAATCAGGCGGGTCAAAATTGACATATTTATTTAAAATAAATATTTTAAAATTTGAATAAAAATTAAACTAATAAAAAATTTAATCAATATTAAATTATTTTAAAATTAGCTAAAAATTAAATATAATTAAAAATTTTAAAGTATAATATTTTGTATACACCCAAGGTCAAAAAATTTCTCTATCCAACCTAGTTACGACCAGACCTAGTCAAATTTTGCATATCAGAAATAATGTTTTAAAAATTGAACTAAAAATTAAACTAATAAAAAATTTAAGATTTCACCAATATTCATTCTCATAAAATTGGCTAAAAATTAAAAAGTTTGAAATATGATTGAAAGAGTATTTTTATCTATAAAAAAATTAAATTTTAATTAAAAATATTGTTAAATGAAATTAATTTATTTATTTTGATTTATAAAAATTTATTAATTTATCAAAATTGATCGATTAATTAATAAATTGATTAGTTTTTAACAATAAAAATTATTAAAATAAATTAAACTAAAAAGTTAAAAGTTAAATCAAAATTTAATTTTTACAATTTAACCGATCGAATCAGTTAATTTTTTTAATCATTGATCGGCTAAATTTTTATTGAGTATTGTTGTTATTTCGTAAACATCTTATTTATTTTTATAAAAAATAATTATAAAAATTTTATAATATTATATTAATATTTTGATGTAAAAAATTATTAGCCACGTTGAAGCAATTAAATAAATTAGGTTGCATTGATAAAAATGAATTAAGAGTATAATAGAGAGTAATCTATGTTAAAATAATTTAGAATTTTTTTAATTTTTATATTACAATATAATTTGTAAAATGAGTTAACATTTTTTTTGTAATTTAATTCAACCCATTAAAAATTTTAAAAAATACCATAAACTCTATATTTATTAAAATTTTTAATAAAGAACCTCAAAATGCATCAATACGAATCTGAACTTACAAGTAAAGAAGGCCAATTTGGGATTTGTTGGAACTTAGACTAATCACGATTTCTTATTAGTTCACTTTACACTTCTTAGAGATCCACAAAAAGAAAAAGAAGAACAAAAGTAGTTGTTTCATTATAAATGTGAAGGAAGAAAAGTGAGAAAAGCAATCAAAATGAAAAGAGAAAGGGCTAATAAAGCATTAAATCTTTACAAATTCTCAGTATTTTAAAACCAGCAAAATAAAGTTAAAACGATAAAAATTGATTAATTTATGAAACTAATTCATTGATCAGATTCTAATAATAAGAATTATTAAAATAAATTGAATCAAAAAATTAAAAATCAAATCTAAATATCAACCGTACAATTAAACCGACTGAAATAATTCAATTTTTTAACGATTGCAAATTTCTTAAAGGTTACCAATATACACTATCTTTTTTTATAATTTTTTACAAAAAGACTATTTTCGTGATTCAAACTTGCGACCTTATAATCACAAAAAAGCATTACATCGTACCTAACATCACCTTAGAATTTCAACCACGGAACCATTGACAAGGGAAGAAACTTCAGGAAGAAGATAATTATTAAACAATGACACAAGTAAGCATTGATAGAATATGAAGCTATGGTCTAATTTTGACAAACTAAAATCAATTATTCTAGATGAGAAATAAGTTTTGTACAATGCATTTGCTTAGACTAGACAATCCTACATCTTTGTTGGTTTTTTATTTGATTTCCTTTTTATCGATTCAACTTTTTGTCAGGATCCTGTTGAGTTTTACAAGGGAATGATTCCATCCAATTAAGAATGTGGTCTTGTTAGAATTGGAAACACCTAACTTGTCGTGTAATAATGTTACATGCTCATGGCTCTTGATGAAACCTCTGATTCACCCTCCTGCAACTCCCTGTCTGTTGCCTCACCATTTTCCTACATAACACATTAAATGAGATCAAACATACGTAAGAGAGTAAACCAACAAAAGGGCTATAGTCCAAATCTCAAACATAAAGAACATTGCCCTCCAAGCAATTGGAGAGATCTGGGAATATGGATGTCTATAACATTACCCCAGATTCCTTTGAAAGATATCGATCCAATGAACCTTCACCGCGAAGAATTTTTCCACCACATCCAGGAGCATTTAAAGAACCTACAGACTCTTCATCAACTAAAACTGCATCGATCCGGTCACATCCTGTTTTAACGTCTGGAATCTGAGACATACAAACAACACAAGAGGATTTGTCAATATCAATGAAAAACTTTCTGTTCTTAACCGGTATATTTGATATAAATTTTAAGGGCCGTTTATACCTCAAACATGGCTTCAGTTAGAATACTTTCCAATAAGGCTCTCAAACCTCTGGCACCAGTATTCTTAGCCATTGCCTTTTTAGCAATTAGTCTCAGCGCACCTTCCGTAAAATGAAGCTTCACCTGAAATCGGATAAGTAGTTGTATGGCTATTACACAGGGCTGACATGAATGAAATGTCAAATTTTGAAGTTAATAAACAGTGAAGAGAGAGAGAGATCATCTTACCTTGTTCATGCTAAACAATTTCTTGTACTGCTTAGCAAGAGCATTCTTTGGCTCTCTGAGGACCTAATAACAAAAACAAGGGTCGAATGTATCAGGCCATTTTATTCAATATGGAAACTGTAAGTTCTAATATCAAGCATTCCTTAGTCATTTCGATGTGAAACTTATTCAAACACATGCAAGAAAAGGCATCAGAAGTACAAATATAAGCATATCCAGAAAAGGATGGGGATAAATTAAACTCGCTAACATGATCTAAATTTGTGTAAAAGGAAGTCATAATGCTTGTTAGGTAAAATAAACAAAAAATAAAAAACTGGACGTGCAGAGAGAATATCTTCTCAAGCAAAAGCTAGTCGAAAGTAAAAACAAATTAACGGTCTTATGTAGCCTTTCATAGAAATACTTGCTTGTCACAGGAAAAATGCCCTGAAGGCATTTCTATGAACTATTCTCATGCATCCTAAGAGGGTCCCCCATCAGATTCCAAACTGCAACTTAAACTAAGATCAAAATGATGAACCTTGTTTTATCTACGTCAAAATTAGATAAAAAGTAAAGCAAAAAGAAGCAAGATAGAATTACCCGCACAAGCTGATCCTCTGTTAGGGCTGACAAACTAACTATTATTGGAAAACGCCCAATGAACTCTGGTATAAGTCCATATGCAATAAGATCAGGACTCTCGACCTGCAGACATACTAAGAGTTACACACATAAATACTTCCCCATTTCACACCCACTAATACAAGAAACTGGATAAATGACTAGTAAATTTAATTGCTGATAAGATTGGAAGGTTGGGTCCTGATTCTTACACATTCAAGTAAAGACGATGTCACCAATGCACTCGTTACTCCTCCAGCTCTCATGTTAGCACGAACAGGTGCTCCAAATCCAATTGAAGAATCTTGCCGTCTGGTATACTACATTTTTAGTTCAAATGCCCCAAACCAAATACTATTGTTCATACATCATCTGTAAAAAAAAATTATCACAAGGATTACCTCTCTGAAATCGTCTTCTCAAGATCAACAAAAGCTCCACCACATATGAAAAGGATATCTTTTGTATCTATCTGCAAGTCAGTCAAGAGAACTTAACATAGAACTCTCAAAGCAAGAATAAATCCACAAAAGACGTGATTAACAAATTATGCTGATGATAATAGCGATGATAATGATAGTAGCAATATGCACAGTTGATGAAATTCATTTTCTTATCATAAAAAGTAAATTACTGATTAATAGGCATATGAAGACTCGAGGAGCCATCGAATAAAACTAAAGTGAATACTTATTCCAAATTTGAACATGGTAAAACTCATCTGCTGACATTATGAGAAGGAATCTAAGGAGGAAGAAAAAAAGTAACCAGATCAATAAAAGTGTGCAGGGAGCTACATGGGCCACCAACTGGCAGATCAAAGCTACTTCACTCTTTCAAACACATCACTAATGTACTTGTTAAGATAAAATGAGAAGGAAAATCTACCCACAATGCGAGACACAAATCCCTTTTCCCTATTTCTTTACATATCTATTTACATGAAGCCAAATTGGTCATTCACTTGCCACCAAAATTATATCAGAGCTATGAGGTTGACCATCCAAATCAAGAAGAAAGTCAAATATTATGGTTCAACCATAGTCAGTATAATCTAGTGGTATCCTCCATAATATTAAAGGTGTTATCATTTCTTCCATTTGTAAAGGCATAGAAAATGCACTAAAGACTTTAGAAATGAATACCTGTATGTTATCACCCCGAGGATGCTTCCTTGCCCCTTTCTCTGGAACACTCACTATCTGAACACCAGGAAAGTTTTAATTACATGCTAACACTGAAATTGTGGCAATAATCTTACAATCTTTTTAGTGCCTCTCGGGGAAATAAACTCAAAATATAAATTCAGATAGCATGGTAGCAGCAGAACTCGAGGCAAAATGTATCATTTCAAGCTATATGCAGTAAGAAGAAACAAAGTGCAACTTACAAAAAAAATAATCAATGAAAACATAAACATTGCCCCAGTATCCATTAGCAGAAATGTGTTTAACCTTGCACCTTATCTAAAGGTAACTATTCACAAAGAGAAACCAATGGAGTTATAAGAAACAGAGTTAATTTTTATGACCTAAATCTTTGGAATTTTGACCCAAAAAAGAAAACTTTGGATTCAAGGCAGGAGTTAAATGACAATCCAACAATCTATAATTCTTCTCTGGACAGATTTTAAGTCACTACATTCAGTATGGTATCTTAAACCATGTAAGCAGCAAAACATCATAATGGATTGCCATATGGTTCATTTTAGATGGAGCTTATATCATCAATATCCCTAAAAAAAACACTATTGTAAAAGAACGAATGATAAAAAGTTCAGATAAGAGCATAACGAAGTTGGCGGTTTGGCAAAGCTGCTGATTACATATCATCGGACCTTCTTAGACTAAAACCTTTGTAATCAGGAACCCCAAGATGATCATCAAACTTAATTGAAAATGATATTCAATAAAAAACTGATAGTTGCAATTTAAAATCTACTCACAGTTCCTTCCAGCATTTTTAATAATGCCTGCTGGACACCCTCACCAGACACATCTCTGCTAATATTTAAGCTCTCAGCCTGCAAAATGATTGCAAATGTTTACAAAATTTAGATCAATGCAATCAATCACTACTAAATCACTATGAAAAGATCCAAAAACCTTTTTGGTTATCTTATCAACTTCATCAATGTAGATCATCCCTTGTTGAGCAGCTTGGACATTGAAATCAGATGCCTAGATGCCAAACAAAAAATGAGCATTCACTTTATTTGGAAAGTAAAAAAGGACCGGAATATGAATGCACAATATTCCAGCTCTTTGCCATAAGGAGAATACACAATGTAGGTTTTTTAAAAAAAAAAGATGGTGGACGAATATGCATCCGTAATCATAATCCAATAGGTTCAACACGTCAATTGATTGCCAAGAGGCAAACCTACTACTTAAATTTATTTTTCCTAAAGAAAATGACAGGTTTATTATTAAAAACAAAAAAGAGGAAAAACAAAAGCCACTGTGGACCAGTAGAACAAAACTTACTGAAGAATGAAACGTGAGCTACAAAAGCAATCCAGCTTCAACCAGTTAGGAAAAGAAAATATTAAAGGCTATCTCCCTAATAACCAATTAAGCTAAATTTATCACTCCCTTCCACCAGCACTCCCCTCCAAAATAAATTCCCTCTTCTTTTTGCATTCACCATCTTCTTCCTTCTGTTTTCAAGTAGGACCTATTCCTGGCTTTATCATAGAATAACATAAATGCTCAAATTTTTTGGCAATCAACAGCACCAGACCTAATGAATCAAAACATAACAGACAACTCTTGAAGTTAGGGATGGCAATTGTTGGCTCATGGGCCTAAATTTAGTTGTTTTCAATGGGTCGGCCCATAGGCCAAGCCCAGACTGAGTCGAGACCTAACTATTCTAAACTAAACAACATCGTTTTACTTAGAAGAGTTAGCCCTCAGGTAGGCTTGGGCTTGGGCAGCTCAAGCTTGGAACCAATTAAAAAAATTACGTTGTTCTATATTTTTAATTTTAAAAAAATTATTTTAAAAAAACCCATCCTTACTCGAAGTTGATACGTCAACCACTGCCTCAATTAAATAGGTGGACATTCACATATTAAATAGAGGCAGTAACAACAACCAAGCACATGTCACAGCAATCCAGTGACGAACATGGTGGTAAGACCACAAGATGCTAGATATGAGGCATATACCATGAGCAATTTGTACAGTATAGATTCAACATCTTCTCCAACATAACCAGCCTGCAAGAAAGAACAGCATTTTGCTTTTTTAGAAGGATAGTAACAAACAGGAAATGACAGTAAAAACTTATAATAGGTTGGATGAATCATGTTACAAAAGCAACAGAAATATTGCAGTAATTTTAATTTGCATGATATAAAAATCATCTTTAGCTAAGAATTTTTAATAAAGAGCAAAAATGCAGCTGTTGGAAGATACTACTACTAAGCATGCAGAGTACCCAATTGCTTAAAGAAATAAAAAATTATTATGTAAGCATGAAATTATCAATGTTAATTTCCCCCCTTATATAGTGTGCCACTTTCAACAATCCGTTTTAGTAAAAGACTTGCCTGTGTTAATGTCGTTGCATCAGCAATGACAAAAGGCACATTCACAAAGCGTGCTAGTGTTTTTGCAAGCAGCGTCTTCCCTATTTCACATTGAGTCAGAACAATCAGGAATTTTAAATTCAAAAGCCTGAAAATACGGCTAACAATATAGCAATCTGGAGAATGAAGGTTTAGAATTTTCAAAATGCAAGTGACAATGAGATTGTACCCGATCCAGTAGGACCCATCAAGAGCACGTTGCTCTTTTCTAGTTCGACATCATCATCATTATCAATTACCTCTGAAATTCCTGATTCAGCTCCCGACCTATTATTACCATGAACCACTTCAATTTCCGTCTCATTGAATTTGTTCACCATACACAAAAAGTAAAACGGCAAATATCACCAAAGGGTTACAATGATCGATCTATTCAAGACAATAAATGGAGTTCTATCAGTAGTATGCAACACTTGAACACAATGGGGTAGCTGCAGACTAACCCATTTTTCAAGGAGGCATGATAAATCCTCTTATAGTGGTTGTAGACAGCCACAGCAAGTACCTACAACAATCCACTTTTTTTTAAAATGTGAAGAGTGCAAATATGTGCATGAGAGGAACAGATCCACAATCCATGACCCTCATGTACACCCAAAAATCTGAAGTTTAAACTGAAATCCACAAGCAATTGTTTGATGTTTATTTGCCATTCAGCCACTCAAAAAAAAGAACTACTTTTAACAACACTACGCTCATTCTTAAGATAAAACAGATTTTGTGTATATAAGCTTATCCAGTAGTGATAATACACAGCAACAGCTACGAAAGCAATCATATTTAGGTTGAAACTTAAAATTTCAAGTCAAATACCCGCATAAAGGGCATTGGTTGAATAAGCAAGGAAAAGTCAATCTTAAAACATGTAAATTAGAATGCATGAAGAACAGGATAGGAAAAGCCTTCACGGCGTAATTGAAATCATTGATTTAGAAGGAGTTTGACTTTCAACAGGAAGGAAAAATCAACTAAAAAAACGGGGGCGAGTTTGAAAACAGTCCTAAGTTACAAATATCTGGAAAATAACTTAAATGGCTTCAGTCCAGCATCAAGTCACAAGTCAAATTACCACAATTCAACAGAAGGAAATGAAGCTCAGAATCTCGGGATTGACTCAGCAATGAAATAGTATAAGCATGTAAACAAATGATCCATAAAAGAGAAAACCTTTTTGGCTTTATGTTGCCCAATGACAAATTTATCAAGACCCTTGCAAATCTGCTTTGGCGTGGGTAAATCCTTGCCCAAATTAGAACCACCCCATCCACCATTCTTTTCACCTCCATCCCCAGCACCACCAACGTTAGACCCGCCACCCCCGCCTGGTCCAGAAGCTCTTGTTACATTAACTCCAGGTGCAAAAGGTGGTCCAGAAGGAGTATGCACGGCCAAACCGTTGCCACCAGACGGAGAAGTTTCGGGTGGAGGCCAATTCTGCGGTGGGTCTCCACCGTAGCATCCGAAAGTCTCCCAAAAAGAAGCCCTTAGCCTATTAGACCCAATATTCTCAGCAACAGGAATACTAGAACCATAATCCTCAGAGGAATAATCTTGAGTTGATTTGGAATGAAAGGGTGAGTGCTTCCCATTCTTAAGCAGCTTGTTTTTGCTAACTCTACCAATCTCCACAAAACTCCCCTGAAGAGGAGCAATGCTAAAAGGCCGAAAATAATATGCAGTTTTACAATTCGGGCAGAAATTCACAGATTGATAGGTGTGAATATTTTTACTACTATCAATAGTGGACTTATTCTGATTTTCGTGATCTTGATTGGGAAAGTGACGATTAGAGAAGAGAAGATTCAAGAGCTTGGAACAGCGAGGACAATGGGTCTCGGCCCTAATCCTACGAATTTCACCACCGTCATCACCGAAGCTGCTGCTGCCGCCTCCGTGGTCCCACTTGTACCTCTCTTGGATTGAAACTAGAGACTCGCGCCGGCGGTTGCAGCCCATGTTCATGGTATGAAGGTAATTCAAATGCGTCGATATGGTCGCCGACTGCTCCATCATGTGATTCTGCTTCCGCCGGCAAAACAATGTCTCCGGCCGGTGGCAGAAACGAGTTCTACCACCGGAAGCGAGCAGCATAGTCATGTCCTTCACTTTCTTCCATCTCCAGATCCCAGACATGGGGGAAAAAAAACGAATCTTGAGACTACCCCACAGCAACAAATCTATAAAAAAAAATGAATAAACACACTGCTCTACACTACCCCAGAAGATTAAACACACAGAATTTCTTTGTTGGTCTCCTGGTGCATGAAAGTTTCAAGTTCCAAAGAAAAGATCGGAAATTGGGATATGTGAATGTTACTATTTTAACAGTATTATATATGAACAGGGTACTAAAAGCTACACATATTGCGTGGGCGAACAAATCCGTCATTATTTAATTACGAGTGAAAGGGAAGAGAGAAGCGAAGGTTTGCAAAATTTATAGAGAACCGATTTCAAGAATGGAAGGTAAGAGTGGCAGTGTTCGTAATTGTAGAGGAACAATGGACAGAAAACGGACTCCTCATTCTCGTACTCTGATGTGTCTCTTATCTTCGTAACCACTGACTTACGCTATGTGTTCAAGTTACTTCAACCAATAATAACTTATTAATTAAAAATTTTGAAAAACATTCTTTGCTTATATCAACTTTAAGGGCAACATCACCAAATTTACCCCCTACCCTTGCCCTTCATATAGTAGATAATCTCAAAAGCCATAAGGATATTATCCAAAATAAGTCTACTAGGAACAAAAGCGGACTGCATCGGTGTAACACATTACATAAAGTAATAGGGTGTAAATCTTTCATTGAATCAAGTTTATCTTTTTTGGGATTAAAACAAGAATTGAATCATTAAGATTAGAAGGAAACTCACCCCGATTAAGCCAACTAGTGCATTGATTAAAAACTTCATCTCCAATTATATGCCAACATTTTTGAAAAAAAACTTGGATTGAGGCCATCTAGTCCAGGAGCTTTTTTGGGGTGCATATGAAAGACAACTTTCTTAAATTCTTCCAGTTGAAAAGGGGGTCGTTAAACTAGTATTGTTGGAACCCCTCCCTGGTGCGACACTAGCCCGACGTCCTGCGTGACATCTGGACGTGCACGTCACGAGGAAGGGATTCCTCACCAATGAAAACACCTCAATTG
>JANZLC010000200.1:4484996-4497483 GCA_026413385.1 Erythroxylum gracilipes
AGGGAAGCACTAAGGTAGGAGAAGAAGGAGTGAACCAAAGCCAAAGGAAAAACAAAACCAATGAAGAAGATGAAGGGTGAGTTTCGGATGATGAAGCAAAACAGGGGAAAACCTCATCTTTTCATGCTTTTAAGTAGGAGTTGCCGAAATCACAAATGAGGAACAAGACAAAGGCATTAAAGCCATATAGGACACTTGTCCATTTAGAAGAAAAGACAAAATAAGCACAAGACAAAACATATAATAAGGTTAAGAAACCTAATACAATTTGACCCATTCAATTTCAATGGCCCTAATTTCAACTTCAAAATAATATACCCAATATTGTAGTGCCATTGAATAGCAATTTTTGCTACCAAAAATCAACCGGTTCGTCACTTGGCGATTTTTTCGGTCTGGAAATTTTTCTCCGAAAAATTCCAGAAAAATTCCTATAATTCCCGTAAAATGTAAAACACACAATGGAACACTCCAATAAATTTTTCAAACGCAATTTCCACATTATTCACAATCAAATTCCATTTAGGCTCAATACCGGGAAATAATTATGAATGCATGTACAATTACTTTTCATATGCAAATATTCACTATTCACCAATACCAGTATGCAGGAAAAATTTCCAATTTGTCCTAATCACTCTTACCCCTAGCCAATTTACTATTTTACCCTTCTCGTCGGAGGTGGGATGTTACACTCATGGCAGCCTATCCGAAGCTCGATTTGACCTAACTTAATTGTTTTTTAAAATGAAAGTTACAAAAATGATGTTATTTTGCTCGAGGTTAGACTTTTTCAAAAAAACTGGGGCCCAAGATGCAGCCAACTCAAGCCCAACACGGCCAATTATCATCCTTATTAGTTAGTTTGATTTGCTTAAAAATGTCTTTGAATCTCTCCTTGTGTGTGGTATTCTATTATGATAGATGCATTCGCTTTATTTATTTATTTATTTATGACTTTCTCTTATTTAATAAAGTTTTTCTTGCATTATTATTACCCTGGAGTTTATTTTTTTAGCTTTTGATAATATATGTTGTGTTTATTAGTTGTATCTCATAGTTTTTTTTTTTGGCAAATTAGGCACAAGACTTATTGTCTATAATTTGATTAGTAGTAGGCATGTCTTTAGAATTTTTAATTTAATATCTTCCATATATTCAAATTTGATTCAATAAATTAAAACTTTATCTAATAAAAAAATTGGACTATAGTATTCCAAATACAAGCAAATTATAATTTATGTAAAAAGCCAATTTTCTAATTTTATTGATAGGCAATTGATGTTTCAAAACAAGAAAAGATTGTAATATATTATTGAATTATTTAATATGAGTTATTAATAATAACTCTAATTTAATTATCATACTTTGAGTTTAAAATATGAATAAAATTTAAACTCAATTATTTTTAGTAATTAATTAATAAATAAATATTCATTTATAAATTATTTTATTTATTAAATTATTTTAATATATTAACATGTTATCAATATTTATTAGTAAATATAATATAAAAATAAAAATGACGTAATTAATTAATTTATTTATTAAGTTTTATCTAATATTTAATTATTATATATAAATTAATAATTAAAAGAAAATTTATGCTTTTGTTTTAAAATGAAAATTGAAAACCTTTTTGTTTTGAAAAACAGAAATTTGAAAACAAAAAACCATATCAGGAAAAGATACCTTTTTTTATTAAGATACGTACGTTGTAAGAGGAGTATCTTCTTCTGCCATGTCCGTTAGAGAGCATACTGCACCATGCATCGTCTTGGTCTTGTGAACTCCCTCAACAAACACGTCTTGTCAGTACTTTCAAAGTGTAATCACTTAAACCATCTCAAACAACTCCAATCTTTTCTGGTAACTCTCGGCTACTCGCAGTCCCATTTCTATGCTTTCAAACTCGTTCGATTCTGCGTTCTCAGGCTCTCCAACCTCGCCTATGCTCGCTTTATTTTCGACAATCTCTGCTCCCCCAATGTCTACCTCTATACTGCTATGGTTACTGCATACGCTTCTCTTCCGGATAATGATACAGCTTGGGCGTTGTTTCGTGATATGATTCGTCACGGCCACGATAAACCCAACCATTTTATCTACCCCCATGCATTGAAATCGTGTCAAGTTACGAAATTGGTGCATACCCACATTACGAAATCGGGTTTTGGCAAACACCCAGTTGTGCAAACTGCCTTAGTTGACTCGTACTCGAGGTCTCCTTCAGATATTTGTGATGCGAGGAAGGTGTTTAACGAAATGTCTGAGAGGAACGTTGTGTCATGGACTGCTATGATTTCTGGGTATACTAGGATAGGAGAGGTCGGAAATGCTATTTCTCTTTTCGAACAAATGTCTGAGAGAGATACTCCTTCCTGGAATGCTGTCATTGCTGGCTGCACACAGAATGGAATGTTTCAAGAGGCCATCTCGATTTTTAAAAATATGTCAATTCTAGCTCAAGAGCCAGATCATGCTCAGAATAAGCCTAATTCTGTTACAGTTGTATGTGTACTCTCTGCTTGTGGCCATACAGGCATGCTTCAGCTAGGAAAATCGATCCATGGTTATGTTTATAGGCATGGGATTGTTTCTGATTCGTTTGTGTCTAATGCTTTAGTTGACATGTATGGGAAATGTGGGAGCTTGAAGGAGGCGAGAAGGGTTTTTGAAATGACTTCAAAGAAAGGTTTGACGTCATGGAATTCAATGATCAATTGCTTAGCACTGCATGGACAAAGCGAGAATGCAATTTCCGTGTTTGAGGAGATGATGAAATGTCCTGCCAACGTTAAACCAGATGAAGTTACCTTTGTTGGCTTGTTGAATGCATGCATTCATGGAGGACTAGTTGAAAAAGGTCGTCTTTATTTCCAAATGATGACTCAGGAGTGTGGGATTGAACCTCAGATTGAGCATTACGGGTGCTTAATTGATGTTCTTGGTCGAGCTGGAAGGTTTGAGGAAGCCTTAGAAGTTGTGAAGGGAATGAAAAGCGAACCTGATGAGGTGGTTTGGGGTTCACTGCTTAATGGATGTAAAATACACAGTCATACAGAGTTGGCGGAATTTGCTGTTAGAAAACTGAATGAAATTGTTCCAAATAATGCGGGTTATGGCAGCATATTGGCCAATATGTATGGCGAGCTAGGAAAATGGGATGATGTCCGCAAGGTGAGGAAGATGTTAAAGGAAAGGAATGCTTATAAGACACCAGGTTGCAGTTGGATTGAGGTTGATAACACATTTTACCAGTTCTACTCTTTCGACAAGACACATCCTAAAGCAGAGGATATATACGAAACACTGGAATCTTTGGTTGCTTTACGTTGAGCTAAGCTGGAGTCCTTGATACCCTTGAAATACGCAAGTGGATTTACATTTAATTTATCCCATTGGCTTCTCATGTTAAGCTGAACCACCAAGTTGTCTCTGATATGCTATCTGCACAAGACAACAGATATGAAGGCACGACTCAACAGTAATTTTGAGCCAGTTTTTTTTGGTTGTATGTGCCTTCTAGCTTGTTATCTCACCAAAGGCATATGAAACAAATTTGCTTCCAGAAAGGAGAAAACTTCCCTTCATTTCCTGTGTTTTTGGAGACATTGTCTTTTAAACTAGACCATTTTTGTTAAACATATGGGATGGATGACTATTTTCTGCAAGATAACAAGAGAAGAATGGTGAAAGTTTCAGTTGAGAATGTTGAGATAGGGTTGAAGATCCTTCCTTTTGAGCTTCATGACCATTTCTAGAAGTAGATCTAGAGTTCGCTGGTTTTGGTCCTGGTTTTGCAGGTTTCAGATTATCAAGGGAATCAACAATGTAAGTCCATTAATATTGTGTTTTGTACTTGTGATGTGTGAATTAATTGTTAAAACTTCTCATCTATGTTTGTATAACTTCGTAGTTTTCTTTAATTTCCTTCTTTTGTCCCATTTTTCTCTAGTTAAAATTTTGTTTCAACAACTGGCATAGCACTCTTTACAATGTGTAGGACTACTAAAGTGACATTTTCCATTGCTCCAAGCATGGTTACCAGGTCATCTAGTTCAACTGTTGGGTTGGCTCAATAACTACACTAGCTACTTAATTCTTTTCAAACTTTGTGCAAGTAGGTTAAGTTCATTCAGATCGTATTGAAGTAAACTTTGGATGTTCAAGAACAAAATCAAACATTTATATACTTTCAAATTGTACTAAAAAGATTGCATGTTCAGATCCGAAAATATTATGCATAATGACGTTGTTGACCCGTGTTGTCCTTACTTAAGGAGATGGGATATTCATATCTCCATTTTGGCCCCCAAAATGTTTTTAAAGTAATAGCTCTCCCTGAATGAAGTGGTTGAAAGAGGCATAGATTTTCAAGATGCTTTCCAGTGAAGAATGAGATAACTAGGCTATCAGTACTGGATAGGCAAGTTTCATTTATATTTCTTTTCAAGTTGTGTTGTCACTCAAAAGCTTGTATGTTTCATTTACAGGTGCTTCATCATGAAGTAGCTGCCAGAAATTGTTCCTTTACATTACAGTATAGGAATTGCTTACATTTGCTTGAAGCAGTGAACTTCCGGACATTGAGATTCGTAAGCGGGTTTAACACACGTTTAGAACTTCAAGTTGCTGCCATTCTTGAAAAGATCAAGCCCAAGAGCTCTTATGTACTGATGTGACAATTTTTTTCACAAAGAGATTGTAGTGACAGGACTTTCATTCTATATCTTGTTTGATCACCTGGAGTCACCTGTGAATGCTGAGCAGAAACTTCTCTATAATCAGAAATCTGAGCAGGATTTCATGCCCTTGTAGGACAATGACAAGTTAGTTTCTTCCCTTTTCTATCATAGTACAGGGCAAGTATGTATACCTTTGTAAACCGATTTGTTTAAAGTTGTGATTTAATGGTCAGCTTCTGAAATTTCATTTTTATGTTGTTTTCATTCTTTGTATGAGCTGTCCTCTTTTGATTTAAGCTTTCTTCTGGATTTGTATTGTGACTGGCAAGTTAGTGCTGGAAGATGATGCAAGGCAATCATGAGGAAGAGTAACTAAGAAAAGATCACTTTTTGTTCTCCCAATAACATTTCTTTCACTTTATCTTAGATGTTGTTTCTCATCGGCTGAGTAATTTAACATAACAAAACAAGGAACTAAAAGAGCCTTGATACAATGGCAGGTCAGCTAAGTTCTCAGAATCAGTTTTGATCTCTTCCTTCTTAGTTCTTTCTATTATTTCTGTTTCTCTCTAAGTTCAAGCTATTTTGTCCCATAGCAAGTTATGAATGGTTGCTGTGTATGTTTTCCTCCTTCCTTCATCCATTGACATCATCACCCGCTCTGAAATTTTATAATGAAGCGGAGTTTGGAAAGGTTTGATAGTACGCAACTTTACCCCTATATAATAGAGAGACTGTTTTCAGTAGATCCACATACAAATAAGACAATATAAGAATGATGCAAGTTACAGAGAAAAGGTAAAACGAGAACGACAAATTTCTATGTAACTAAAATTACAATAGAAATTTATATGTAACTAAAGTTACAATAGAAATTTTACTTTACTTAAATAATTTAACTTATTAAAAAAATAATGTAAAGGAGCATCTTTTTAAAATACTTTCCTGTCCACTAATTATAAATTTATGTACTTTAATTTCTTTGTTACATTGCTAATATTAATAAAAAAAATCCATATAGATATACCATATTATTAAAAGGGAAAATTACTAAAAAAATTCTAAAGAATACATAATTTTATAATTATAGCTTAAATTTTAAAAAATGATAATTAAATACTTAAACTTTCAATTTTTTTCAGATATATCTCAATGTTAGTATCTCGTTAATGGAATTGATGTGACAAATCATATCTAACTATATTATGATAAATATAGAATGTCATGTATTGTAATAATAAAATTAAAATTTCGGGTTATAATTAAAAAATTAATTTTTTATAATTAACTCTTATTAAAATTATGCAATTATTGTTTAAAAGAATTTAGGCATTAATAAGATATAATTGATATTAGCCTATTTGAAAGTCGTATTGCAATAATAAAATTAATAAAAATACTTAAAATAGACAAATATTTAAAAATTATTTCTCTGTTTTTGAAATCTTCTTTCAATAAAAAATAGAAACACAAAAATATTTTTTGAAAGATAGGAAATTGATTAAAGAATTTGTAAAAGTTGAGAACTTTCTCACGGTAGAAGAATATTTTATTCCGTTTCTTGTTGGCGGTGGCCTCCTTGTAAGGTAGTTCTCAGGATTTTGTGAAAAATCGTTGAAGGGGAATTAGTCATTTGTTCTCCGAAACCCAAAGTCACCCAGAATTCACAGACACAGTTTAGAGCCATCAGCACCCAAATCGTCCATACCCGGTAAAGTTGGCTACTTTCGATCTGTTTCTCTCAACCCTGAAGAGAACAAAAAGAATTCCTCTAAACAACCTTGACATACCCACACTCTTTTTCCTCTATTTAATGTCCAGTGCATAAAAACTCTGAAAGTCGCTTTTCATGCTGCAATTTTTGCAGGGACAGGACTCTGGGTAATGCATTGGAAGCTCTTGACCCAAGCTTGAAGTTGTTTTGAGGTGGGTTTGTGCTAATTTTTATTTAGTCACCAGGCGGTTCGTGGAGTAGAATGTATTTCGGAGGAAATTGATCAAATAGAACTTGGCGTGGTAGTGGAAGCGAATTTTGTCATAGAGGCAATTCGATTCGTTTCGAAATAATTGCTAGAAGTTCCGTGATTAACTATCAGCTTGTCGTGATGTATGAGTTTCTTACAATATGCGTGTCATTTAGCTTATTCTTAATGGTCTTTGTTGGTAAAATATACCTTTGTTGTTTGACACTGCAAGTCTCTTTACTGGTAGCTGTTGACTGCTTGAATTTTATCTAAGAGGATTCAAACATAGAAATTGGTCTGAGTTAGCAGTCGTGAGTAATCAGCGCGGAAATGATTAGAATAGCATGTTAAGATTTGGCTAGTGTAACCTACCATTCATGCTTTGGGAGAGTAATTGGTCGTACGTGTTTATATGGGATTTGAATAAATCTGATTTCCACTGTTAGGGTTGGTGAATGAACATAAACTTCGGAATTTGTAAGAAATGAACCGCAGATGATTTGATATTACTTTGCATGGTAAGTCCTAATTTCTGTATTTCGGTTGTTAGATTTTGATTAATATGATAATTGGATTTTGTGTGTTACTAATAACTTTAGATTAGAGGTTTGTGAAGTAACAGTATAAGCATACATTTTTAGTATAAAATGGATTTTGGCCTCCTATTTGAACCTTTGCCTTTTAGACAAAGATAAATCATCGTTTGATTATAAACCTTTGCTAGTAAAGTTAATCGATTCTTTTGTTTCCCCTAGCATCCAGTTCTTGTAGTCTCTCAGAAAAACACAGTAGTCTTGAGGGCTGGAAATTGAAGGGAATGGAAGTTATTTACATGGTGAAAATCATCTTTGGATATTGGACACTTCATCTCCCATTGAACTGTTCAACCTCGTCTGTATCTACTTTCTCATTCTTTGAACTAGATAAACTTGCAATTAACATCATTGATCTTAGATTTTGCAGAATCTTTGATGGAGGGAATTGAACAGTGGAAAAACGAGGTGCAGAAGTTACTGGAACAAGGATTTGAATATGTGCAGCAGATAGGCCCTGCTCAACTTTGTGCTGCTGTTGCTGTTTTGCTTTTCACCACTCTTTTCCTTTTAACTAGTAACTCTCTGTTCCTTTTCATGAATGTTTTAAAATTTGATTGTCTATGTTGATTGATGTAGCATTCAATAGACATTCCATCTGCTGTTCCATTTCATGATGGATTTTTGCTCAACTTATTTAGTTGGTTGATGCAATTGAGCTTCGCACTTGCATCAGAAACTATAATATTGAAAGTGAGCTCACATAAAAATCTACAAATTTCATTCTTGTAAATAAGCAAGCAAAACTACATGAAACCTCAGGCAATAATTGAGGGAAAAATAATTGTGTCTTGATGTTGAGTAGGTAGTAACAGTTTTCATTGGCTGACAATTATCTTTATGCATAATTGAAGAGGTAGTAACAGTTTTCATTGGGAAATTCCGTTGTTTGGAATCGATCCCTGCAACTGCTCATAGTCCTGACGTTGAATGTAATTAACTGATGCTCATGCTGCAGTTTATTGAAGCAGCAAGAGTTATATGTTACATGTGAATTGTCAATGTGATTCAAGATGTTACCAAGGACAAAGTTGCCAGAGCATAACCACTGCAGATTCAAATCCAAAAATTTTTGGATTTGAATCTGCAGTGGTTATCCTCTGGCAACTTTGGAATGCAAATTATATTTTATGAAAGAATTGAATTGGAAACCAATTTATCTGTTCTTTTGCTATGTTCTGCAGTTCAATTCTTCAAGCGTATATACATATTTTTGGGAATGCAAATTATATTTAATGAAAGAATTGAATTGGAAACCAACTTATCTGTTCTTTTGCTATGTTCTACAGTTCGGTTTTTCAAGCGTACAAAATCAAATACTATTGTTCTTGCTGGCCTTAGTGGAAGTGGGAAGACTGTTCTTTTCTATCAAGTAAGCCTGCGTTACAGATTTGCCACTCCCCAGAGGTTATGCTATTGTTCTGGGTGCTTTTGTATTTTTCTTCTGTTAGTATATATGTCAGTATATTGATTTTTTTTTTTTAATGTCTTGTTGCTTATGATTTTTCATAGGTCTATAACTTATAGGCTTTTGAGTTGATGTACCCTTGGATGACTGGGGAAACATCTGGGCTATAGGGATAGTGCCAAATGATTACAGTAATTGGATTAATTTGCTTGATGAATTTCTATGCTAACTTTTCCTTTGATTGTCACAATGACTTAAACTTTTTAGGATTATCATTTACTTGCATAAGAATATATGTAGGTTGTCATGTTCTTTAATGCCTTGAACAGCTTCGAGATGGATCTTCGCACCTTGGTACTGTTACATCAATGGAACCAAATGAGGGCACTTTCATACTACATTCTGAAAGCTCTAAGGTGAACGATGTTAATTTCTCGTCCTTAAAATTAAATTTGGATGTATGTTGCATTAAATAGGAAAAATATTGAATTTGCCAGGCCTTTGGGATTTACTAGTTTCTAGACTTCTTATATCAAATTAACTGACTCCAAGCTTGTATTTTCATTCCTTTGTATTCTTGACAGAAAGGCAAACTGAAACCTGTCCATCTTGTTGACGTTCCTGGACATTCTCGTCTTCGGCCTAAATTAGAAGAATTCTTGCCTCAAGCATCCGGCATAATCTTTTTGGTTGATGCTTTGGAATTCTTACCCAATTTGCGTGCAGTTACAGAGTAATCAGAAGCCTTTAAACATATATTTCTGGATTCAGCATTCAGCATTCAGCATTCAGCATTCATCATAGTTTATATTTTCATAAATACTTTAGTACAAGTATGTGGTTCTAATCTTTTATGACTTGCTTTTGATAGATACCTCTATGACGTGTTAACCAACTCAAGTGTAGTTAAAAAGAAAATTCCAGTTCTCATTTGCTGTAACAAGACTGACAAAGTGGCAGCCCATACCAAGGATTTCATTAGGAAGCAATTGGAGAAAGAAATGTATGTATCTTCACTATCTATGTTCTTCAATTTTCACACTCATCTATAGCTTTGCTATGTCATAGGTTGGTGAGTAGTGAATGGTCTTAATTTTCCAAGTCAGGTTGTTAAAATCTTAAGCAATTAGTAGTTTATGGTCGCATATAGGGAGAAAGATCTGACAATGGGAGCTTGTTTTTTGAAAAGTATCAGGACAGACAATTCAATTGTGTATTTAACTCTCCTTGGTAGTGTATCTATTTTATTAGTTTGAATATATATATATATATATATATATATATATATTGAGTTTGGTAATGTGATTAGTAGTTGATATGGCATTATGCTTCACTTTTATTCTCTTTGGGTTCGAGTGGTACTGCATCTTTGGTTTAGTCCCATGATTTGTCATCATTGTGCAGTGAGAAACTACGAGCATCCAGAAGTGGAGTCTCAGAAGCTGATATCGCAAATGACTTCACTCTTGGGACACCTGGGCAGCCGTTTGCTTTTTCTCAGTGCAGCAACAAAGTTACTCTTGCAGAAGCTTCTGGTTTGAAGGGGGAGATATCTCAGGTGGAGCAGTTTATTAGAGAACAGGTTAAGCCATAGGAGATTTCAAGGAAGACTTCTGCAACACTAGGAAAAGCCAGTTCTTAATGAGGGGAGAAGACCAAAGAAATGAAAGAAGAGGTCTAATTTAGTGGTTCAATTGGTGAGTTACCTTGAAATCAGGACTTGGGGAGCTGGCCATACCTGCATTTGATTGAGGACTTGACTTGCTTTTAAGTACTCGCTCTATTATTTGGTTTGAGCAAGTGATCATTGACTACTAGTGATGGAGCTTTTGGATTCATGGTCAACATTTATTAGCTGTCGTCTGGTGCGTCTTTTTGTTCTCCCTTTAGGATTTAACATTATCTATTTTTGCATGATCGATCTACCTCCTTAACCATGTCAATTAGCTTATTAGATTATAATGGTGTTGCTTTGAATTTGTCTTGTAATGTGTATGGTACTATTAGGCTTTGGTAGAAGTATTGTGTGTCCTTTGTTTTAGAATTTAGATGGAGACAATGAATGATGTCATAAACCCATGGCTAATATCCTCATATAAATCATTACTTTAGTTTGGTTCGTAGTTATTAAGGTTTTGCAAGTGGGGATTAATTCCCTTGTTCCTGTTTCCGTGTCTCACCCTGTGTTCGAGACTATTAATCTATTCATTAATTTTAATGGATGGATGGTCTCGGACAAGGGTGACACAGGAACAGTCACCCTCTGCTGCCATTGCAAGTGAGGTAGTTGATCAATTCAAGTAAACTGACTATCATTAGAACTTTAGGATTTTAAAGAGACCTTACAAGAACAAGAAGTGTTTATGTCTCTCGCAAACGAGGCCGTGCAAAACTTCAAACTATCATAACAAGGAAACTCCTATGATTTCTTAAATTATAAAGGACGCTTATACTTTTACCCAAAATAAAAAACAATAGTACGTAAATATTGAATTTATTAACTTTAAGAACAACTAACTTGAATAACTTTTGTCTTATACTGAAATTTATAATTTTTACTTGTTATTACTATTAATATTTTTTTACAAAAATAATTTTTTATTTATATCATTAAGAACATGTAATATTATACAAGATTAATTACTAAAAAAAGTTTAAATTTTTATTAATTTTTCAATTATAGCCTGAACTTTAAAAAGTAGGAATAAAATGCATAAATTTTCAATTTGTTTCAATTCTAACTCGAAGTTAGCTTCACCGTTATTTATGCTGACGTGGCACTACCACGTGTCAATAGATCCCTACTAATCAACACGCCAATGTCATTAAGAGAAGGTTGTCTGATTAGTGAAATGAAGTCGTTTCATAGTGAAATTGAAACGACGACGTTTGGATTTTGGAGAAAGTTTCATTGTCACTTTCACGCCCATGTTATCTCTGAATGTGTTTTACTGGTCAATGTGATTTTGTTTTTTTTTGTATGTATGTTTGATGGTTGGATTTTGGAAAAATCACCGACGACTGTTGGTTTGCCAGTGGCGAAACACCAATGGCAATGGTGTTAATAAACCCCATACACAGGAACAGAGGAAGTGATGTGATGTTTGAAAAATTGGAAAGTGGATGTAGCGTTGTGTGTGCGGCATCAAGATGCCCATCAACGTTAGTTGTTTTTGTTTGATTTCTGGTTATCTGCGATTGAGTTTTCTCTGTGTTGGTTGCGATTATTTTTTTTGTTTTTTGCATTGCGAACAAAGCCACAAAGACCTCTCACACGCATTACAATCATGTTCGCACCATCTGGTGCAAGTCGCAAGCTCTTTTTGCTTATTTCACATTGCTTTGTTCAATAACCAATCTTGTTCGTATTCTGTATAAGACCTTTAGAGTTGAATCTAGCGAAATTTAGAAATTCTCAATGAATAATCTCTTAATATTGGCTCTATCTCAGTAATGTGACCCACCTCTTTATTGCTCAAGTTCACAATCCAGAAACGAAACAAAACAAGACCAACACCCATTCGGTTTCTCTACGTTCTGAGTTTAAGTTATTTATAAGACAAAACTCAATACCCAATCATAAGCATACGAATCAATGTTACGAATATCGTACCGGACTCGGTACCAGATTAAGCTCTGGAACGAAACTGTACCGATACCGGTCAATACCGGATACCGTTTCGAGAAATTTTTAAAATTTATAAAATAGCCCTTACAATTTTAAATTTTTTTAAAATAGTCCAACATAGTGCCTGACGATCTTTTCCACCACTACACTGTACACACATCAATCTACTCGAAATCTTCGGATCTACAAAACCCCTCAATCAATTT
>JANZLC010000200.1:4501494-4519876 GCA_026413385.1 Erythroxylum gracilipes
TATATATGCATGTGTTATGTTTATGTTCAAAAAAAAAAGGTGTCATTACTGTGTCAATATTGTTTCACTGTTGACATCCATTTCATAATGGTAGTGCATCTATTCATATTATTTCTTTCTTCATTCATTCCATCCATTTCATCTAGCCTTCTGTACATTATAACCCTGAAAAGTCCTATTGATTTTCAAAATTATAGTTCTTGTAGTGGAGAAATAGGACTGTCATAAGCTTATGGTAGAGAATGGATTAAGCAGATTTAGAGTGAAAATATCCCTAAACACAAGTGAGATGAGAGCAAATACTGTACCTTAAGTAAAATCTCTTTTGTTCAATCTCTTGGATTAAATTCTTTTAGTGTTTATTTTCTTAGCCCTCTTTCAGTCTGCTTTGATTGATTTCTGAGACAGTGATTTTTGCCAATTACCTATTATTGTTTTGAGCATGGTCGGAATTTTTCTTTTACACTGGTGTAGCTTTGACTCTTATAAACTTTATCCAGGAGTACAAAGGTCTAAGTGTGGGGGAATTTGATTGAGCCCAAGTTTATTATATAAATTGACGACACTTTCATGGCTTTTAATATACTTTTTGACTCTTAATTCATGATTTTATGTTTAAATTAGTCCTTAAGTGTGTTCTTGTATTGTATGCAATTTGATAGTAAAAATTGTTACAAACTGACATTAATTGCATTATTAATTTTTCTAAGGACAATTGATACTACAGATTGCTATTTTTTTATTGTAGGAGCTTCAAAGAAAAGAGAGTCATGGGTTGAAATGGAGTACAGGATGTTCGCCGCTGCAAACTAGACTTGCCGCCGTGGCGCAACATACAGGAAAAGCTCACTGTGGCATAAATTAATTATGTCGCCGAAGCGAAGAAGCCAACAAGCATACGCCACGGCACAACTTGCTTGTCGCCACGGTGAACTGTCGGAAACCTGGACTAAATTTGAAAATTTCTCTCATTGTTTGACCCGACCCATATCCATATCATAAAAGCCTACCAAATTAGGTTATAAGTATCGGTCAACAATCAGCAGAGATATCATATATACACCTCGGCTGACACCCACACGATTCATTCCTTTCACTCTCGACCTTCATCCATCAACTCCGTCCACTTTCCACTGCCAACTTCATCTCTGCTGTTGCTGCTGCCATGGGTGACAACGGAGCTCTTACGACTATGAGGATTCTCGAAGTCATGCTCGGCTAAATCACCATTTCCTCTTGAAGATGTAGAGATGGCTTGGGTTCGATGGGCTTCAAAGGGGAGCTGTTTTACATTGTCAAGTTTAACTGCATAGTTGTAAACTTCTGAGTTAGGGTTTATGGTTGTGTAGTTAGATTATCTTGATTAGAGTTTAATCAAGTGTTGAACAATGCTTTGTGTTATGGATTTGCTTATGTAGAACTTTGATGCTTAATATATGAAGTTTCATATATATCTGGTGATTGTGTTAACTCTCTTTTATCTGCCTAGTTATGTTTGATATTGAGATTAAGCTTGATCCATATTGACCACTTACATGATCTCATCCATTAATACACACTAAGATGCATTTAACAATTTTTTGATAAATGGAGTTCATTGATCAAAATCTTGGACTTAAAGAGTTCTTTAAGGTTCATCAATCGGAAACTTAGTAGTTTTGCTGCCAAAAGATTTGTTTTAAACTATGATAGCCAAAGCTTGTTTTCAAGAGGATTTTATCAATTTGATCATTATTTGAGTTTTCAATTTTGCTACCCAAAAATCCAAAAGAATACTTTTATATACTTTTCTTTTGATTAGTCAATTTAGTAAAGTTTTACTAGTTATCCAAACCCCCCTTTTTATCAACTTAGTTTGCATTTTCGACAATTAGGCTAGCTTAGACATTTTGCGCTAGGTTCCGATTAAGTGAGACGACCCGAGGTTGCATCCTATATTGCAATCCTTGGAATTAAACTTTTGATTCAGTTTCCAAGGGATTAATCTAAAAATTAAACGAGAGCCGATCAAACACAAAACACGCATATGCAATAATGACACAATGATTTTAAATTAGCAAAAAAAAATTAACTATAAACACAATCCTTCAAGTCATTCTAACTTATTAACAAGCAAAATCTGCATACCTTAGTCAAAATGTACAAACTAATCAAAATTTTAATGTAGAGTTTATTCACCTTTATTACTTGCACACACACATTGATAATCATTCAGTCAAAACAAAATTGTAGCTATTCCTTAGTAGGTTTTCATGAAAAATCAAGCTACTAACAAGTTTGGTAGCTTTTTTTTCTTCATTTTTCTTTAAGAACATAAACCTAGCCTTTTTACGCAGAGGCAACTATTTGTCATGAATGTCAATCCGGTTACTCAACTAAATTATGTTGTTATTTAGTTGTTTGGTTGAAATGCCATTATAGCCTTTTTACATGAAGGCACACATTTGTGATACGTGTCGATCCGGTTACTCAGCTACATCACAGTCTCAACTGGCTACTAGCTCTATTCATAACCCGAAGGCCAGCGAAATAGTTATTTTAGTTAACATTATACAACCTTTTATTTAAACACAAAATTTTGCCTACCTTATTGATTTAGCTAATCTTTCTCATAAAAATGTGCTAATAATGCCACTTATTTGATTGACCTAAAATTATAAATGAGTATGGCAAATTCCTAGCGTGAATCGACTAACATTGTATACTAATTAACCACATATTTAGCCTAAGTAACTTAGGTCACTAATTTCACAAGCTAATAAATCTTTGCAACCTAAAAGGCTATATTTAAGGCTAAATCTATCCCATTAGGTCCTAGCCATTGAGGCATTCACACAATTCACATCTTGCAACCTAAACAAACTATCATACAATACACAAAATTCACACTTAAGGTAAAAACACACAACCCTCCCCACATTTGAACAACACATTGTCCTCAATATGAGAAGGGTATACAAACATACTAGGGGGAAATAAAACACAGTATACGAACAACATAAGAAGGAAATACGCATAAAAGTGAAAAGAGAAGGGCTAGAACATGAACTTATCAGGGTGACTGAGGTGGTGATGTGTCAAAGGCGGAGACCAAATGCGCTTGACTCTCAAGATTGTTGCCCTATCTTATAATTGCTTTAAAAGAGTAAGAGAGTTAGCACTCCAAAACATTCCAAATTATTAACAACTTATTTTTTTAAATTTAAAATAAATCTAACTACATAACAATTTATACCTAACTACTAAACATGCTAATTTATGGTCACTAGCTTGACCTTGTACTATTGGAAACTCACCCGGGGTCAATTATGAGAGGCTTGTTTCCACCCTTTTCCTTGAACATCAGTTTTGTAGCCTGCAAGTAAGCTACAAATTGCAAAATGATCAGAAGGAAAATATTGATAAAATTATGAAAACCAATTAAGCTCAGGAATGTCCTTTTTTTGAGCGAACTGTCAACAAAACAGGGAATAACAAAACTCTATGAATCTTCCATGGAATCCAACAGTTTGCTCAATAAGAGGGTGAGTTGTTCTCTTCTTGGTTCTTCCTCATTCGCCCTCATCTCCTTTTCTTCTTTAGCTTCTTGAACAAAGACTTCCATACCTTCTTCAAACTTAACCGTTGTCAACTATTCATCATCCTCTCGTTCCCTAAAAGATTCGAACACATCATTTTTTCTGAATGCATCACCCTTCTCCAAATTCTTTAATGCGTCATTCTTGTTGAATGTCAATTGGTCATCACTAATCTGAAGGATGAGGTTCTCTTTATGGACACCTACCCAAGTTTTTTCAATGTTCAAGCGTTGTATACCAAGATCTAGGGTATAATATGGGGGTTTTCATCCTTTTCTTCATCCTCTTTCTTGATTTTTTTGTCTTCTATACGGTAGGGTTAAGCTTGGTTTCTCTTGGTTCTTCTAGCTCTACCCCATTCCTAAGTGTGATAGCCTCATATTGCTCTCATTGATATAATTTCATATTGCTCAAAAAGTCTTCCACACTTCTCTTACAAAATTCACAGGAAAGCTGTCTTACTTGAATCTCCAGGTTATGAATAGAAGCGACATGATTTTCTGTTACTTGATCAAATTGCTCTTCTAGTCTCTTCTGGTTCTCTTCCATGTCTATTAGCTTATCCATGATTTTGTCTAATTTGGAATCCCACGAAGTGGACTCATCTTGTTGAACTTTAAATAGGTCTTGATGTCCTAAATGAGTCCTTACATTGTTAGATCAATAGAAATTTGAGTAGACATCATGTTGAACTTCAAATAGGTCTTGATGTCCTCAATGAGTCCTTACATTGTTAGATCAATAGAAATTTGAGTGGTTCGACCACCCCAGAGTGTACATGTTCCAATAAGGATTGTTACTTCCCTAACCATACTGTGCCTCATTGTAGTTTGCAAAAGTTCCTTGCTCCGTATAATATCTATCCTCCATCATTATTCATTCCATTTCTTCTTGGTATCTAGCTCTTCAGACGTCTCATTCTCACTCTAAGATGTCTTGATGTGTCTCTACTTTACGCCCCAAACTTCTTTCTCTATTTTTTTCCTTTTCTAAACAAAAGACATTGAAAAAAAAACTTTAGACTAAAGAACTAAACTAATCATCTCCCTAGCAACAGCGCCAAAAACTTAATTGTAGTTTTCCAACGTGTGTATTAGTTAACCTCAATAATCCGCAAATGCACAGGTTGTTCACGTAGTACCTAAGGTGTCGATCCCACAAGGAGGGATAATCTAGTCCTAAAATCTAAGGCCATCATAATTCGCAATAAGAATTCAATTCAATCACGCAAATCAATCTAAGCATCAATTATGAAAATATTAACAACTTAGCTATTGCAACACAGTCAAGAATTAACCTAAGAAAACTATCAATTGAGAGAAAGGGGAATTTACCTATCTTTAACACTAACCTAATCGATTATACTTACCGGATTATTAGTTCTAGACTATCCTTAGGATTGATTACTCTCTCTCGAGTTATAACCATTTACCTTAACTTATAAACCCTAATCAGATTATGTAAAATTGCAATTTCTCAATTAACAACCTATCCAAAACCCTAATTAGATCTGAAGTTGTCCAATAAACTATCGGGAACCTATGTGAGATCTCTCTTCACACAATTACCGATTTGATTAATTTCTCATTCTTATTAAATTACCTAACTCTCGTTAGCCCAATTTAAAAAAAATTCATTCGGTTCACCCTCTTAGTTTATTACCGAATTATGCAATTACAGAAATCAATCACAATAAATCCAATAAACATAAAAACTATCAAATTTCATTAAATCAAAGATAAAAAAATCCGAAGGTGAGTTTAGAACATCTCAACATTCACATATCCTATCATCAAACTGCTATTTCCAATTCAATACAATAACAAAATGGAAAATAACAGGAAATATGATCTTGGATAGAGACAGGAGGTAGTGACATCAGAAACTCTTGATTCGGGAAGTACGTTAATGTCAATTTCTTCTACACTTCTCTCTTTCTTCTTCTCTTTCTCAATCTCTCAACAATTCTCTCTAGGGTTTCTCTCTAAAAGTGGCTGATGTAAAAGCTCCTTTTTTCTGCCTCTTAATGTTCTTTTTATACTCTTTTATGTTTTGGATAACCCTAGGGTTTGTTTAGGTCCAAAAGGTCCAAAAAATCTCTCAAATCATGAAGTTTTTGAGCGTTTGCGCGTCTGCCCGGTTCAGGCCACGATCGTGGCCTACATATAAGCCTTCTATCACAATCATGGGTCATTGTTTTGATCCAAATGTCTTCTGAAACTCCTTTGTTCTTCAATATTGACCCTGAAACACTAACAAACACATCAAGGTACCTCAAAAATATAATATTTAAGCTCAAAAGCTTGTACTACTGATAAAACACTTTAAACACAAATAATTAACAAACTAACACAATTCTAACCTAAACACATACTAAATTACCAAATTAATAGATAAACATATCAAACTATGCCTTAAAACACATTGTAATTTACACTTATCAATACCTCATATGATTAGGAAATTATTAATTCTTATTCTGATTTAGGTTGATAAGGTCTAAGTAAAAATCCTATGTTGGCTTGGAAATTATTTTGGCTAGCACAAGGGGATGGTTTGCTATATTCAGACAAGCCAAAAGGTTTTGGTAAAGGAATGGTTTTTATAGGTTCTTTCAGTTTATGGTAAAGGAAAATGGTTTCACGAAATTGAACATCTCTGGATATAATAACTTTATGATTTTGAATATCATAAAATTTAAATGCTTTATACCTATGGATTTATCAAATGAAGATGTATTGATAAGCTTTAATGTCAAACATTCTTTTTTCAAGGCTTATGTTTACGACAAAACAAAGACATCCAAAGCTTTAAATGCATTTGGTGGATTAATAAGAATTTCATAAACTTCGAAGGTGTTTAGTGGTTTAAAAAGGGTGTTATAAGGAGTTTTCCAATCGAATTTAGTGGATGGTAATCTATTGATTATGTAAGTGGCAGGAAGGATAGAATCTCCCCAGATTCTATTAGGCAAATTTTATTGAAACATTGGGGCTCATACAACTCATAAAAAATGCTTATTCTCTTTACTACCCCATTTTGTTGGGGAGTATGTATATAGGACTTTATGTAAAATTACATTATTAGATAGCAATAGTTAGCATTCTTGATTCATAAATTAAGAGCCATTGTCACTTCTCACATTTTGAACTTTGAGGTTGAACTATATTAAGGTCATTTGAAGAAAGGATTAAAGTGACTTAAGATTTATACTTTAGAAAACATGTCTATACAGATTTGCAAAAATCATCAACAATGGTAAAAAAAGAATTTTGCTTCACTTAATCTAGAACTATGATATAGACCCTATAAATCCTTATGAATAAGCACAAAACATCTGGTTAATTTATGTTACTAGCGAGAAAAGGGTTGCTTTGCAATTTTTTCTATAGGACATATATCAAAAGGATTAAGATAGTCATAATTGATTTTTTTTAATAAAACAAATATGGGTGGTTACAACATAAGAAGGATGTCCTAATTTATTGTGCCATATTGCACTATCGATTATAATAAACACTTTATCTGTGAAAGAATCAGGAGTCTAATTGGCTTTAAAAATATTGTACTCTATGCTATATTGATCAAAAGAAAATGAATCAAGTACACATAATCTCCCTATTGTTTTGCCAATTTCTAGTATTTCATCAGTCTTTAGGACTTGTAAAAGATCGACGATGGATAAAATGAATTTTATATATATTGTAATGATCAACTTTTTGACATATAAAAAGTTAAATTGAAAACTTGTATCTGTAAGGCTTCTGTCAAAGTTATTATTTTTATCAAGTTATATCACCTGTATAGTGAACAAACTTAATGGTTCCATCTAATAAGCAAATTAGGGTTAGTTGTTTAGAAGGAGTGGTATTTTCATGTTTTTAATCTATACATCTACGATTAAAGGCTCCAGTGTTTATTATCCATGATTCATTTATAATTAATTCAAAAGAACTAAGAGATCTATGTGTTTTGGTATTTACAACTCCTCAAAATGTACAAATTTCACATCATCTCCTCCATCAACTCCCAATTTTTCCTTTCCTTTCATAAATCTCCCAACCTCATTGAATTGTGCTAGAAATATTCAACTGCCAATTATTTATTAATGTGTTAATTTATTCCACATTTGTTTCTCTTATTTTCTCAATCTCTACCATATATGGCATATTTCTCTTTCCATATTTTGATTTTTGCTCTTTTAACTCCTTTTACCAATCTAGATACCTATGTATTCAAATGTCACTTATTGTCTGTTTGGTTGAGCTTTTGGAGGGTGAATAAACACTTTTTTCCACTGCAAAAGCTTTTTTTAAAGAAAAATAAGTGTTTGACTGTAAAATAAAAATAACTTTTTTAGTAGATATAGCCTTTTTGGTAGCTAAAATACAGCTTTTTAAGAAGCTCAAATTTAAAGTTTCTCAAAAAAGTGCTTTTTTAGTAGAATTTTCAGATCAATTAATGAGCCTATTTTTCGTCTCTTTTGCCCTTATGTTTTACACATAATTTTCACAATACCCACAGATCCATCTTCACGTTTATTTTGGGAATTATATAATATTATTTAGCTTTTTATATGTTTTAATATTTATTTTTGATATTAGTTTTACTTATGTTATAATCTATATAAAAGATTTGGTTAGATATATTTTCATTTAAGTTTCGGTTCAAAATTATATAATAATTAATATATTGTATTTTGCATATTGTTTAATATACTTTAAATAATATTTATATGTATAAATACTTTTTATTACAAAATAAAATATAGTTAAAATTAATAAATGTACTTTTTATTTTTATGTTGTCAAACAGTCTACTATATAAAGCTCTTTAAAAAATTGTTACTTTAATTGACAATCAAACAGTTAACTAGTTTCTTAGAGAAGCTCTTCTAACAAATACTCTACTGATGTGAGCTCATCCAAACATGCACTTATAATTAAAAGATTACGAGTTCGAATTACGAAAACAGTCTTTTTGTAAAATATAAAAGAAATGTTACGTAAAATTAATAACCTTATTCCAACCCTCGCAAAAAGGGTTGCTTTTCTATTGGTTCATTGAATTAAGTTTGAAATTATCATAATAAAATGCTAATTAATTTTCTAAATTTGGCATCAACTTGTTAAAAAGGATTTTAAAAGTGTGAGAAAAAAATATAACGTTCATGAAGTCGCTTTTTCATAGTCAAGTTATATTGTCAACTTATGCTTCCTTTCTTTAATTCAAATTATCGAATGTCAGTTTTCTTTAAACTTTTTTATTTTTTTGTGAACATAGTAATCAAGTGTGCCTTCAACTTGAAGTGCAAGCCAAATTGAGCATCTTTTATGTTTACGATAATCTTGTTAGCTTAGTATGTGGGTCTTCTGAGTAATCTCTTTGAAGGGCCCCCTCAAGCACTTGAAACACTATGGTTTTGACGAACGTGTGCATTGTCTGTACTGCAACAAGACAAACATACCAAGTACAATTAGTATTACAAGTTCTTCAAGGGAATGTGTAGGGTTGGTCCCATCAGGAGGATAAAAGAGAAAGTAAGGGGGAAAGGCAACAGGGGAATTTTGTTCATTGGTTACACTACAAAAGGTCTTTGGATTCTCTTCCCAATATACAACAATAGTTAAACAGTTTCTTTTCAAACCAGCTTCTGTTTCAATGGTGACTCCATTGTTACGAATTTGAAAAACAAAACCAACATAAAAGGAGTGCTGCAGAAGGGTCTCTTCTTTTTTAACTTGCAGAAGGGTCTCTTCTTTTTTAACTTTTTGGGTGTGGATATCAATGAATAAACTAACAACTTATTGAAAAGAGTCAACGAGGCACAATGGGACTTGATAGTGGGAAGTGTGGTGAAAGAACCTCATTCTTTAAGAATAGGATTCCTTTCTGCATCAAACTTTCTTCCTATTCGTAATGAAGATTCTTAATATATTAGCATTTTTGACTTTGGCATGACTTCACATCATCTCCCTTTCTTTTTCCTTATGATTATTACTACTCTCTCTAATTTCTCTCTAAGAACAGGCTTGGGGGTGAGTGAGTCCCACTTCAATGAGAAACTGGCACGTTCATTAGAGGATTTGAAAACGTTCTGAGGGCTATGATTGCCCTTCTCTTCTGTCGTGTAATTGGTGTTCATTTAAGGTCCACATACCTTGTGAAAAGAACAGGTTATAACTCCTACAATGCTTAAATCATAATTCGTTTCCTGTTAGCTTGCTCTGAGAGGCTGACTTTGAAGGAGCTTCGAGAATAACACGAGTGAACATTCTTTATGCGTATACATATGCTTTTTTTATTAAACCGGCTCATTTCAGAAGCTGATATGACAGGTTTGAATACATTGTTAGAAGCATGATTCTTGCCAAATGCCAATGAAGTTGTACAATAACTCGAGTCAATGGTGTCAAAACCTTCTCCTTAACCACTCAAAGCATCAGAGAATATATAGTTCAAGTGAAGACAAGCCGGACGCATATACTTTCCACCCTTTCGCTCTATGCTAAGTTCCCGTGACAAGTCGACCTTTGATATGAAGAGAATATCCATCCCTTATGCCTCTTTACCTGATCCTTTCGTGTTTGAAATGACCAAATCAATCAGGTGATGATTCTAGCATCACAAGAATAGTATCAGCAGTCAAGAAGAACTAGATAGAGAAGCCAATCGAATAAAATAATGAACAGTTTTTATCAGTCCTGTAACGCTCAAGAAGATCATGTTTGTAGCGAAAAGGACACAGTAACTTGAAACTATTATAACATAAGCATATAACCAACTACAAGAGTTGAAAAGGACACAGTAACTTGAAACTATTATAACATAAGCATATAACCAACTACAAGAATTGAGCAAACACAACAATGCCAATCTGTCCAACAGTCTTAGTTCTACCAAATGTGATCCCAGCTCAGACTATGGTCTTGCTTTGTCCAACAAAATTTCAAGTAAAATAAGACAAGCAAGGAATTAACTAAGTATCAAAGGGCCTCTTTAAAAGTGTATACTGATTTTCCCAACATTATTAATTACCACGAATAGGTATTCAAAGAATTGAAAAGAAAAAAATTATATTATAATGACCAGTTATTATACAATTAGTGACTAACTTTAATCATATTAATTTTCAGTTCTCCAATTGCTAATGATAATTCTTTGAATAACAAATCTAGATTATCACTCATTTGTAATTCCTCCCTTTTGAATCAAAAATAAAATATTGACAGACTAAAATATAATCGTAAGATAGATATTTCACTAACATTCAGAGATTTCCAATTCAACATAAAACATGTTTGTATGAAGTACAATTCTAATAGGATAACAGTTCATTCGCTATACAAAATCTAATATTAAATGGATATAATTTTTCATTAAAATATACCATCTTGTGAAGTATACATTCTTTGATGTCACTTTTGGATCAATTGGCTATCTAGCATTGTTACAAACAAAACAAATTCCTAGGATAAATGTCATTGATGACAATGTAAAACACTTGCAATATTGACTCTTAATAGAGCAATAATCTGGAGAAGCACCACAACTTACATTCTTACTAGATAAATCTCAGCAAATCCTACTTCAGAGGCTTCAAATCCTGTAAAAACAAATGTACGTGTTTAATATTCAAGTTCAGAAAAGAAAAGGAAATACTCATCAACCTTTCCACAATTAGCAAATACCAAAGGAAAGAACTGCAAAACGAGAATGCTTATGGAAGTAAAACAGCCTACATTGACTATATCATTTCAGTAAGAAAAAGAAAAACCCCGCATTACTTTGGCACCTGATCCCTATATATGCCTACAGCTAGTAGCACTGATGTTTTCCATAATTTAACCTACGGCTTACTCCAAATAAGAAAAGAAAAATCAGATTGTGTTTTTTGGTGCAGACAGTAATGAGTATACAAAACGTAAAACACTTCAGAGACAAATACTGTGAAAAGAATTACTGATTCTACCTTAGAAGTCCTCAAATCATTCACTGCCATGCGAAGAGAATCATTTGAGAGTATCAAGCGAGACAGCGCCCCTGTACTTAACCTGCAATGGCCAACCCATTGTTAGTCTGGGCTGAATTAGTTCATCAAACTAAAGAATACAAACAACTGGCAATTCGTCAGCCTAATCCTGGCAGACAGCTAATCTAGTAAATCATGATGGCAGCATGAGTTTTTAGATAATGCTTATGGGTGTAACGATTGACATTCAAAATAAATGGCAGTGAGTGTTCTTCCTAGATCAAAACTCACCCCTGATTCAGCAAATAGTAAACAGATCAATAAGCAGTCCTTGATAAGAATATGACCTCTATAAGTAATAAGCAAATAGCAGGAAGAAGCAAGTATTCAAACTCAATGAAATTTGAGTTTGCTTTTGGTAAACAACACAAGGAACCCAATAACAAGTTACATACAGAATTTAGTAAATCAAGGTGGAAAGAGGAATGCACCCGAGTATCTTTGCTGCTTCTGATATTGATCCTTCAACAGCAAAGATCAGATCAATTAGCGCTTGCATTCCCTGTATCATTACCACCATAATAATCAGTCATAGTAATATGTTATAGGAACAACTAGAGATGTTAATGGGTCATGCGGGCACAAGCCCATTGCCTGCTTTTGATATATATATGTGGTCTTGTAGTATTGTATGAAAAAAGTAAAACTAAAAGTGTATTGTTGTTATTATCACAATTTATGGTCGAATATAATTCTCATTCATACTTCTGGTCTATATACAAGGGAATATATAGACTAACAGCATAAATACTTACTGCCCTAGCCCGTATATACAGTTCATTAAAATCCTTAAAGGCCAGGGAGTAGTCCCTAAAGATTAGGAATTACATCAAATCCTTTAGATCACAAGCTTACCCTAATAAAGACATCTTAAATACATTATTCAACACTTTCCCTCAAGCTAGTGAATGAATATCTTCCATTCCAAGCCTGCTAACAATATACCTCGAAATATAGCACTTGGCGGCCCCTTTGTGAGTATGCCTCCTAGTTGATCTTTTGTTACAACAAATGGAGTGCAGATTAGGCCATCTGTCTAGTTCCTCTTTAATGAAATGCCTGTCAACATCAATGTGTTTTTTTGGATTATGTTGCACAGGATTATATGCAACATCAATTTTTGATTTGTTATCACAGTACAATCTTATTGTACCTTCCTATTTTATCTTCAAATCATGAAGAACTATTTTTAATCATAGTAACTCGCCTATTCTCAGTGCCATTAACCTGAACTTAGATTCTGACCCGACTACCACATTTTGCTTTTTACTTCTCCATGTTACAAGGTTACCACTTAAGATAGTAAAATAGTCAGAGGTTGACCTTCTGTCAACTAATGAACTAGCACAATTAGAGTCAGTGTAGGCCTCTAAAGTCATACTTTCTCCTTTCCTAAACAAGATTCCTTTCTCACGGCTACTATTCAAGTATTGTAAAATTTGATGTCCTGCCTTGAGATGCATATTTATAGGATTATGTATAAATTTGTTGACAACATTCACAACAAATATAATATCTAGCCTTGCATGTGTCAAATAAAATGATTTTCCAACCAGTCTAAACCTCTATCTACCATGGAATCATCCGGAGCATCCCATACTCTATGTTTGAACTCAATGGGTGTATCAACTGGATTACATTCCAATCCCAATTCCTTTAATAAGTCAAGCATGTATTTTTGTTGTGAAATAAAGATTTCCTATTTGGAATGTATCACTTCGATGCCTAGAAATTAATTTAACTTCCTGAGTTCCTTGATGTCAAATTCTCTCAATAAATACCTTTTTAAATTGTGCATCTCATCTGTATCGTTACCTCTTGCTATGATATCAACCACATAAACTAACAACATTTTCACTCTCCCTAACTTTGAGTGTCTCACGAACAAAGTACGGTCTCTTTGGCTTTGCTTGTATCCCAGGCTAGTCATTACTTTAGAGAATCTTCCAAACCAATCTCTCGATGATTGCTCAAGTCCATAAAGGCCTTTTTAAAACTTGTATAATATTCCTTCTTTAAATTCAAAATTAGGAGGGACCTCCAGACAAATTTCCTCTTCTAGATCATTACGAAGAAAATCATTTTTTTACATCAAATTGTTGCAAGTTCCAACTAAAAATGGCAGCCAATGATAATAACACATGACTATATTCATCTTAGCAATTAGAGCAAATGTCTCAATATAATCAATACCATAGGTTTGACTATACCCTTTGGCAACGAGTCTTGACTTGTATCTTTCTACAAAACTTTTAAGGTTTGTACTTCACGATGAAATCCATCCACATCCAACTAACTTCTGCCCTTTCGGCAAGTTAATCAACTCCCCTATTTCTTTTTTCTAGAGCTTCCAACTCCACTTTCATAGCATCCTCCCATTTTTGGCAATTCAACTAACTCTCATTTTTTGTTTACTTGAACCACATCCAATATAAAAATCATGAACAAAAAAAATATTTCTTGGATGATAAGCATGAACTATTTCTTTTTCTTTCATATTTTGCTTTAATTTATTTAACTCAAGCTTCATTTAAATTTGGTTGTGAATTTGAGAGACAAATGATATTATCAGCTCCTTTTCATTTAGATCTCATATGTTGATAATATAAAAACATTTCAAGTCTTCAACAATGACACTTGAACTTTGACTAATGAATCTAGTTGATCTAACTGAGTAGTTACACAAACATTTGACTCGACATTGATATACTGATCAAAGTAATTAAGTAATTCCAAATCCTCTTCGGATTGAAGACGCTTCTTAAGATAATCTTTTAGAAGTTTTATCATCCATAGAGCTACTTCATTTTTTTGATTTACAATAACAACAACAACAACAACAACCCAGTAAAATTTCCGCTGATACACGGGAGTCTAGGAAAGTCCAGTAGTATATAGTTTTACCCCTAACTAGTAAAGAAGTTGTTTTCGAATTCATTTTTTCTATGTCCCTCCTTTTATATGCATTATATCCAAATTGAACAAACTTTCCTAAATCATCTTCAAATATCAATTATTGCCACAAATCTTGGTTAAAGGTCTAGACCAAAATTTTCACATGAATTTGCTAGTGATAATTTCAACTCTTCAAGTAATTCCTTGAGGACGGTTACAATGATTTGGCACTCCAATCTCCATGATTTCAAAATTTGGTTGTTGTTGTTGACACCATTGTGTTTTTCCAAAGATGTTTTCTTCTCATTCTCACTTCTTTTGAAAACCTTTTTTGGTCTTCCTAACCTTTTGTGTAGTCTTGCCTTAAGACACACCTCCTCCACAAGTAATCTTTTCCCCTTCTGGACAAATGTCCCGTTTTAAACTTATAGTAACTTTCAATGGAACCATCTTTTAAACATCTTCTCTTTTTTTTGTTTCTCATATCTAAACTAGAGGTTCTCATGCCACTTTCTTGGCTATAGAAGAAGAGGGAACTATTCAAAACAGAAATTAGTTATACAAGCTAACCAAATAACTATACTTATATGCTTGATATTCCAAGACTCTTATCATAGTCGTAAAGTTAATCACACTTAACTATTAAATTTCAAAAGATGTTACTCATTCGTATATTTAACTTAATTCTAGTATATTTATCTCTATTCTCAACATTTAAGTTTAGTACTTCTAACAACTTCTACATATTTATGTGGAAAATCAGAACCCAGAAGAGAAAAAGGACCGAAGTGAATAAACACGTACCAAGACGAATTTAGGATTATTGGGTCCAATTTGGGGGCCACATTCAGCTCCTCTGACGGTAGATTTAAGAGGAAGAATTTGAAGAAGCTCTAGAGGAGGTGAGTATGCATCAACATCCACAGGGTTCCTGACTACGTACCTCCCAAATTAATTGACCAAAAATAAAGATAGCATACATGATAAACAAAAGCCAAATAATAAGAGTTAAAACGAAAATAACAGCTTGCTTAGATAAGTTACCTTTAAGAGCTAAAAGAGTGCGCAGACGCCGTAAGGCCGAAGCTCGATTCTTGTGCTGTGATCGGTCTTCAACAGCCTGAGACAAAACATCAAACATATAACGTGCAAGTTGAATAAAGCAGAAGAAATGACACAGAGTCTCGAAATTTCAACTGAAACCTGAGCAATAACGCCAGTGGGGAGGTGCTTGAGTCGGACGGCGGACTCACGCTTGTTCCGGTGCTGGCCACCAGGTCCCGACGCCTTGAAAGTGCTCATTTCGCATTGTTTCATCAGTTCTCCGTCACTCAATTGCAGGTACGATTTCGCATCAACATTACTACTACTACTACTACTGCTAGAACTTGTGTAACTGTGACTGTTACTAACGCAGTAGTAGCAACCCAACTGCAACCTTCTTATTCTTGTGGTATTAATGATAGTGATTTTTGACAGATTGAATGGAGAATTTACAGAGGAGACATAAGGACTCCGATAGTAAGAATTTCGCAGTTGTAATCGAAGACGAAGAAGAATAAGATTGAAGTGGGCAGCTAAAGCCATTACATTTACAGGAATTACGAAGTGTTCAAATTGGGTTAATGGTAGTTCAGTTCCAAATCCAATCGAACAAAAACATCATTCAATGAAACGAAATCAAGAAATGGTATCATTTTTCGTGACCCTCAAACCTCGGACACAGGATGTAAGAAACTTTTGTGTCAGAAAATATAAATTTCAGTTATTTAAAGGTAAAATTTTTAATAATGATATTATTTTTTATTAAGAAACTATACTTTCAATAATTGATTTAAAAATTAAACCAAATAAGACAAAAAAAAAGATTAAAAAGATTATCAAATAATGACACGCAATATGGGTTGTGAAAAATATGGGTACATATATTTTCTAACAAATTAATTACCGTAAGATTTTCAGAAACTTATATGAGCTTGAGAAAAGGATCATCCGAATATTAGGTAATGTCATTAAATTGGGTAGAATATTTTATGAAATAGGTGGAGTAAGCAAAAATACAACTAGGTAAGCTATTTCAATAGCAATATCCAAAATATCTATACGAACTCAATTCATTAGTTTAGGATAGGCATATAGAATCAAAGGAAAAAACTTTAGGATGGAAAAAAATGTTAGTTATCGTTATAAAATTAGTTAAAAATTAAATAAAATTATAAAATATAAAATATGATTAAAAGAGATTTTTCTTATCTAAACTAAAATTTAAAGTTTATTAAAAATTGTTAAAATAAAATTTTATTTATTTATTTTAGATTATAAAAAATTTGCTAATTTATAAAAATTGATCAATTAATTAATCAATTAATTTAATAACAAAAATTATTAAAATAAATTAAACTAAAATATTAAAAAAAATTATGGTTTAACCAACCAAATTAGAATATAGACGCATTTGATGATTTAAAAAGATAATTGACCATGACAGGAGGCACGTTAAATTTATAAACAACCATTAAATTAAATTATTTAATTCTAAATTACTAATAAATTACTTAAAATTTATAATTTATAGTTATATTATGTAACTAAGATTTTACTTGATACATAAAAAGATTAATTTTAAAAAAATAAAAATTTCTTTTTATAAAATTGTCATGGAAAAATAATTAAATTAAGCTATTATTTAGTTTTAGGTCATTAATTCACTACATAGATCATTTAAAACATATACTTTCTAATTATTATATCAAATAAGATTTTACTTAGTGAATTGAATAATAGTTATACTATTATTTAATGTTTTGATTAAAAATATTTTTATATTGTACAAAAATAGGATGTTTATAAAGAAGCTCCCAGGGAGTGGTCGAATTAGTGGAATAGGAGACATGGAACTAAAAGATCCTTTGTTTAAATCCCCTACCTACGCTCTCTCGATCGAGCCTGTCGTATAGGGCTTGCCTAGTACGAAGTACTCGGTTGATGTGATTTGAAGACTATTGCATCAATCCGAAAGTTTACCCGAAACGCATCCAAAAGATAGCGACTACGGGTTCCTCCTTTTCCAAAAAAAAAAGGATGTTTATAAAGAATTTAAAAAAGATATTTTGTAGAATACTTTGTATTTATATTGCCTTTGTACTGTATAGTTTCTCTTACTGTAGATGTAGTGTATTGTGGATGTTAATGGCGTTTGTGTTTTGTATATGTAGCTAGTGTCGTTTTTCCTTTACTTTTTACACAGACAGTGATGGTATAAATATCATCTGTGTTTTCTGTAAATAAAAGTATAGCAATATACAGTGATCATTGAATCACTTTTACCCCAAAATACGAAATCCCTAGAAGTTACAGTTTATTTCATGGTATCAGAGCATTACCCAAAAATACACAAAAACCTGTCAAAGATCTCCAACTAAAAGGACATGCAGCCTAATCCACATCACAATAAGCTTGTAAGGAACAAGGATTGTTATAAGGAAAAAATAAACATGTAGACGAAGACTGCTTCAAATGCTTGAGCACATGAATGACAGCCATCCAATGCTACTCAGTAGGAGCTTGAACAAACTGACTCAACTGTTGAGTCGCATGAGTGATGTCAGGCCGGGTAAAACCAAGATAAAGGAGACGCCCAACTAACCTCCGATATCTATCTGGATTCTCCAATAAAAGAGAGCTAGCATCATCAAACCGACAGTGAGGAGAGAAAGGAGTGGCTGCCCCTTTTGAACAAATTATCCCTGTATCCTTGAGAATATCTAACACATACTTTCTCTGATTCACATACAAGCCAGTAGATGATCTAGCAAGTTCCAACCCAAGGAAATATTTGGCAGAGCCCATATCTTTAATAGTAAATTGTTCATGTAAA
>JANZLC010000200.1:4519976-4559886 GCA_026413385.1 Erythroxylum gracilipes
CCGGACGGGAGGTCCGATGTTGCCGTGTGTTGAGTGGTTATATTAGAAGTGTGTTTTCTTTTGTGTTTCTAAATTTTTGGGGCTGTCCAAATACAGCCGTTACGCTGTCCAATTTTCGAGAAAATAGGGGTACGTCGGAATAGGAATAAGGATAAGAATATGATTACATATTTGAGAGTTTTAAAAAGATATTTTCGAATGGGTTTTAAGATGAATAAGATGAATTAGAAAAAAAAATTTATATAGGAATTTTCAGATCAGTCTAAAGTTTCCAAAGCAGTTTTTGGGTTAAGTAGTTGGGTTCCGGAAACGGGATCCAACAATATTCCTCATTCAAACCCATCAGAAATTGTACCAATCTATCATTATCCCCAAATTCAATCAATTGTTTAAGAGACACACACAAACATTGTTGTAGGGCTCCATATGAACATTGCAGAATAGGAGCCAAGCAGTTCAATTCATCCCATAATCGTTTCAGTTTAGTAAAATACCTAGAGATAGACAAATCCCCTATGAAATTGAGCTGATCTCCCTCTTGAGCTAATACAACAGTGGCCCATTGCACTCTCCATATCGCTTCTCTAGGTTGTTCCACAAATCCCTAGCTGAGCTCGTGTACAGGAACGACTCGACAATTTCCTTAGAGATGGCGTTTAGTATCCACGACGTCACCATAAAGTCCACCCGACACCGTCGATCATAATCTGATGAATCTTCCCTTGCCCTCTCACATTTTCCAATGACGAATTGAGCTTCAACTTCACCCCCAATGTGATTCGCATCGCACGACTCCACGAGAGATAATTATTCCCACTCAATGGAGTCGTGACAAGCACTATACCTGGATGATCCGAGTTCTGTAAGAACATCGGATTCTCCTCTCAAGCCACACTACCAAAAGAAGCTCTCGAACTAATGCCTTCGACCATGACTATCTTCGTGGATCTACCCAGAAATCTCTGATACCATGAAATAAATTGTAACTTCTAGGGATTTCGTATTTTGGGGAGATTGATTGTCATTTGATTCGTGATAAGTATAAAGAAGGCTTCGTTCTTCTTCAACATATTCCTTCCAAGCTTCAATTGGCCGATATGTTCACTAAGGCTTTGTCTGCTCCTGTTTTTACTTTTTTGTTGTCCAAGTTGGGCTTGTATGATTGGCACCAAACTCCACCTTGAGGGGGGGCTATAGAATACTTTGTATTTATACTGTCTTTATACTGTATAGTTTTTATTACTGTAGATGTAGTGTAATGTGGATGTTAATGACATCTATATATGTAGCTAGTGTCGTTTTTCCTTTACTTTTTACACAGACAATGATGATATAAATACCATCTGTGTTTCCTGTAAATAAAAGTAGAGCAATATACAGTGATCATTGAATCACTTTTACCTTAAAATATGAAATCCCTAGAAGTTACAGTTTATTTCATATTTTTAGTTATAGTTCTTTTTAAATAACAACCTCATAACAATTATTTTATATGTATTAAGTTGACTAAAAATATCTTTTTAATAAAAAGATGATTTTAGTTATATTCTTTTTAAATAACGGTAAAAAGTAGAATTACAACGACCTTTTGGTTGTGTACAGTAATTTATGTATCACCTAATGACTTAAAATTGAATGATGGATGGATTCAATTAATGTTTTTAAGTTTTAATGTGTCTCACGCCTTCATCAATTATCCCTTTAAATTATTAAGTGAATTGCAAGTTTCTTTGTTGCAATTCAATAACATGCTAATTTGGTTTGTATGATTTTTAATTATTTAAATGTAACATATTAATAAAATTTAATGTTATAATTAAATTTGTATTTTTAAATAACTCAAATTTATATTTTATGAATAAAATGACATAGTAATTCATAAAAATGTCAATCAAGATCAATTATAAGCATTCAAAGAGACATTAATCACATATAATTTCTACTAATCATGCCCAATTCTCTTCTATTTATGCAAAATCTATCCTTACTTGTAGGTTTATTTAAAAATTGTTTAATTGTGTTATGTATCCATAAATTCTAATTTAATATCCATATTTTGCACATGATCTTTAAGTCTAAGGTCCACATTATACTTTAAATATTGTTTAATTCCTTATTTATAGCATGAACTCAATATTCATCGCTAAGGATTTATACTATATTTGACAAATAAATGCAAGGTATGACATTTTTGTCAGCATAGTAACCGTGAAAATGGCTCCTTCTTTAGTAAGATTATATAAACAAATGCCTGAAACTAAATATGTTACTGTTATGGGAGCATGTATAATTACATAAGGGATGCTCGATACCGATTCTTATATTATTGATCATGGAGTTGATAATAGGTATAAAGTATTTATGTCGATGCACATATTGCAATGCCTCCTAGTGCAATAACAAGCTATTTCTAAAACATAAACTAATTGTTATCCCTTATTAAACGTTAGCTATGATATGATTTGGATGATGATTCTTCTTAAATTTGTAATCATTTAGAAATGTATTATCCTTTTCATCTCCTTCATTTGGTTTAACAGTTTTGAAAAGATAACTCTAAATCATTAAAATTTTTGAAAATCCTTAAATTTGAAATCCAAGAATAATAAATTTTTAATTTGATGCAATCTAACCAGATTCTTACAAAATTGGGATGGTTTTATGAAGGAAAAGAGTGAATTGACCATACTTTGGAAAAAAATAAATATGATCAAAAATAGAAAAAAAAAAGGATAAGGAGGAAGCCCTTACTCGACCACATAGCTTCATTGGTCGACTAGTGTTTATGTATGATCAATCACACTTATCGACCAACCATGCCATAAATTTGTTAGAATGAAGAAATTTCCTAGTTGAGGGACATTGGTCGACCACTTAAAGACATTGGTTGACAAATGTGTAAGTGGTTGAGTAAAGGATTAACCAATCTATGAGCAAACTCATTAGGAAGAAAAAAAATATCATTTTTAAGACACTGATCAAATACATTGAGTTATTGGTCAATCATTATGACTTGAAAAGTTGAGAAACAACCTTAAAACTCAATTTAAAACATTAGAACACAAAAAAGGGAAATACCAATCAAGGTTAATTATAAGTATTAAAAGAGACATTAATCACATAGAATTTCTAACAAACATGTCCAATTCTCTTTTTGTAGAATCTAACCTCACTTATAAGTTTACTGAAAATATTGGCTAATTGATATCTTGTATCTACAAATTTTGACTCAGTATTCCTATTTGAAATATGATCTTTAAGCTAAGTATTAAGGTCTACACTATACTATAAAAATTGGTTAATTCCTTATTTACAGTGCATACCATAACATTCGTCACTAAGGATTTATACGCAAGTTGACAAATAAATGCAAGATATGACATATGTATAAAATATGAACTAATAGTTACCCATTGCTAAATGTTACCTATGATATAATTCAAATGATAATTCTTCTTAAATTTCCATTCCTTTAGAAGCATCTCATCCTTCTCATCTCCTTCACTTGGTTCAATAATTGGCTCTTTTGAGAAGTCATTATGATTTTTTTTGTTCCTTTTATGGGCTAAGTTCTTCACATCCTACAACATCTTTAACGCTTTCTTGAAAATGAGGAGATTAGATATTTTTTTAACATATATAAACTCTATAATAACAAAAGTCTTCATATTAAACATTGTATATACTTTGTAAGGAAAATAAAAAAGAATGTGCATTCATCATTCGTACCCTTTATTCCTTTTCTATATAATAAAGTCATCACATATTTTAGGTACCATAATGAACTTGAGTACTTGATTATTACTCTCCTTCATTTTAACCTACACTTCAATACGTTAACCACTAGCAATTTTTTTAAGGAAAAAATTTATTAATATGCCTATATTTACCTTTTAAAATGACACATCATGTTATATGAGTAATGATGATGCATAAATGAATTGCTTGCACTTTTATATATGTATGCATAATAAGGAACCTTTCTTTGAATGCCAAAGGTGTATTTTCTTTTAATATCAAAGGTGTTAACTATTCTTCTGGGGTAGTGAAATATCATACCATGATTGCATGTATGATACTTACTATGTGTGAAGTTTTGATACATACTACTTTGAGGCTTAAAGGTTTAAGTAAGTTTGCATGTCATATAGAGCTTATGCCTATTCTGCCCTTAAGAATATTGAACTTTATGAATAGGTATATATCCATATATGAAAGCAAGATATTTGCTTTTAAGGAAGTGCCTAGTGTATATGTTGTGTGCATGTATTTATTTAGATGTGGTTTTATCATGCTTATTTCCTATCTTAAGTCAAGTCTCTTCATTTTACATATATTCTCCTTGACAAATATAGACTTATGTTGGGTGCCCTCCTATAACTATGCCCAATCTCGTGCCTATTATTGTCATTCTTTTGAGTTCCTACTATGCTTTCTTGTGTTTCACTTCGTTTAATGAATTTGAGTAATGAATCCTTAAGAACATTAATCACCTTTTTTAATGTCTTATTTTCATTATTTAATACATCTAATATATCATTATCATCAGTGACTATCCTTTTTGATACTTTATCAATATGCAATTCACTTTTTTTTATCTTTTCATTCTTATTTATATATGCATCTAACTATTTTTTTAACTTTCTTAAGTTTGGAAGATAATTTCTTCCTTCTTTTACGTATAATTTTTGAACTTTTAACTTGTTTTTCTATTACTCATGATTTTAAAACTTTTGACAAGTTTATCGTATATCAAATCATTATCACTATCACATAAAATAGAGTCAGTTGTCACCTCATCATCTTCTTTTAGTTGTAAAGCCCATTTGAGCTACCACTCCTTTTGAATGTTCATTTATCAATTTACTTATATCATCCTAAGTCGAGGCATTAAACCTTAAAGTGCTCTTTGAGTAGATGATATTGTGACTTCATATGATTAAGTTTATATTCAAAACAAATAATATTGGAGGATTTTTGTTTTTAATTTTCTTTATCTTCGTTGAAGTTCTTTATTTTGGAGAAATTATTTAGCTTTAAAAACTTATTGAATTTCTTAAATATAAAGGCGAGGTTTTCATCATCACTTCCACACATAGATATCTCTTTTTTACTTGATTCGTCCCTTAAGACTTTGAATGCTAAGTCCTTTTTCTTTAGAAGCATTATTGCTTTTTACATCTTTTGAAGTCTCATTTTATATTTGAGAAGAGATCCAACAATCTCCTCCAATGGTAGTGTTGTTAAATTCTTAACTTCTAATATAGTTGTTACTTTGGGTTTCATTTGAAATGCCAGCCTAATAGATCTATTGTGATGCCATTTATTAGTCCTTAATGACATCCAAGAAGGAGCATGAATTGAATATCGATAAATTTAACAAAATATTTACTAATTTAGTGTATTGATGAGCACAATTTGTAAAAGATGAAAATATGATATAAAATAAAAAAATTCCAATAACACCCTTAAGAAATATATTAAAAAGGAGTAAGAGAAGAGAAAGGTAAATCAATTTATAAAAAGGGATAAGAGAAGAGAAACGCAAATCGATTTACAATAGTTCGACAAATAACCTTTACTTTTATATCTACTACTAATATTTTTCTAAAAATTTTACTATATCTTTTCTTTTAAGGCAAAGAACAACCTTTATACAATCTTTTATTGATAAAGAATGGCCTTTAATCTTCCTTTGTAGGGGAAGAAGAATCTTTATGCCACTTAAAACACCCTTAAGTACAGTACATAAAACCCAACAAAGGCCTTACAATTAAAAAAAATCTTATTTTATCTTTTTAATAATACTAACAAAAACTCACTTATATAGATATGATATAATGATGCTCAAATATTTGATAAATACTTAGAAATATGTGTATAATACAATCAAATGCTTTTTATACAATAATCAATGATAAAAAATATATTTATAGGTGAGTTGTTACTAGCTATTCTAGTAGTTAATTGCAAAGCACTGATCGACTAGTGTAACACATTGGTCAATTTATGTACATTGAATGCACATAAACACTAGCCATCGAGATATTGTGACCGCGCGTCGTAACGCTAGTCAAAATAAAATAACTAGACTACTACTATAGCAGTGGCGAGCCTAGGTCGATCCCACAGAGAGTGTGTGTAAAGTTTATGGAATGAAATTAACTGGTGTTTAAATTTAACAGGGGGTTTGGATTTTGAAAGAAGAAAATAAAATGAAACTAACTAATGAAAACAAATTAAAGAAAATATGCAAAAAATGATAAAAGTGGAGAATTCGGTAGGGACCTGATTCTTTGGTTCAATCTCGGCCTACACCCTAATTAAGCATATTTCATTAATTTGTTGATCTCAATTCTCTCCTAGCAACTATTAATCGTGAGTTAATAATTAACCCGAGTTTTTCCTTAAGTTTTATTTAATCAAGATACGATCGTTAATTAAAACCTAACCACCGAATAATCTAGGATACGATCTTTAGATTTAATTATGCAGTAGCATTACGAATTAGAAAAACCGATTAATCAAGGCAACAACCACATACGATGCGTCATTTAACCTAGGTCATGTCATGAATTTCAACATAACAATTACTGATTATATTGAAATTCTAGCAATGGGTTTGCAATTAACAATTTAATGAATGCATTAAAATCATTATATCACAATACCCAACTGGTTCATACACAAATAACCGAACAATAACGAAAATTCGATTATCCATACACAAAACCCAAATCAATTAACATAGGATAACACAATCAATTTCTAATAAAAGAAAAAAAAACAACAACATAATTAAAAAAATACTTAACCCGGCGTCGATGTCACCTCCAAACCAGTGTCGGGACGTTTAGCCCTTCATGGGTCTTTCCCCAAAAAAATACTTCAGCCCCCATTCCAACCCCTAGCTGAAAACCCCTTAGGTTTATCCTTCACGCAGCCCTCATCTGCTTCTTCACGTAGCCCTCTTTAAAACCTTCTTCACGCTTCTTCTCCCGCGTGTTGCCTTCTGCATTTTAAGTAAAACGTTGACGTTAAACACACAACATCTACATTACGCAGATGTTGTCTGCATGTCAACTGCTCTTGCCTCTCATATGTGCTATCATTTTGGGCTGATTTTCAGATGCTTGCTTTTAAATTTTTCTTCTTCTTTGTGTTCCATTTTTCTTGTCTTTTAATTTTTTTCTTCTTGCTTCATGAAGACAAGTAAAAATTGGTCTTCAAAAAATAACCCAAATGTAGTACTTTTGTCACTTTAATTTATTTGCTTCCAAATTGTACCTAAAATCATATATGAATTAAAGTGAATATCTTAAGCATTTTCATGTCATTAATCGCTAAGTGTAACAGATAAACACATATAATATTGATTGATCAGTAGGGCATATTGGTTGACCAATGTGCCCTTTAGAGTGGCATTAATCGATCGTACCACTTATTGGTCGACCATTGTGTCAACAAATAGCCTTGCTATAACTTTAACTTACATTGGTTGACCACTAAATCATATTGGTCGACTAATGTGCATTTAATGCACAAAATCTACTAGCTGTTGCACATTGATCGACCACTTAAATATATTAGTCAACTGTTGTGTCAACAAACTCACTCTTATATATTTAACTTACATTGGTTTACTACTAACCTATATTGGTAGACTAATGCCCTAAAAATATAAATTTAACAACTTCACATACTTAAACATGATTTGTTTATTATAATTATAATTAGAATAACTTTTAGAAAGTCATCCAAACAATGTTTGAAAGATTAAGAGGTCTTTTCCTTTAAAATCAAAAGCTTTAGTGTTTCTTAATGAATGAAAGGACTCATGTAATGTTTATACATGGTAAACCTTTAAGATTATCAAAGTAATAAAATGAGATTACAATTAACAATACAAAATATGGAATGATCTTGATGTGCCTTAATCTTTTTATTGTACTTGATCTTTACTTCAAAGGTTGCAAACTTCAATAGTTCTTTATATCTTTATCATTTTCATGAACTTTCTTCTTGAGTTTTAACTACATTTATTCTTATAAAGCTTCACATCAAAATAATAAACTCATTATTAATACTTATATTTTGTTATCATCAAAACATCATTTGGAATCTCCCTTGATTCAACAAAATATTTTATGTTCTTATTTAAAGATAAAGGTCCACACTATATTTCAGAGGATCAACGACACTCTTTATAAATTAAATAATTCTTACATAATTGAATAATTGAATGCAAGTATTGTATAAAGAAATTTGATAGAATTGACATTGTAATTATATTATTGTATTTTTATTTTGAAAATTATTTGTTAATTTATTGAAATTGAAGAAGTGATTGTAATTATTCAAAGTTTGTCAATTTTTTGTTTGGGTTTGATTAAAGAATTTTATCCTAAATTGAATATTTTCTAATAAATATAAGATTAATTACATCGTATCCATGTAGTTTAAAACTTTTTATTTTATTTCATAAATTCATAATTGTTATTTATATTCCTTGAAATTATGTTTTGTATCACTTGTTCTAAGTGGCAATATTTTTTATTAGAAAACTTAATAGAGAATGGTGAAACTACGTCGTATTGTCTCCGTTACGTGACAAATTAAGATAAGTTTTATGGCATGTAACACCAATAAAAGTAACATAACATCGTATCATCATTTTTTATTAAATTTTTTAATAATAGAAGTGATGTAAAACCATTATCTCAAAGGGGTAAATGATAATTTTAAAAAATTAAATATTAGAATGAAAAAAGTTCCAAGCTATAAGGAGATTCAATAAAATTTGTTCGTAAATATATATCAAAATCTTTTTACATGTCATATAAAACAAAATTTAATAATATTCGTTAGATTTGACTTTATCAAGAATTAGTAAGTGATTATAATTTTATTTCTTATCTTAAATGAATCCATTAATTTTTTATCTCTAAAAGTAAGGATGGCAATGGGTCGGGCCGAGCTAGTTGGCCTGTCGGGCCTGTAATTGCCCAGCTTATGGCCTAACCCCACCATGGATTGCTCGACCCTTAGCCCCACGAGCCATGGGAGAGTCGGGCCGGCTTGATCCAATTTATTAAATTTTTAAAAGAAAATTTAAAAAATGACGTCGTTTTGTCACTCTTGGTTGGGCCTTAGGCCAGGCTGGGCTAGGACAGCCTTGGCTCGAGCCCCACTCATGGCCCGGCCCGTAGCTCATTGACTTCAGACCAGACCAGATCAGGTTAGGTTAGGTGAGTAGGGCTGAGCCAAGACTGGATTGCCATCCCTATTTAAAAGGGTGATTTATTCACTAAAAATCGAACTCTTCATAAGTTAAAAGGGGTGAATTTATTATTTTGTAATAAAAATTGCAATGCATATTAAGTAAAATTTTAAGTATATTAAAATTATTTAATGAATTAAAATTATTATTTAAAAATCCAAACTCTTAGGACAATATGTTTAAATATTTAACCTCTTTATATAATTCATGCGACTCACTCAAGATATAATGTTAAGGAATTTTTTAGAAAACTTTCTTCATAATCACATAAACTAATTCTAAAAGGAAAATTCATTATTTTTTACTCAACACTAATTTGTATTAAAAAAAGGTAGACAATTGAGTATAATTAACAAAAAAATGTGACATTAACTACCTTATCGTCACATCTCTAGGTTTAATAACTTAATTAATTAATGATAAGTACAAATTTGCAAAAATTGTCTCCAATATAAAAAATGATACTTTTAATTTTATCTCCACATTAGTGCTCTCGTCTTTGAAAATTTATAATCTATGTATGATTTTCTTAGCATCTTATCATGTTATTTAAGGGAAAAGATCCTCTATTCCAATAATCCTGTTCCACACACAATATGACGCCATTTTATAGCTAAAACTATGTCGTATTGTGAGTGAAACAGAGTTGGAATAGAGTTATTGGAACAGAGGAGTATTGTGTGCGGAATAGAGTTATTAGAATAGAGGATTACAAGACATTATCTCAACTTCAATTATATGTTGGTATTTATGTATTTGGACAATTTCATTCACTAACTACTCTTTATTTTAAAAAGGAAAATTTACTCTCTCTACATGAATGTTAATATGTAAAGTCATCCCCGATAATTTTAAGCAAAAGGGTTAAAAAAGACTTCAAGATTTTCATTAAAATTTAAGTTACATCCAATTGTTCAAAACGTCCAAATAAAACTCAAACATTTGGTGAACAATTGAATAGGCCCTTAAGCTAAAAGAACATTAACCCCTCCATTAAAATTTTAGCACATGTTAACATTTTAAGTTGTTAGAAGATGTCAGCTCTGAGAATCCTGAAATGACGACCAAGTGTCTCTTTGGTGCAAGTCTAAGGAAGATGGGAAGGTGGGTCAATTAAATGGTGGAGAGAAGATAGTGAAAGAGCTTAGAAAATTGAACAGTTTAAACGTTTGTCAAAAGGAAATCTGCGTGCGTGCAATCTAAATCTGCAAAAAGGAAATCTACTAGGAAGAGAAAGTAAAATCCCAAATACTAGAAATGGTGAATGAGCTTTCCCATGAAGATGAAAGCTCTGTGGTGCTTATAATTATTTCTTGTTGTTGTTTATCATGCAGATAGTCATACTATCTTCTTTAGGGAGTTTTTTTTTCTTAGGTTATATTGCAATATGATGGTAGGTGTTACAAAGATTTTCCTTCAAGCACGAACTTGTTCCTCAAGATGCGCTAACCCCTTTGCACGACAATCTCACTTAGCTCTGTCAAAGCAAGATTTAGCCTTATCCCGTGATCGTCGACTAACCTACTCGTTCTCGAACACTTCATGACCCTCGCAGTATTTCACTCTCACACCCTTGTAAGAAAACTACAAAAGAACTAAATAATTATGGCAACAGTAAGAACACGAGAAAAAGATACAACTTAGAAGTCAACCTTCATTACTTCCCTCAAAGTATACAAATGAATACTTTCTCAAACTTTATGTGTCTCCCACAATCACTATTCAGAGTGTCTCTCTCACACTCCCTTCTTCTCTGAGAAGAGCAAGGCTCAAATGAGCTATTTATAGGCACCTCTAGATGACTAAGTTATAATCCTAATAGAACTCTACTAGCTAAGATCACAATCTTATCCTTATTAGATTACATCATACTAACCAATAGATGACATCCCCATCTAGTTAGGACTCTATCTAATAGGATTAAGCTACATCACAATAACAAGATAAAAGATTACACTATCTAGGAATGATTATCCATATCCACGTAGATCTCCTCTATCTTAAGATGATCCTTCCATATGCTCTTTATCTCTTAAAGTTGATGTTTATCCATTGTGATATTATCTGCCACATCATCCAAGATCTCCTCATCTCTATCCGTTGATGATGAGTCATCCAAGCCAATAGCATACTGATTCGTCCAACTCCATTAGCCATAATCCGTCCACTTGAGCACACACTAAGTTCTTAGTCCACCAAGAACTTAGCGTTAGCCAAGTCAGCTCATACAAGGTTCGAAACTCTCCCAAAACTTGCACTATGCTTGGTCTACTTGCTAAGTAACCTTGGAACTCTCGCATATTCTTGTCATGCTTGTGATCTAGCTAACCTTGCACTCGAAATCCGTCTCAAGCCTTCTTTTGGCCTCACATTCGGATCTAACATTTCGTCGAAGATTTTCGCCAATGTGCCCCAATGCATGCCACCGTTTGACATTGCTCCTTTTCCTCCTTGCCTTCTTGCAAGTGTTTGTCTTGTTTTGTTGTTCCGCGTGTCAAACGCTGATTAAGGCTCACCAATGCCCACACGATTATGCTATTTCAGACTTAAGGGTCTAACAGTATGCTTAAAGTCTTGAACTTGTTGTAATGTTGATTAAGTTTTGACTATAATTTAAATTTTTTAAAAAAAAAGTTTGAATTTTATTTAAATGTTTAAAAAGGTTTGAGTTCAACTTAAATTTTAATAAAAATTTATTTTTTATTTAGAAATAATTAAATTATATATTTTTACTTAGAAATAATTTGAAAAAGGTTGAGTTTAAGGTAAATTTGGTTAAAATGCAAATAAACTTAATTTAATTTAATTTAATTAATAAAGTGAAATTAAAAATTTTAAAAATAAAAATTTAAAGTGAATGTTGAAGTCAACAGTTAAAAATCGTTTTAATTTGGAACCTATTTCCCCACCTGGAAATGGGTCGTGACGAACGTAACTAACTTGTTACCTATGTGCACAAAATCCCTACGGAAGTGAACTTTGGTGGTCGAGTTCTTAAAGTAAGAAAATTTCAAATAGGTGATAATTCGTAACTTATTATACCTTTAAACTATTCCGCATGACGTAACCACCGAGTATTGTTGTTGGTTTATGTATTGAGTAATAAAAGAGGTTCGGTTTAGTAGACCCGACCCGTTTATAAAATCAAACCAAAGTGACAAAAACCCTAGGGGGAGAGGGAGGGATTTCGTTACAGTCACCAGCGCATAGGGAAGTAGAGAGAGAGAAGAGGAAGAACAAGAAAGATCAGATAGAGAGATGGCTGATCGGCTCACTCGTATCGCTATAGTCAGTGGCGATCGGTGCAAGCCTAAAAAGTGCCGTCAGGAATGCAAGAAGAGCTGCCCCGTTGTTAAAACCGGTAAACCTAATTTTTGGGTTTCGACGCGATTCTGTTTGTTTGGATGTGATTAATTGACAATTCTACTTTCTGTTTGATCATAAATTAAATACTTTTTCTAGTAGTACAAATTATTTATTTTGGTCTTGATCGCGAAACCTGTGGTTTTCAATCTTACAAATTAGTACTTCGATTTTTTGTGATCCAACTGTGTTTTGTTCGTTTTTGGTTGGATTCGATTAACAGGGAAACTGTGTATTGAGGTCACGCCTGCCTCTAAGATAGCGTTTATATCTGAGGAGTTGTGCATCGGATGTGGTATTTGTGTTAAGGTTTGTAATTCATATCTCAGACAACAGTTGTTTTTGTCGCTTTAATATGTTTGTGTTTTATGGAAGATTGATTAATTTATATCTTTATTCAGAAATGTCCCTTTGAAGCTATTCAAATCATCAACTTGCCCAAGGATTTGGATAAGGACACAACCCATCGATATGGCGCCAATACCTTTAAGCTGCACAGGTTAGTTAGGTGTTAGCTCTTTGAGGAATTGTTTGTTCATTTTGTAAATTGACATGGTCGGTTGCCCTAATTTCAGGTTACCAGTCCCAAGGCCGGGACAAGTTCTTGGTTTAGTTGGAACAAATGGTATTGGGAAATCAACTGCTCTCAAAATTTTGGCTGGAAAATTGAAACCAAATTTGGGACGGTTCAAGGCAATGCCCGAATTTTCATTTGCTTAAATTCTATGTTTTGGTTTATTATTGGTTTAACTTTTTGGCTATTTTCTTTTCATTGCAGAATCCTCCAGATTGGCAGGAAATTTTGACCTACTTTCGTGGATCTGAGCTGCAAAACTATTTCACTCGCATTCTGGAAGATAATTTGAAGGTGATTTCTACAATCCTTGTAGGCTGGCATACTTGTGCCTATAAATCCAGATGCAATGATATTCAACTGCTTCGAGTTCTTCCTTCTCATCACTAAGCTTCTTCAACTATCTTGGTGCCTTGGCTTTATTTTGGATAAATCATTTTAACGTGAGCTTTGCAATTTATGATGTTTAGTGGGGTTTTTCAATTTGTACGTTAGAACAGAAAATGAATTGCTGACATCTTTTACTTATTGATGGTCGAGATGGTTCCTTTATAAGACAAATTTGTCAGACTTGATTCAAAAGTTGCATGACCTTTTGCAGAAATGGTAGATGTCCTGTCATTTTTTCATAACTTTGCTGATTTAGTTTATTAATCCTCATTCATTTTGATGCGTCCTTTGTCTGATAATCTGATCAAGTGGAACAAGTTTTACATTCTTTTAGAGAAACATATAATGTGTAAAGATTTTCATGAAAAGGGGTTACTGGATAATGATTTTAACCTAATGGTGCTTAGTGTTATCAGGTTCCCTAATCGTTGTGTACGTGTTTTTTCTTGTGATTACATTTATTTATCTCTCATTCAGCTAAAGATACATGTAATCTTCAACAGGCTATCATCAAGCCCCAATATGTTGATCACATTCCAAAAGCTGTTCACGACAATGTGGGGGTGGTCCTCAGCCAAAAAGATGAGAGAGATATGAAAGAACAACTTTGTGCTGACCTTGAGCTGAACCAGGTTATAGATCGTAATGTGGGGGATTTGTCAGGTGGAGAACTCCAGAGATTTGCTATTGCTGTTCTTGCTGTACAGAATGCTGATATATATATGTTTGATGAACCTTCAAGTTATCTTGATGTCAAGCAGAGGCTTAAAGCAGCACAAGTAGTCCGGTCTTTGCTCAGACCTAATAGGTTAGACATCCTCCTTTGTTCTTTTTTTTTATTAAATAGTTTTGTATACTCTGGAATTTAACTTGGTTTTACTTTCATTTCAGCTACGTAATTGTTGTGGAGCATGATCTTAGTGTCCTGGATTATTTGTCAGACTTCATTTGCTGTTTATATGGGAAGCCTGGTGCTTACGGGGTTGTGACTCTCCCCTTCTCTGTTAGAGAAGGTATTAATATATTCTTGGCTGGATTTGTACCAACTGAGAATTTGCGATTCCGGGATGATTCTTTGACCTTTAAGGTAAATTTCTGCTATTTCTTCCATTTCTGTTATTGATGTGGGCCCATTTGCAGACTCATTCTTTATCTTTAATATTTTTTAGGTTGCTGAGACTCCGCAAGAGAGTGCTGAAGAGATTGAAACATATGCGCGATACCGATATCCAACCATGAATAAGACTCAGGGCAATTTTAAACTTCGTGTGGTTGAGGGTGAATTCACAGATTCCCAGATTATTGTGATGTTGGGTGAAAATGGAACAGGGAAAACAACATTTATCCGTATGCTGGTAAAACATTTATATTCACATCTTCACTTTTTATTGCTGCAGCATGAGGTGGCTGGCTGCTTGAATAAACTTTGCATCTAATATGCAGGCTGGTTTGCTCAAACCTGATACTGTGGAGGATTCAGATGTGGAGATACCTGAATTCAATGTTTCTTACAAGCCCCAGAAGATTAGCCCCAAATTTCCCTCTACTGTTAGAAACTTGCTACATCAAAAAATTCGTGATTCTTATATGCATCCTCAGTTTGTTTCTGATGTCATGAAGCCACTTCTTATTGAACAACTAATGGATCAAGAAGTGCTTAATCTATCTGGTGGAGAATTGCAAAGAGTTGCATTGTGTCTCTGCCTTGGAAAGGTAAATACTATCTGCCTTCCACTTAAAAACCTCCTTGTCGGTTAATGGATTACATCAACTTTATCTGTATAGTTGATGCTTTCTGCTGCATTATGGTGTTTTGCGAGGAAAGTGTCTTTGAGTTGATTTTATTACACTGATATGCATTTTTTTAAGTTAGACTCTGATTTGCATTTTTGGAATAATGATAGCTATATTTTACTCTTTACACTTTTATAACAATTCATAGGGTGACTTTATCATTTATGTGAGGTTGTGAGTCAATTTTAAGTTGGCTAGAGTGCTGGGAGAATCTTCAAGATGTGTTATGAGGGGATTGCACCAAACAGAAGCCATTCTTTTCTTTATATGACTGACCTGCCTTTTGATCTATACGTCAGATTTTGTACCCAACTTCTTGTATATATTAAGTTACAACTGCTTATTCACTGTTACTCGAGTCAAGATTACCTACACTTGGCACATTAAGCATGTTAGATGTGTGAAATGTTTTAACTTTTAAACTTTCATGTGATTGCAATTGCTCTTGCAGTCTTCATCATTGACTATGAAAAGTTTATACAAACAGAAAGCAGTAGTTTTTAATCGATTGAGCTGACTGATTTCGTTGTGTACTGTGGATGTTTCATCTTGTTTACAGCCTGCAGATATTTATCTGATAGATGAACCGAGTGCATATCTTGATTCCGAGCAACGTATTGTTGCTTCAAAAGTCATAAAGAGGTTCATCCTCCATGCAAAGAAAACTGCCTTCGTGGTGGAGCATGATTTCATAATGGCTACATACCTTGCTGATAGAGTCATTGTTTATGAGGGCATACCGTCTTTGGATTGTACGGCAAATTCACCCCAGTCTTTACTGACCGGAATGAATCTATTCTTATCTGTAAGCTCATCAAACTCTTCTACTGATAGCTTTTTGGGACAAAATGTAAACTGTTGAACTGCATAAAACTCAAGTCTTGGTATCAACCTAACATGCATTTGCTGGGTGAACGAGTACAACATAATTGTTCTGTAGAGTCCCAGCTTTTTTTGTCATAATCTGTCTTCTCTTACTCCCTTGTTTAAAGTTTCTTGTTACTTGAAGTAGCTTAAATATTTCTAAGCTGCAGAGACACTGATTCAGCCAATGATATTTCTAAACAATGTCACTCAACAAAATTTACCCCTGCTTCTTTGATGTCTTGTTCCAATCTTGCCACTCAAGAGTTCTATTTTTCATGCACACTGCATTAATATATATATTTTTCGAAGTAACTGCATTCATATATATTGTTTCTCTTTTAGTCTCTCCCATGCATGTACATCAGCTGATGCTAATAGATTCACTTTGTGCAGCATCTGGATATCACATTTAGGCGAGATCCTACGAACTACCGACCAAGAATCAACAAATTGGACTCAACTAAGGACAGGGAACAGAAATCTGCTGGCTCATATTATTACCTGGACGATTGACATGATTAATCAACAGGTTTCACCCCTCCCTATATGCCAATCCCTTTTGATGGATTATTCATTTGCTTGCTATTATTGTTGCAGAGTTAAAAGGGACATCCGAGTATTTTGTGAACCTTGGTCAAAGTGATCATTGCACCTTGAATACTTTACCTGGTGAGGAGGCCACATTACGAGTCTACTGGAACGAGCACCAGTTTGTTGCTTTTGCCGAAATGAGTCAATTGGTCATTAATAAAACCAATAGTAATTTCCGTTCTCTTATAAGCATGGTTTTTGGTTCACCGGTTTTGATTCTGACATCAAGTAAGTTAATTGCTATGTCAACTAGTATTTCGTGCGGTTGCTCCTTCACCCATTAGTATTTGGCTCGGAGGAGGAACTGCCAAGCAGATACCTGTATTTATATTTTGTAATTGCTAGGTTAGTATTTATCTATTTCTAAGTGGCTAGTACAAAGGGATTATAGATATGAGGTTTCATGGTACTAATGGTGATAATTTATGGCCTCGGATTTAAATTTTTGCTTTTAATGAAATGAAAAAAGAGGATTGTTTGTTACATAGCCATTTGGGGAATATGTTGGTGTATGTTGAATGGATGTGATGAATGGTGTAATTGACCTGACAAGGTTTGTTTTTCAGGTAAGGAGTTTCGATTCCTGAACTCACCTGAAGGGGACTCGAACACTTTAAGTGTATTAAAACAAGTGAAGTCAAGGCATGACAATATATGTCAAGTTACTTGCATTTAGTATCACAGTTCGGGGGAAGCCTCAGTTCTTTTCTTTTTCTACGGCCAAACTTGTTCGCATCTCACATTTAACTCATATACATACTATCTGATTGATGCAGAAGCAAAACAAGAAACCTTAAAAGGTTGGTCCTATAAAGTCCTGACGAAATCAGGAAGGGTATCATGTATCCTCCTGTCTAAGCGCATATGATAATGAACTTCAGATTCATACAGAATATTTGATTTCTTAACTTACCCACCCTTGCATGTAAAATCGAAGTCCCAACAGTACACTTAAAGAAAACAAAAGTGCCGAACAGACCGATAACGTGCATGAAGGAAGATAGTGAAATAACGTAAGAGCATTACAGGAGGTCTCAAAAACCTCGTCTTGTTCAATTTCTAGCTCTTATTGATTCAGCGTGAAGGAAGATAGTGAAATAACGTGAGAGCATTACAGAAGGTCCCAAAAACCTCATCTTGTTCCATTTCTAGCACTCGTTGATTCCATCTTGTATTACACACACAAGTTAAACAGAACAAATCAGTTAAAAGTTTCATCATGATTCATACTTCATCACCCCCCCACCAATCTTCACTTGTTTACACCTTAATTTCCACTTTTTGGTAACAAGTTCCTGTCTTTCTTGCACTCATTACAGAATCATTAGAAAAATGATTCAGATACAGATACTATGCTCCTGAACCCCAATCGCATGGCAAATTTATGAAACTCGTGAATTCCAATGAGACAAAGAACTAGCTGTATTCAATTCAGAAATAACAATTACGTGTGAACTATTGCTTAAATTTCTAAATGTAAGTTGCAACGTTCTTGTCACTTGTATAATGTATTGGACATTATATGACAAAACATACTAATTGCATGGTTCTTGACAACTTCTTGTGATACAAAATCTTCTACGTGAAGCAGTGCCCACCCACTAATCTATTAACATTAACCTACTTAAGCTTATAGGTGAAGCTGTGTTACATTTCTTGCAAATGCAAGCTACTCCAGAACTCAATATATATACATGAAGTTGGAAATGCATTCAAGAGCAAGTCCAATTATAAGTTGGTGTTATCTACATTTCATCTTCTTTTTAACCATGAAGAACTCATCAACCACAACCATGGCTGCTCTTGTAACGCTCCTTCTTTTACTTGCTCCAGCTTCAAAAGCTGCAATTTCATGCAGCGACGTGCTTAAGGACCTGCGGCCATGCGTCGGCTACCTTCAGAACGGCAGTGGTAATCCACCTGCAAATTGTTGCGCTGGAGCTTCTGCTCTTGCCTCCGCAACAACCAACACTGCCGATAAGAAGACCGCCTGCAACTGCATCAAGACCGCCGCCAACAAAATCAACCCCATCCCTCAACTTGCTCAGGGTCTTCCTGGCAACTGCGGAATCACCTTGCCGTTTACCGTCTCACCTAATATGGATTGCTCCAAGTAAATGCGCCGAACATCTTTCACCATATCGAGTTACAACTTTCATTTCTCTTGTCAAATTTATGTATGATTGCATCTAACTCATACCTCTCTTGTGTTGCTGTGTCTTCTACTGCAGGGTAAGCTAACGTAGAAGGTGGAGACTGGACATCGTTTGCATGTACTGCTACCTTTCGGACATCTTATTACCTGCTATGGTATATTATATATATATATTCAATAATGGTTGTGTGGAGATAAGGATATGTATTTATTAGCCTAGTGCCTGTAATACTTATCGGTGAAAATGAAATTCTTTTTTTGTAATAAGCTGCAATGTTGCTATGTATGGATATTGCCCTGAGACCTGAGGAATAAAGCTTAGTTTGTCGATTTTTTTTTTCTATGTTTTTTGCCCTTACTGATCTTTTGGTATGTGCTGATTATATCAAGCTTCTGCAAACCTTAAACAAGCTTGAATCTTATATTCGGTTTAAGAAATTAAAATCGACAAAAAATAGAAATAAAAAATAATTAGATCTGATAAATTAATGAACAAACTTTGATTTCGGGTCACCTACGTTATAGTATGAATTATTGATATAAAATTAAATCCATTAATAAATACTCATTGAATGGTGTCTCTCTTAGGATTAAATGAATTGAAACATATATTCTAATCACTATTATTAACCAACAACTTAGATACGATCTTAAGTTTGATTAATTAATAGCTTTAAGAACTAAGAAAATTAGTGAGCAAGACAATACAATATTTCTTAGAATTTCCAATTCCTAACGTAAAAGATGGTAATTGTCACTCTTATTTGTCACTTTGGATTATCAAAATTGAACGTCAAATCCTACTAATCTAGTTGTAAATTAAATCAATCGATTTCTAGTTGTGCACCCTAGAGATTAATCAATTCAATCATGAAAAGTAATACGAAAGACACTTAATATTAGTCAATGAAATAAACTGTATTCAGAAAATCTCACACATACGAGATAATAACGTTGGTTTCCTTCAACCAAGAAGAAGGATTTAGCTACTCATAACAGTGATGAAACTTGACAAAAAATAGTAGAACATCTGGTCTCCATCCCTGTCTTTTTCCAGAAAGAAACAAAAAAAAGTTCCCCAAAGCCAAACAAAAACGTGAAAGATAAGATGTCTAGAAGGGCCTTCGTCCTCCCTTCTTAAAGTTATTTTATCAGATACACTTCCACACAAAATCAGGTAGCGGATCTTCACATAAAGAAAACAACTTCATTTTCAAAATATTTAGACTTCTAAGTCTATCAAATCTGTTTTCAAATCAGACTCCGCTGATAAACTTTTCCTTTGTACGTATCCACATTTAGTCAACAACTTTTCTGTCAGTGGAAATTCGAATTGTCTTTTCTTTTCTTGCATCTTTTTGATTCAAATTCATCTCATGTGTTGAAAATCATCTAATAACAATTAAAAAACAAGTCCATTAATTTTAAATAAAAATTTCAACACATTGAAAAGATTTATATCCAAAGTTAGCACTAAAATAGTAACTTATCATGATCATATGTTATAGTAGCATTACCTAACTTGTATCCTTAATTTTGCATAACAGGATATCATATGAGACACAAATTAGGTGATGATCAGTCTTATTTTTATAGCATCAAACAAATCTAGGTTGTGTAGTTGTACAGAGCTATATAATCTGAAATGGTAATTAACCTAATGAATTATTGATAAAGACTACAATGTTACAGTACAATCACAACAAAATAACCCTAAAACCTAATAGCCCACGGGTCATGGACCATCCATGACTGACCCGCATCCATGACCCAAATGTCCAACAGGTGCAGACCACGTGACTTGCTGGACACTAGCCACCCTTGCATCTGTTGCGCAACACCAACCTTGCATCCCCCTTTGCTTCTGCCTTGTACAGTCCTGCCATCGCCTCCTTTAGCTGTCCTCTCTTCTGCTACACAGGACAGAGCATCAACCAACAGAGCATCAACCAATAGTTATTTTTCAAGCATCAATATAAAAGCACAAGCAATGTACAGATTACACTCATGTTGAAATAAGAAATTTCTTCATCACTACCATTTGCTTTCAATTATGACGTGTGATTATTAATATATTTCAAATTGTAATGAATCTAAACAATGGAGTAGACTGGACTCCTTTATTCACAAGCCATTTCAGGATTTGCTTTCTCAAATACAACCATATACCAATTGAAGTGAACCTAATATTAGGACTTTCTCCAATTGCAACAAGAATACGTATGTACTAAAACATACGATGTGTCAATTGAAATGAATATCATCTATCATTTGGACTGAATTATATCTCCTACTCGTACCTGATGAGTTTAGTTAATTAGAATTTTACAATTTCTTATGTTTATTTAATAACCCAAGTGATTAGGATACGATGAGAACTCATTGTCATATCTCTGTTAGGAATATATGATATCTCAATTAATGTTTTGATTTTTGAATAGATTTAGTATTCATATCTCGCATTCTTAATCTCAATTACTTCATCATATCATACATGCTGTCAATTCTCTTATTAAGAGGCGGACTACCTTTAAATATATTTTTTTTATATGAGTAACTAAACAAAAATGACAATCACCTATTTTAAATTCTTTTAATTTGAATTTAATTTGTTTTCTTAAAATTGTCACGTACTATCATATCACAAACGATCTTCTGGTAACATTCTGAAGTATCAAATCTTAAATTTAATTCTTAAGAATTAAATAAGATTCATGAGGGTGTAATATGAGACCCATTTAACCTTTATAGTTTCTATAGCTTATATTAATCCCTTTAAATGGTTGATTTTTGCACACATAATAAGAGTCATATGTTGTAGTATTAACTCTTTTTTTCATTTGGAGAGTATGTTTTTTGTTCATGCAATGCCGTATATCTTTTGTTTAAACATACTTAATATTTAACTTGAGTTCATTATTCCACTCTTTAATTCATCTTTCTAAATTCTTATTTGACAATTTAATACATATATGATGACCATTCGATTACTTAAAAATAATTTCTTTTGTACTTATTACCTATGGTGATATTCATGGTTTAAGTTTCTTATTCTTGCTCTTAATTATCACCTTGATAATGAACTTAAAATATGGCTCATCTCTAATTATCACAAATACTAGAGGCAATTGTCCATCAGAGAGGGTCAATCTTTATTTCTCTCATGTACTCTATGACTCATACATAAAATGTGTCATATAAAGTAAACATATTCCAGACTCAGGTATTATACACTGCTTATCACTTAATAAATAATATCAACACATGATATCCGCATTAATTAGATATGATCACAATACAATGAATGAACTTGCATGGAAAAATGCTTATCAATTACATTTTAATAACTATCATAATGACTTCAATGTGCAATATATGTATCTCAAAAAATTGGTTTTATTATTGGATTTGCCACAATATCTCATGTAGATGTATGATCATGCTCACTTCATCTTGTATAACTATATCTTTCAAATAATTGTATTTGGTATCTGTATGCTTGATTTTATAATAAAATTTAAGGTCTTTAATATAAGTAATTATTGCTTGATAGTTGATCATTGCTAGATTAGTCTTGCTTTTATTAGCTCCCAAATTAACCAAGAATTATTTAAGCCATATAACTTCTTATAATGTTGTCGTAAATGATATAAATTCAACTTCCTTATGGATAACTCAACACAAAATTATTTCTTACTTTTTCATGATACTGCATTATTGTTGAGTAAGAAAATAAATCTTAAGGTAGATTTTCTCTCATTTAAATCTCCTTCCTAATTTGTATATGTATTCCCTTGTATATGTAGGTTGTTACCTTGATAATACAATGCATCATTAACAATATCTTTTCGATAGCTCAATATTTTCTTTACTACTTTTCAATATGTTTGTCCTAGATTTAATTAACATCTACTCACTATTCTAGTTGTTAAAAATTCGGGTCGGATCCGATCACACGGCAAGTGGAATAATTACAAATTTTTTTATTAAATTTTGTGAAATCCAAGATCACTAAAATTATATAAAAGAATAAATACATAAATCATAATAAAGCATGAATTTTAATTCTTACCTTATTCCGAAGTTTGATCATTTTCTTGTCATTTTCCTCAAATCGTTTATGAAATCGTCTCATTTCAATCATTGTAGTCACTCAAGTGTCTGACCTCTAATGGTATCCACAGAGTATATATTGAGAGAACTCTGCAACTACTATAAAGAGGGTTAGGCAAGAAGTGCTAGCTCCCTTAAAGCTCAAGCCTATTTATTATAGATTTTGAACATTTTAGTCATTTAATTGAAATCAAATTCTAATTTTATTAAATACTAATTATGTCCAAATAAGATCCAATATCTCATATTGATCCATATATATTAAACATCTCATATTTGGTCATAATTTTCTCAAACTTAACAATCTAATCTAATTTGATTAAAACACTTTTCTCTCTTCAACACTTTCTTTGTGTGGGACCCATTAAATTCCCAAACATGCTGGCAATGTAATCAATTATAACCTAAATTATATTTAAGATTACATAAATTAAACATCTTTAATTTATCTTTAATTATCTAATTAAATAATTTATATCCATATATCAAGGTGGACGTCAAGCAATGCATCATAATCACCTAAATATTTTAGAATGTCAAAGTAGTTTTGACTAACCTTTCTGTACATAATTTTTTTGTATAATTTAATCATTTCATCATATAATGTTTTGATTAGACATAGAGCATAAAATTAATGTTTAATCTATTTGAGTCTAATTATATTAGTTCTCTACCACTACTAATTGATTCAATTAATGATATTTGAAAATTATTTTCAAAGTGTTATTTAACCTTGGCCAAGAATTTCCTGAATCAATATTATTCGAGAATAATGGAACATTCTCCCTAATCACCTTAAGCTATATTTGGTTGGACGTAAGGTTTTTTAATGGAATGGAATGATTTATAATGGAATGGAATGTAAATGGATGTAATATTAGAAAATTATTGTTTGGGAGGGATGGAAGGGTTCATAATATAATATAGTGAAACGTTGTTTGGAAGAAGGGTTCATAATGTAATATAGTGAAATGATGTTTATCATTTTACATTCCATCCTAAACCCCCCAAATCGAGGTAACTCATTTGTACTGTTTAGGATGGAATGAGATGTAATGTGAAACCCTCCCTTTCCATCATATTCCATTCAATTTCATTATAAACCTTCCTTATAAACGATGGAATAATATTACATTCTATTAATAACCACCCAACCAAACATAGTTTTAGGATGATGAATTCTATATTGATTATTCATTTATCTTCATATTGCTAATATTATGTCTAATGACCACCCAATTAAATACAGCCTTAAGGTGATAAATCCTATATTGGTTATTCAACTATCTCTATATAGTTAATATTATGTCTAATGACTACAGACTGAGCTATCATTGATTATAATAGGTCATAAGTAGTATCAAAACATAGCAATCCTTATATAAGATAATTTTAGAGATCTCAAATCAAATGGTCATTTATACAATCATCATAATGAGAATTTCTATAGACATAAAAGTAATGCTCCAAATGGATTTTTAATAAGAGGTCAGTTTAGTGAATTTATTATCTAACAAGGACCCACACATTTATTTAAGTATCTTTATACTTTAGTTTATGATATCAACTATTTTCTTCAAAAGAAAAAATATAATGTGTGTTAGTCTTTTTACATTCTATTAGTATCCAGTCTCAATAAATCAATGAATAGGAACAATTTATGAAAAATACATGAATATAATATGAATCTCATGATTATAATCTTATTAACATTTCACTTGCAATATACAATCATATACGTCTAATACATATAAGATAAAATGACAACTATTTTTGATTTGCTGAACAAATTTACAATAATTACAAGCAATCAAAATATTATTATAAAGATATATTATTAATTTATTTTTGGATCTCTTAATATATGCATAATGATCTTTGTGAATTGTGTGGAAAATCGTATAAAATAATTATGTTATAAAAACAAATGTACCATTTCCTTAAGGACTACTTTAGACTATAAATCGATTTTAATAACCAACACATTTTTTGGTTTTTAGTCTGTCTTAATTAAACAACCATGCAGATTTTTCTTCTTCTAATTTTCTATTTAGGAAAGCAGCCTTACAATTGAAGCAAACCTTACAATAGGTGAATATGTCTCATCATAATCAATTCTCTTTTGTTACTTAAATCATTTAATCTCAAGGCGTATCTTGTATCTTTTAATAATGTCATCAGCCTTTCATTTTACTTTAAGAACACATTTGTTTTTAATATCTTTGGGCTTATTGGGAGATCAACTAAGTCTAATACTTATTTTGAGTTTACAAAAGTTATTTCTTCTTTCAACGCTTTCATCCATTCTTTTTTCGTAGGACCAATAAGGGTCTCATCTACATTCTTCGATTGATCATCTTCTTGAGGGATGATCATTAAATTTCTACTTATATTTCAAAATGATGTTGGGAAATTACTCTATGATTACTTTTACGTAAACGAGGTCCATAAAAAGTAAATTTAAGAATATTATGATTACTCTACTTAGATCAGATCCTATGTTTAAGCAGGATTTTTATTAGGAGTTGTTATTGTCTACTTGGATCAGACACGGTATGTAAACTTTTAGCTAGTTGTAATTTGAATCGACCTTACCTTAATTTTTTAAATTCTAAATGCTTTCACAGGAATAAAGTCCCTCTTCATAATTTCCTATATCAAAATCAATTTGATTAAAAGTCTAGTATAAAAATAATTATTTTCCTAATTTACCTGCTTTCAAAAGTCAATTTTTAATAATATTTACCATCTTAAATTACTATTTTAATTATCAGTATTTTTAAAACAAATAATATATTAAGTTGGGGGTCTTATTGTCATATTCGAATAGTAAATCCACGGGGGGCATTATTGTAATATTTTGAAAAGTGAATCCGATTAACATACATACATAAACCCCCTCGTCACCTATTGCAATTCATATCGAAACAAACAGATTGAGAAGAAGGGGAGCACTACATCGAGATTGAGGAGCAATCATGGCGTTGAAGTTTCTGAACAAGAAGGGTTGGCACACTGGAAGCCTCAGGAACATTGAGAACGTGTGGAAAGCCGAGCAAAAACATGACGCCGAGCAGAAGAAGTTGGAAGAGCTCCGCAAGCAGATTATGGAAGAACGAGAACGCTCTGAGTTCCGTCTTCTCCAAGAGCAAGCTGGCCTCGTCCCGTAAGTTCTGTCCTATTATTTCCAATTTTTAATTATAAATTTAGGCTTAGGGTTAGGGTTTCAAATTAAATTCATTCTTTTGTTGTTGATATTGGCAGTAAACAGGAGAGATTGGATTTCCTTTACGATTCGGGACTTGCGGTAGGGAAAGGAGGAGGGAGTAGTAGTTCAAAGGCTTCTGAAGGTGTCGTTTTTAAGGCACTCGAAGAGTCAACTCCTGCAACTAATAACAGCAGTGGCAATAATAAGGCGGCTTCAGCTGTTCCTGGGGCCTTGTTCGAGGACAAGCCTCACTCTGCCAACGATGCATGGAGGAAGCTGCATACCGATCCTCTTCTTCTGATTCGACAGCGGGAGCAGGATGCTCTTGCCCGCATAAAGAATAATCCGGTTCAGATGTCCCTCATTCGCAAATCTGTAACTTTCTCTCTCCCTTTAATCGTTACATATATAACGTGCCATTGATTGTTAAAAGAATACGATTTGCATATATAACATGACATTGATTGTTAAAAGAATATGAACTTTTATTGAATGTTTTTTGATGGTTTACTTCTTAACTTACCATGTTTGCAGCAGTCCAATATGAATGTTTTTGATACTTTACTTCTTTACATACCATGTTTGCAGCAGTCGAATCTCATTTGACATCATCTTGCGCTTGGTTTTATGAAATATTTCTGCTTGGGCCTGCCTTACCAAACACCTACTCTTTTTTGTATGCTTTATGAAAAAAATGGATAATTACATCAACTAGTTGTAGGAATGGAGATGCTATTAATTTTTGCTGATCGATAATCTCTGTGAATGTTTCTATAGATTGGAGCAAGTAAAGAAAAAGAGAAGTCCAGTGACAAAGAACACAGAAAGAAGCACAAGCACAGTAAAGAAAAGCGTCCCAAGCATTTGTTAGCCAAACAACAGTCAGATTCAGATGACAATTCCAATGAACATAGGAGAAGAAAGGATAGCTCCAGGAGTTCCAAACGACTGTCAGATTCATTCGATGATTCATATGAACATAGGAGAAGAAAGGATAGTTACAAGAGTTCCAAACAGTCAGATTCAGATGAGAATTCAAACGAACATAGGAGAAGAAAGGATAGCTACAGGAGTTCCAAACAACGGTCAGATTCAGATGACAATTCAAATGAACATAGGAGAAGAAAGGATAGCTATAGGAGTTCGAAGCACAGAGACCTTTATGCCATTGAAAAATCTGCAAAAGATGAGAGGCAGAACAACCATGACAAACCAAGCAGTGACAAAACAAAATTTGATTCTAATACAAGGGGTAGAGAAGCTAGAAGTTTTAAGGAGGCAAGATCTCATGATTCTTCTGCTATGCCAGTTCGGCATGACTCCCACAATAAGCGGAGAAATACTGCTCCCAAACTTTCCGAGGAAGAGCGAGCTGCTAGGCTAAGAGAGATGCAAGCAGATGCTGAGTTGCATGAAGAGCAAAGATATAAGCGTTTGAAGAAGGCAGAGAAAGCTGATGCACAGGAAGCCGCCCTTGCAAACACAACAACTAGCGGTAGGAACTTTATGGATGCTGCTCGTAAAAGTGTGTATGGTGCGGAGAAGGGGGGAAGCTCAACCATAGAAGAGAGTGTACGCCGTAGAACATTTACTTCTCAAAGGTCTGAAGGTGAAGGCAATGCTTTTCGGCGATGATGTGATTAAACTTTGACATTAACTTGTTTTTGATTTTTCACCCTGTCCTATATATAATATGTCAGCTTGCAAAATGATGATGCATTTGAAGCAATTGAATATTATGTTAAATTCTGTACAATATGTTTCTAGACATTTGACATAGGGGATCAGATCTCTTGTTTCGGTTATGGTATTTCTATCATGTTCTATTAAATTTTATCTATACATTTATGTGGATCTTACGTAAATGTATGAACGAGATTTAATAGAATATGGTTGAAACAGAAGATTTAATGTGTTGGCATACAACGAGCACGGAGTCGGTTGTATATTTGAGAAGGAAATGACAACATAACCTCATATACTTTTCTCCTTGATTGTAGGCATTTCACCTGCTATGGAATGATGAGAGTCGAAAGTTTCCATTGGAACTTTCTCATAGTGCTTTTATTATCTTTTTGCTTAATTGATGCTTTAATGATGAACCTAATCCATTAACGATATACACCCAGATAGTTGGTTACTATCATATACCATTAGGTTTGTTCATGTAACCTGGAAAGTTTTAATTGAGTTTATAAGGGTGTTCATAATTGAAGATATTAAATAGAAGTATCGAGTTTTATATCAGAAAAGTAAACTGGACAAAGTAGGTAAGGTGATCGTGCTAAATAGAAATGAACATAAATAAGCTTTAGATATTGCAAAGTTACATTGCAATCAGGTTTCTCTGGATTTACTCTCACGAATTCAGGTTTCTTTAAACATAATTTCACACTATCTAAAGCAATACCGTGTTTGTGTATTATAAGTTCTCATTTTGAGTAAGAACAATATGATCTAGTAAAAGCCTCTGTAAGCAAGAAATTAAGAGAATTACATAGCTTTATTTTTAATTAGCAGAGATACTGTGTTTTAAATAAATTATTAAAAATAAATAAATAAAATAGATCGTTATTTAATATTTGATTGATGATGTTTATATCATTTGTATTTTATCATATAAAAATAAAAAAATAAAATTTAATAATATTAAATAAAATGTAAAATACTTTTAAGATGGATAAAAGTAGTTGTTTGTCATCTTGTCGTCTTTCATTTCATGCACTTTGATAAGTTTTTGAAATACTAAGAATGATAAGTAAAATCATATAATAGAAATAAAAATTATTAACTTTTTATTTTTTATTATATGACCAGTTATCTATTTATTTAAATTTAATTTATTGTATTTTTAATTTTCTTTTTATTTATTTATTTTCTTTTTATATTTTATTTTTATTCATGTGGTCATTTGAAAACCTCTTTATTAATTAAGAATAAAGCTGCTTACTACCATATCTCTCTAAATTCCGTGCCTCACTGGTAATTGCCTCGCACCCTGTTGGCATTTTAACCGGTCATGCACGCTTGTCTTGTGTCAATGGTATTGCAGAGTGAAGCTGGCATTAAGGCACTTCAAGCGGTCAACATGTGCATATGAATCCAAATACTATATTATTTTGTTGTTTAATTTATTAAGGTTTAGGTAGCCATTTTCCAAACGTTGAACTTTGAATCGCCTCCTGTGGGTTATATTCATTATTAATCACCTATCAAAGGAGCTACTTTTGACTAACCTGCAACTGCAGACACCCTTTTAAAGCTCGTTCCTATTTCCAGACAGGTTTTCATTCTCAGGAGCCGGTAACTTTATGAAAAATCTAAGCTTTGCCCAGCTTTGAGGAGATTCTGAAGCAGTGTTGGACACGAAATGACAACTATCAGAACAGCTGACCTGAGTTTCAGTTCAAATCGATCGTCAGTCTGAGCAGTCATCGACCATCATTTTCTCTTATTTAAACAGGTAAAGAGCAGCTTATGGGTGAGAGGTTTCATTTAGAGTAGAATATGAATCTGGTTTCTGGTTCTGTAAAGGTAGCTTTGAAAAGAGAGAACTTTTCCGCATAATCAGGGTTGTAGGTGCTAGATCCATATTACTGACAGAACACCTACTCTTGTCCTGATAATACGCAAAAGGGAATTCACCCACTCCTCTTTCCAAGTATTTTGTTCCCTACTTGCAACTAAGAACCCAAATATATTGGATGAAATCAAGTTCTGGAGATGCCTCAAATTCCCAGCAGCATATCATGCGAAGGATAGCTTAACGATTTCATTCATTTTCAGCTATGAGTGGTACAGTCTCTATTTTCAGCAACTTCACAATGCAAACATAGCTCAAACTTGTAAACTCTGCTTACAAAAACTATGCAGATGAAGGCTGCCGGTGATTCATAAGTGTCCAGATGCCATCTTATTTTTCTTAAGCATGATTGACCATTGAAGTCCACTGACATGTTTGTTTCTTACAGGTTTGTTGAGTGTAGCTTGAGTAGAGAGTCGAGTATCCAAGGCAATGGGATGCATATCATCGAAGTTCATGCCCAGATCGATGAGTTTTGGGGAAGAGCTGGGCCAGAGCATACAGAGATCAGCCACTCTCTCTAGAAAGAGAGACTTTGCGACATCAAAAACTGCAAATGACCAATTCCTTGTAAACAACAAACTCAGGTCAGAGGGTGTCTCAAAAAGTTACATCACACCTACACTGGAGCCTGATAATAGTCTGAACAGTGATACATGGGAGTTTAGATCATGTCTAGAACACGAGGCACACAAAAAACAAGAACCTCATGTTCTCATGGTGATGCAATGTTCTCCACAAGACAATGTAATTCGACGGTCTCTAAGTTACCATTGGCTTCCGGAGAATAAAGTACTCTCTCCTTATCCAGAGAGTTTGAACGGGCCTGAAGAGGAAAACAACGATTACAGGGGCTTGAGAAAACGAGCTTGGAGCTTCCATACAATAGAGGAATATGATGCCTTGCTAGAGAAGATTAGGCTGTCTACAACACTTCAATCGGATAGCAGGGATCATGGTTCAATGACAGAGGTGCAGCTTATCGCTTCACAATCCTCATTACATCCAGTTGATCGCAAGGGCGATCCAATCGAATACGACAGGGACGTCATTCAAATCCAGGAAATGCAACCATCCAACCCAGACGTTTCACCAAAAGATAACTCTAAAGTTGTAGATAAAGCTTCACAAGAAGTAAATTCTACAAGTGTAGATACCTCCACCTTGATTGATCTGGAGCTAGAAAATAGAATACCTGCTGCAAATCCAAGTACATCTGGAGCAACTGAGGAAACTGAAGCTCCCAAACATTCTTTTGAGGAAGACACCTTAGAGAAGGGATCGAAAAGAAAGTTCATTGCAAAAAATTTAAAATCACTTGAAGTTCCACATAGCATTCAATTTCAAGCAGTGGCAAGTCTAAGAGAATGGCTACATGCTGGCGGACAAGTCTACTCTCCCGGAAGTTACATCACCCCAAAATTTGGTAGCGATTCCTTACCAAAATCTGGGACTGCCAATGAATATGATGACCAGTACATCTTCAATCCAGAGCTGGTGGCTGCATTTGAAGGATGTATGCAACAACTTGAAGAAGAAGCAGAGACTATTTTTGGACAGATTGGTGTAAACTTGGAGGAAGAAACTGCTGTGGAGAAGAAGCAAGTCTAAGACCTTTCACAAGTATAGCAGGATATGTGCCAACTATAGTGAAACATTTTAAGATCACTTTCTAGCCAACAAACTTTTTCATAGAAGGCATTGATTGGTAGAATTATCCGAATCATCACTACATCTCAACACATTCACACTTAGTTACTCAATTGCATTCTTTCAGTGATAGATAAAAGACAATAGATAAATTCCACACCAGTCCTGTTTTAAGGTAAGAAGCTATGACCAACAATTGTGAACCTATTAAACTTCAACTGCTACTGATCTCTATTTATTACTTCAGTTGAATTAAGCATGGTTCCAGGAGAAGCACAAAAACACACCAAAAGTCTGAAAAACAAAATATACACACCAGCTCCGAGTACTTTATTACTTCACAAAAACACACCAAAAGTCTGAAAAACAAAATATACACACCAGCCCCTAGTACTTTATTACTTTAGTCGTAGATGGATTCATCACCTACATACATGACCATTCATTATTAATCTACTGGAAAATTTCCCAATACTCGCTAGTCACTGCTTCAGCTTACAACCTTAACACTAATTCATGGCATATTTCTGGGTCCATGCTCTAGCTGTCTCCTCATAGCGGTTTCTATGGCTTTTGTATAGGTGGGCAATTTCTGGAACAAGTGGATCATCTGGGTTGGGGTCAGTTAGGAGAGAACAAATGGAGAGGAGGACCTTTGAAATGGTCAAGGCAGGGCTCCATTGCTCCTTGAGAATGTCTAGGCAGATACTACCATTTGAGTTGATGTTTGGGTGATAAACCTGATGATGAAAATACAGCAAAAGGAGTCAACGCTGATCATTCACATAAGAGAAGCAAGAAAATCATAGAATTCCAACAGTAAGATAAACCTGCAAAGAATTGATTTTTGAACAAGGCAATTTAAGAATCCAAAACTATAGCCGAATCTTAGAAAATGAACTACAGTCTACAAACTTTAAATGAGGTCATGAAAGATACAAAAGGAAAAGGAAAGCAACATAGAATGATGAGCTATTGCGTATCATCAAGATTGATTTTTTTTTTGGAGTATTAGTGTGTATGATAATGAAGTAGCTAACATAATTGAAAATTCATTGCTAAAAAATTATGCTATGTTCCTCAACTAAAGAGCTGAGTATGGAATATTTTCAACATGTCTTATGTATATAACTGCAATATCCATGGCTATAAATCCACCGTCATTAGTTTAGCAGAGAACCTTTTTGTAACAGCTATCCAACAACACAACAAAAAACATCTTTTTTCACCTTGGTTTGAAAATTGAGCTTGGGAGGCTTGAAAGGATAGTCAGGTGGGAACTGAATCATAACAAAGAAGACTCCACCAGCATAAGGGCTATCTGGGGGTCCCATGATAGTGGCTTGCCAGTGGAACAGGTCTTCACCAAGAGGCCCAGCGCTGCATGATGTTGGTGGGTCTCTCTGCAAATCCTGAAGTTCCTTCTGTATTCTCTTGCTAGCCATGAACCCTTCTCCCTAACCCTCTCTCTCTCTATGTCTCTCTCATCCTTCTTTTTCTGAGTCTTTGAAAAAGAAGCTGACAGAAAGCAAACAAAATCACAAACGAAACTGAGATACAAAGCAGAGCAACTAAGACAAATAACAACCACCCCACATCAAAGATTTCTTCTTTATTAGTTTCTGAGCTCTGGTTTAACAAACAGATACTTACTTCAAAGTTCTCAATCCAGTCTCGAAGTTGCAATCTTGAGCTCTGGTGACTAAAGCGTATAACGGCTAAAGAAGGCGGCTACTATGAATGAAATAGGAAGCTTATAGCTATTCAAACCCTTTTTTGGTGCAGTCTTCAATGCTTGTTTGTCTTTGTCCACTTCTTACAGGCATCTAATTATGTTTCTGAAAATTTAGTATCTATCAAAAACAGTACATGTTTTGAGGCTAAGGATAAAAATAGTAACATTTCATGCAAAATTGTTGAAAGAATGTATACAGTGCATAGTTAATAAACAAAATAGTTAATAACTTATCCTTACGAGAAAGGAAGTTCGTAAGAGAAGTAACTCGTTAGACTTATATGTATGCTAATAATTATTTTTTTATGTAGGATAAACTTTTATTTATATTTCAACACTTTTTTTTAGGTGTAAGTTAATTCAAGGTTCAATACGTGATACAATCTATTGTGTTGAGATGGCAACAATTAACTTAAGAGCAACTTGCTATAATATCATATTAAATTTTGTAAGATTAAGTTCAAATAAACTAACCATATATAAATCTAAGTGAAGTTTCATATTAAAACTAATTGATAATAAAAGGAATAATTCACTAAACTTATATACATGCTTATAGTCATTTTTTTTTTTCTATAGAACAAAGTTTCATTTATATTTCTGTGTGTGGAATAATTCACTAAACTTATATGCATGCTTATAGTCATATTTTTTTTTCCTATAGAACAAACTTTCATTTATATTTCAACACACACAGATGCATAAGATTTGGAAATTTTTGATAATACACAAATTTATTCCTTTTTAACAGGGAAATTGTTTTTTATACATTTATAAATAAGACTTGAAAATAAAAAAATCCTAAGTTTTCTTGTAATTTAATTTATTTTTAAAATAACCATTAAAAGTTAAATGAAACTTTTTTTTTTAATCGTGTATTAAGTTATCTTATCAAAAATTACGGTTCATTCAAGCACGGTTTATCAAAAACATGATGCAACTTGAACAAAAAGAACTCTGTTCTGAAGCAAACATTAGGTACCAATCTCAAATTCTCAATAGAAGTAGAAGTACAAGAAGAAGAAACTAAAACTGATTCCCATTTCCCCAAAGTCATTACTTATGCTTTGCCTAAACATACGATTCCCCAACTTCTTTACAAATGTTTTCCTTATTTTACAAACTTATGGCTAAAGTTCTTGCACCGCCCTGGCCTCCCAGCTTCTGCCCTTCTGAAGCATTGCCATAAAAGTAAATTCAAAAGGCACAAGCATGTCTTTTCCAAACCCTTATCAACCGTATAATATGAGGCATCACCTCTTTGTTTGTACACCTTAATGTTGCATCCACTAATGCTCTGGATTCTCAGGAAAGTGGACACTGAAATGCGGACACCTACAAACAACTACATACAAGGGCATAAAATCACAGTAAAGAGTCCAGATATCCATAATTCCTGCATCTGTTGTATTGAAGGAGGCTTCCGTAGGTACGATCCCACACTCCAATGAAGAGGGATTCTGTATCGGGACTAAAAGACACACCAGAGATCTCCCCAAAAAAATCGATCTCCTGCTCTTTCTCAAACCCATTCTTTGCATCATATACATGCACGAAGTCAGCTGGTTCTGCCATTGCCATGAACTGCCCATCAGATGAAAATCGAATCGATCTAATGGCTCCCAAGTTGCCCTTGAGCACGGAGACAGATTTAGACAAGTTTCTGGCATCCCAAATACGGCAGGTCTTGTCTTGATTCCCAGTGGCAAAGATGCGACCATCAGGATGCCATGCAGATGCAAATGAGTAATCCAAGTGTCCACATAAAGACGTAATAGTCTACAAAACAGGCTTCCAATTAGCCAAAGCCATCCAGAACCAGATGGAAAACATTTACATGAGATCTGATGAAATATTCAAGAAAAAGAAGAAAGAAGTAACTACCTTTCCTGTTTGAGAGTCCACCAGCTTTCCATCTAGGTTGTCACCAACAATTACAAGGCGCTTACCATCAGGACTCAACGAGGTATGCTGCAAACAGAAACAACAAGAAAGCAGATCATGTTACTCGCATAAGAGAACATCAGACATGCAATTTCGGATTACAATAATTTACTTCTTAAAATAGTTGTTAAGGAAAAGAAACATAAGCTAGTGTAACAGTCATTACAGCCTTATGAATGAACCAGTTTCTGTTAACAAACTAAACCCTAAAAGAACCAATTACATAAATTCAATGTAGGAATGTGTTTGACCTTGAGCTTAGCTCAGCATTACGTAACCTCAAAACTTATGGATGGTGTCTTTTCCATTAACAAGCCAAAACTCAAAACAGCCAATTATGTACATTCAACCTGGAAAAGGGTTTTACACTTGAGCTTGTTGCAAAACTTAGCACTAATCACACATTTGAGCTTAGCACATTGAAGCAATTAAACAAGGGACCATTTGATTCCACTTGTGCTTTTTATTGTGATTTTTCTTTTATTCTCTTAATTTAGTTTCAAGTTTTTTTTTTCAAACAAAAAACAGAACTATTTGATTATTAATATTAATGTAAATACAATTTTATTACTGATAGTAAAAATAAATTTATTTTTAAAATTAATAAAATAATTAATTTTATTTTAATCTCTTATGTAATGTTTAATGATAAATTATCATATTTTATTAAAATTGAATAATTAAATGAGTAAAGATTTTGTGAAAATTTATTTGTAAACTAATATTTACTTAATGATAAAATCAAATTATTGACAAAATATAAAATCTAAGTCATTTTTTTACAATTTAGTTAGTTATGAAACATGAAATCAAAAACCAAAAACAGAAACTAGAAACAAGAAACTCAATTAAGAAATTTCTCGTTGAATTTGAAAACGAATATGACTAAACCAAAAAAAAAAAAAAGTTAAACCCATTTGTAGAGAACTGCTGACCAGGTATTACAAGTGGTCCCTAGGCTACAATAAAAATGTTAACTAAAAATTTATAACTACTCTAGATGGCTCTCTTAAGATTTATAATTTCCCTATTATTACAAGAAATTGGAACCATCTAGAATTTAGGTTAAAGTTGACCAAGGTCATCACTAAACTAAGAGAAGATAGGTTAGATGAAGAAAAAGGTTCTCTTGGCATGCTCTGCATATTTATTATTTTTACCTCCGCATTCCAGTAAAAAAACAGCATATCGGCAGATGTAGATCATAAACAGCAGACCTAGAAACAAAAGAGACTTACATTAACTGGCCAAGGGAAGGTGATATGCTTAGAAAGTTGAAATCTCTCCATATCAAAATCTCTAACTCCACAGTCATTATTCGAAGCCATGAAATGAACTGCACCGCTGAAAGAGCATTGACCTCAAGTGAGTTGCAATTCATAACCTCTACCGGAATTTTAATGACTTAGTTAAAATGAAGAGGCTGCATAAACTATCAGTCAACAAATAATAAAATATAACCTTGGATTATCATAGATCTCGACAGCATTTGTAATTGCATTATCATCGTAAGTTGTCCTGAAGCAGAAGCTAACTCCCGGTCGATCCAAGTACTGCATTCCAATGCAAAAGTTAATTATAATCAATCAAAATGTCACAGTAAAGATAAAGTAATAGATGCATATCAGTAAGCATATTATACCAAACTCACAAAACTTGAAAGAGAAAAGAAACAGGAAAGAAAAGGATGGATGCATTTGATTCAAGATCCAATGGGGGGATTCCATTTAATTAGTATCACAACCACAAGTTAGAATGACAAATCAAGTGTAACAAAGATGCCACAACACACGTAAAGCACGTGCTTACTCCATTGTATTCACAATCAGTACATATGCTGGCAAAGCCTACAACAAATGGATAACTTATAACCACCAGAAATTACCTTGCATATAAGTTCTCCTTGAAACCCTCCAGCAATCAATAAATTATCCCGTACTGCCAAAGTACTAACTTGTGTCTGAGAAAATCCTTCCAAGAGGCTCCCAGGGTGTTTCTGTTAGACAAAATGAAATGAGAAGATAAAATGTTTACAAGTTTCAATGAAACTAAGTAAGAATTCTGAACCAATCAGTAAAATTATAATCCTAGAACTATGAAATGAACACTTCAAACGTGTATCAGAAACATCTAAAACACAAGAATAGAAATCTAGCATACCTCACATGGTGCCACATGACCAGCTACATTAAGAACTTCAGTTTTCTTACAACTTAAGGACGACCAATGGACAATCGAGAAATGAGACATGAGGTAGACATCATGCTTTGATGTTGACCAAACCAAGTTCCGCAACTGTCATTGAAACATAAACTACTCAAGCCGAAAGTAAAACCTTTAAAACAATATTCTAAGCACCTTTTGCTACATTACATGTTCATTCTAAACATAAAAAGACCGGATATGATCCTTGTGCAAAATAATAAGGGGGAAAAAAGATGCATTTGCATTTGAAGACAATGAAAATTTTCAAATCCAGCTTTTGCACATTGAAAAAATTAAAGTTGATTATTTGAAGACAATGAACAATGTGAACAATGTGATCCTACTTGGAAATGAAGGATTGTTGACTTCACAGATCTGGTATTCCGCCAAAACTCATAGTATGTACCCCCTTTCTTTGTAGGCTTGCATTCCTGGAAAGAAGCAAAAATCTGAATGAAAAGGAATGTTGAAATGCATCTATATTCGAAGTTGTAATCGGATCTATTCATTAAAAAGAATTGATTCAATACATTTCTTATGTACCGATAGCCAAATACAATAGGGTGGGAACCAAATTCTTTGATACCTTTTCTGAACTTTCTCCTGATTGAGGTATGTTTTCATAGTTCTTGTATTGCTCTAACCTAGTTTGTCTGTACTTCTCACGAGAAATGCTCAGTCTTTCCCAAGGAATTCCTTGGATATCCTTTCCTCTCCTAGCATCTGCAGCAGATGTATCTGCTACCCGGGTGTCCTGCCAAAATGAACCAAAAAAAGAAATCTGTGTAAAAAGCAATACTAGTTAAGATGCAAATCATAACACTCACGTCAAAGAAAATGCAATACGAGCACATGAATGAGCACCCTAAACCAATGAACATCATAAGAACAAGAATAAAGAAGCCCACATTCTAAGCATAGAATAACGTAAAACCAAAACTAACCATATGATCATCTTCATCATTATCCTCATCTGACTCAGAGTCACCCATGAATCTACCACGGAAGTACATATCATCATCCACTTCGGCCATCTCATAATCGTCGGCAACATAATCCATATCATCCCCTTGATACTGCGACATTTTCGCAGAGGAAATTTATACCTAAAATAACAATTAATTTCCAAGTATGAGCCAAATAGTTCCACACTTACTTCATCAAACGTATGAGGAGAAATCAAAATGATTTCTTTCATTCTTATCAAACAGCCCCTCAATTTGAAAAAATTAAGCCCATTCTACTCGAAACTAAAATACTTTAGGGCAATAGTTACCCAGAAAATGAATAATAAATTCTTCAAATTCACAGGAAAGTAGGGTAAATCTTTTATGTTGAGCATCTAAACAGGAAAAAAAAATTGAATAATTCAGGGAACTTCCAAAGAAAATATTAACCAAACTAAACAAAACCCAGCTCCACCCTCACAAAAAGAAACAATTTTCTTGACTCTATCTCTTCCCCTATCATTTACAACACAATGACCTAATTGAAGACACGACGAACGCACACTTCCAACAACAACAAAAACAGCATCAAACTACGAAAAAAAGGGTATAATGGATCGACAGAGAAGCTAAAAAGCCCATAATTATTCTAACCTAATAACCCTAGCCCTCCCTATAAAAATTCCGGGAAATCACAGAGAAAGACACAGAAAAGAGGAGATAGGACCGAAACAAAACCTCCAGAAAACGAATTAGATCTTACAGATTGCAGAGCACAAAAAAAAAAAAAAAAAAACCATAACAGAGAAAGGAATTGAGAGGATATGGACAACCTAGGTTTGGGGCTGTGATGGTTGCTTTGTTTTTTTTTTTTTCTTATTTTCCCCAACACCTGAACCTTGCTTCCTCACGTCTATATATATATATATATATTATTTATTTATTATATATTATATATATTACGAATGTGGATATTATACTTATGGAGAAATTTGTCGTTTTGTACTTCTGTGTTTATGGGTATTTTTGGGATCAAAATTGCTTATAGAGAAAAAGAAGGGTATGTTTTTACTTCTCTGCCCCCCGGTTTTCTCGGGTGACCATCCTATGCTCGTTTCAAGCGTCATGCTTAACGGACCAATTTTATATATTTTACAATATTTGAATTTTTTAGCTTATCTTCACTTTTTTTCCTTTTCCTTCACAATTATAACCGTTTTATCAATGTTTTAAAAATCGGACCGAACATCGAACTGGTCCAAAAAAAGATTTAAGGTTTAGAGGTTCAACCAGTACTGAACCGCTATCAAACCAGAATATAATAAATAAGATGAAAAATTTATAAGAATAAATAAAAATAAAATATTTTATTGAAATGAAAAATACACCAATGTTTATTATTATCTAATGAACTAAAAATAAATAAATATGAGTCCAATATAAAACTTAAAATAACATTTAAGAGAAAAATTGTATTTCTGAAGGAGGTTGCGTCTCATCATCGTCAAAAG
>JANZLC010000200.1:4575923-4601480 GCA_026413385.1 Erythroxylum gracilipes
ATTATTTATATGTAAAATATTTAAAAATTATTGTTATTTCAAATTAATTGTCATTATTATTTATTATTAAGATTTTTTAAAGTATGGTTGATGTAAACAGTAAACTAGTAAAGTATACAGTACAGTTGTATAATATATCAATATGGAATATTTTGCAATTTTTAAAAAGTTTAGGGACTATTTTATAAATTTAAAAATTTCCCGAAATGGTACTCGGTATCGACCGGTACCGGTACAGTTCCGTTCCAGAGCTCAATCCGGTACCGAGGTCGGTACGGTATTCATAACATTGATTTAAAGTCGTTTAATTAAGATGAAGGGAAGCTAAGATGGTATTGATTACCAACTTATGAATGAGAGGTCATGTTTATTGTCACGAGGGTGCTCTGAGGCAAGAAAGATGTTTTTAAATCCCTCGTGTCGCAACTTAGTTCCTCAATTAAGTTCTAAGTGAAATCTCACCAAACAACATAAGTGTACTTCACTTAATCAATTTGTCAAACACCTTATAGGCCCTCATTTGAAGCATTTTGTCAAACATATCTTAAGCCCCCCAATCTCCACTCTTTAAAGACTTAGCCAACTCTCTTTCAAAGGTTAAAAGTGTTAGAATAAGATTTGAAAATCCACAAACACGAGTATAGCCTCACTTCACCGTTTGAGACATTTAATTAAACAGGTTTTGTGTATTTGGTTTTATGATGTTTTTGGGGCAGTAATAACAAGGAATCAAATCATATATATGTAACAACAAATATTTATTGATGTTTTATAACAAATGTTACACAAAATGAGGTCTAGCAAGAGATAAAATCAACCAAATTTTCAACCTATAACGCATATATATAAGTAACAATTTTGGATAAGATCCAACAGTTTTTTCACCAACCATTATATCTTTCATGCTAAATTTATCCTAATTTTAAATGTGCAAATGTTTGTAATATTATGACCCTTTTAAATATTCGAATTAGGACAACAACTTACAACTAACGTATCAACAAATCGACATAAACGAAAGTAATCGCCATTTTGTAACTGTCAGGACTAGAAGCTGAAATGGTCTTTAGCTTGTCCCGAACCTAAATTTCCAGTTGATACGATGCCACAATCATTCTATTTTCGAATATGACTGTATTATGCCGAAATGGACAACTTACACACTTTTTTAGCTTTTAGTGACTTAGCAATTATTTGGATAGCGTTGATACGTCAAAATTTTGCCAAAATAGCCACCATCATGTTGCTAGAGTTTTGCAACATTGGTGAAGTTCTCTGCTCGTTGTTCTCTAACTTTTAGCTTACAACCCAGCATATATCTCCTTCAATCCTTATTTCTCCTCCTTCCATTCCTGCTACTCTCCTCCTAACAACTTTCTACACTCTTCCTTCACTCATTCCCTGAAACCTCTTCCTTACAATCACCCATTCATCTTCTCCAAATCAGATCTCCTACAAGGGTAGTAAGGTCTCCTCCATTTTCTTTCCACTCTCCCGCCTTCTATTGTTTCCTCTTTTAGAACTTGTCTCTACCACTCTATTCTCTGACAAAGACTGCTTAACCATGCAAACTTTGCAGAATCCACATCCCATTACAAAACAAAACACAGACAGGGAGGATTATCCTCCCTTACCCTTGCCCTCTTCCTCACGCTCATCCTTAGGTGCAGCACCGAAACCTCTCCTTCCCCTACCTCAAGCTCCTCAATCTTCTGCTGCAACTCAAACTTCAGCTGCATCTTCCTCTCTTTTCACTTCGGCCTTAACCCCAACCTTACCCTCTTTAACTTCTGTTATTCCTTCGTCAAGGAGGAGAACTTGGAAGCAAGTGGTGGGTGGCTCCACAGACCTTGCTCTGCATTTCTGCCGTCCCAAGTCAGAAGATGGTCGGATTATTGTTTCCACTAATAAAGACAACTTGCAAGAGGGTGTCAAATCTGGGGAAAACTCCCCCATAGGGTTCTTCTGGGACAAAAGACCTGCATTTTCTGTAATCCAAAAATGGCTAAATCATCTTGGAAGAACAAAGGATTTATTGAGGCTTTAATAGCTAAAGATAAATACATTATGTTCATATTTTCTTCTAAAGCTTAAGCATTAAAAGTAGTAGAAGAAGCAAACTTCCCATTATTTTTGCAGCCTTGGCAGCCAGGCTTTCAGATTGATTGTAAGGAAAAGAGACCAGTGCCAATGTGGATAAATCTCTTTAATGTTCCTCTTTACTACTAGACAACAAAAGGATTGATTATGATCGCTAGTTTTCTTAGTAAACCTCTATGTTTGGATGATAATACAACAAATAGGAAGATGTTGAGGTATGCTAGAATTTGCATTAACATGGACTTTCTAACATCTTACTGGAAACTATTCCTATTATGAGATTGGGGCTTGATGGATCTCTTGATGAGGATAATATGTTCATCCAATACCAATGGAAGCCTTCCCCCATTTCTCTAGGTAAAAAATGGATCCCTATGGGTAAAACTTTTCTTAGGAGGGATTATGAGGAATTGATGTATGATGGTCTCATAAACAAAGAGGCAGTGCAGATCGAGGAAGCTAGACCTCAGAATACATCTGAAGATCGACAAGAAAAAAATGAACTAAAATGTGATAGGGAAATGTTATTGGTTGCAGATGATGATGGGGAATTATTGGTTGCAAATGTTGTTGGGGAAGAAGTCTTTGTTGAAGACAATGGTGGGGGAAAAGCTAAAGGGGTTACTCTTGATGTCAAAGACACCAGTATGGGTGAGAAGAACTTGGTGGATGAATTGCCAGTCAACCTTGACGACAATCCCAAGGGGTTTGATCATAAGGCAACTATAGGTTCTCTTCCGGAGAATAATGAGAAGGAGGATCCTATTATTGGAGAATTTTTGACAGCCACTAAAAAGAAATCCAACAGGAGCAAAAGGAAGGGCTCCAAAAACAAAATTGTTTGAATTATGAAAATCATCGCATGGAATGTGAGGGGGATCAGTTGTCCTAAAAAGCTCTCAGCTCTAAAGGATTTTGTCTATAATACAAAGCCATAGATTTTTGCTCTTTTCAAAACTAAAATTAGATATGAAAACCTTAATTTATTAAATAAACTGGGATCAAAATGGAAATTTATCTCCAACCATCAAGCCCATAGGTACGGGAGAATCATTATTAGATATGATCCTATTTTAATGGATGTTCAGTTTTTTGTCACAGAGATACAAGCCATTCACCTGAAATGTAAATTCCTTCACGTAAATGTTGACATCTTTTCCTCTTTTATCTATGGTGCTAATCATGTCTTCTAGAAGAAATTGTTATGGGAAAGTTTACTACAGTTCCAGAAGATGGTCAATGGACCATGGCTTTTATGTGGAGATTTCAATTCTACATTATATAGAATGGAAGCTAAAGGAAATTACAGTATGAGAAACTTTTCATTTGACTTTAATGACTGTGTAGGTAAGCTAGAAATCTTTGACCTAAAGTCTCAGGGACATTTCTATACTTTGAGTAATAAGTAGATAGGAAGATGGGCTTTGAGGAAAAAACTGGATCGGACATTGGTGAACAAAGCTTGGGTTAATCAATTTCCTAATAGTGTAACTTCTTTCCTAGACCCTTTATTCTCAGACCATACGCCCATGCAATTGAGAATCTTCTTCATAACCAACGTAGAAGAGGGTCATTCAGGTTTAACAATCTATTAATCGATGATGAGGGGTTCTCTGAGGCTCTACAAAATGGTTTGGAGGCTACGGATGCTGGTACACAGCAATTTGTTTGTATTTAGAAGCTTAAAGCTATCAAAAGGGAGATGAAAATCTTAATGAGTAGAAGATCTTCCCCCACTCAGCAAGTATTTGCCAAAGCTAAGGAGGAACTAGAAATTGTCCAGCGTAACCTTGATTTGGATCCTGCCAATCCTAGCCTATTGAGTACTGAGAAGACTCTTTTGATGTCTTATCTTTCTAAAGCTAGGGATCATAACGGTCTAAAGGAACAAATGGACAAAGTCAATTGGCTAAAAGATGGTGAACGGTGCTTAAAATTCTTTTTCAACTCTGTCTTAGTCAGGAGAAATGCAAACAGAATTTGCTCGTTAAAGTTACAAGATGTGGAGGAAATTTCTAAACAAAAAGACCTTCTAAAGGAAGCAGAGAGATTCTTCAAGAGCTTCTACGGCTTTTCACGGAACCAAGCTACTACAATCACTCTTGAATCCTTTATTCATAAAAAGATCCCTCAGGAATAAGCTGCAGCTCTCATTAAACCAGTGGAAGAGAAAGAAATAGAAGAGGTACTGTTTCAGATGCACCCTAATAAATCTCCTAATCCTGATTGTTTCAATGGTTACTTTTTCAAAAGACATAGCAGGATACTAGACCTATGGTTAAAAGAGCTATACTGGAATTTTTCTCTAGGAGAGTACTACTAAAGGAGATCAACAAAACTCACATATGCTTGATTCCTAAATCCCCTTGTTCCTCTACATTGGATCACTTTATGTGTTCCTCTACATTGGATCACTATAGGCCTATTGTATGCACCAACTTCCTATACAAGATTTTCTCCAAAATCTTAGCAAATAGGCTGAAGATAGTCCTGGATTCTTTGATCTTTGACAATCAAAGTGCTTTCCTACATGGTAGAAGAATTGGAGACAATATTTCCATTATTCAATAGCTGATGAAAGGGTATCAAAGGAAGAATAGCCCACCGAATTGTATCATAAAAGTGGACTTTAAGAAATCTTTTGATCGTGCTGAATGGGACTTCATCCTTTAGACTTTACGACTCTTGGATTCCCTAAGAGGTTTGTTAGTTGGGTCGAGGCTTGTATCACCACTCCTACTTATTTCATTCTAGTTAATGATACCCCAATCGACATTTTCAGGAGTGCAAGACTTTTGAGACAAGGCAATCTTATCTCCCCATATCTCTTTATCATTTGCATGGAAGTTCTAAGTCAGCTAATCCAACAGAAAGTGGGTAATAACAAGTTCTTTAAATTTCATACTAAATGTAAGAGGGTAGGGCTTATCAACTTATGTTTTATGGATGATCTATTGCTTTTCTCCAAGGCACATGGCAAATCTATTGAACTACTCATGTCAACCCTTTCTTTATTTAAAGATCTCTTAGGTTTGGAGATTAACTTTACAAAAAGTCATTACATTCTAGCTGCAAGTGCTAATACAATGGAAAACAATATCTCCACAATCACAGGGATGAGCGGGAAGCCAGTTCCTCTGTCTATTTGGGTCTTCCCATCACCACAAAAAGAATTCAATTTTCAGAATGCCTTCCCTTGATAGATAAGATACAAAGAAGATTGGGAATGTGGCATAATCGGGTGCTCTCTCTTTTGGAGGGAGATTGAAACTTATCAAATCTGTACTAAATTCCATTCATGTATACTGGTCCTCCAACATATCTCTAGCTAAAGGAGTTATCAAAACCATTGAGAAGCTTTTTAGAAGATTCCTGTGGAGAGACTTAAATTCGGACAGTCATTTTGCTAAGGTTAAATGGCAAGAAGTTTGCAAAAGGAAAGAAGAAAGGGGATTAGGTTTGATTCCTAATGCCTCCTTTAATAGATCAGCATTGATTAAAAACCTTTGGAATATCCTAATGGAAAAGAAATCTTTGTGGATTTGATGGTTTCATAGCTATATTCTATACGGTTCTAGTATTTGGTATATTCCTATAAAACCATCTTTCTCTTGGCCCTTGACCCAGCTCTTGAAGCTTAGACCTATTCTTAAACCTTTGGTCTCTTGTAAGATTGGAAATAGAGATAAGGCTTACTTATGGTTTGATAATTGGACAGGCAAAGGATCCCTAATGAGATATCCTCAGGCTCTTCAACTTTGGAATGAATATCCTATCAAGGCAAAGATTAAATCCATCTTACTAAGAGGTCAATGGAACATTCCATCAGAGCTGCAGTATCTTATTCTAAATTATCAACCAAACCTAGATAGAGAGGACACTTTCCAATGTCTCAACCTGCCTCAAAACACCCTTAACATTGCAAGATTTAGGAAGTGGCAGGACCGGAACAACACAGGGAAGATTTGGTTTCTTATCGTTTGGCACAAGTCGCTTAAGCCTAGTTACTATATTCTCCTATGGCTTACGGTGCTAAACAAGCTAAGCACTACAGATATAATGCATTTCATTACTACCAATTTAGTATGTGTTCTATGTGAGACAAAGGCAGAATTAAAGGATCATACTTTTTTTAAATGCCCCTTTTCATAGTTTATATAGGAGCGGATTAAGGAATTGAGTCTTATTTCTAATGCAGGTACAACATTCACGGAAGCACTTGACTAGCTTCTAAAGCTAGACCATACTCCTAAATATATCGAGTACATATATATCATCTCCATCACCTCCTCCATCAAGGAGATTTGGTAAGAGGGAAACAATAAAAGATTTAAGAATACTACTCATACTATAAAGGAGGTTCTCAACTCTCTGATTGGTGGAATCAGAGGGAAAATTCTCTATTCTACTAGGTCAGAAAAGATATGCCCTAATCTAGCCTTATCATGGAGAATCAATTATTAATATAAAGCAGGAGCAAAATAAAGATGGAAGAATGAAGGTAACTGTGAAGCCCATGCTCATCTGATGTAGCTTTTGACACTGTGCTTGACGTGTGTAGCCCGATTTAAAAGTGTGAGGTCATTCATGTGAACACCGGAAGCACCATCGGCTATAGAGGAACATTAGAAGTAGCATCAGCTGTAGAGCTGCATCCTCCATCTTTGCATCTGGATCAAAGACCGCTGGACACTCTACCCCAATTTGGAAGGGGTTGGGCTAAGAAGGGAAAGATACGATTTGCATTTACCCTTTTTGCCAAATAATCTTTTTGCCCTTGTTTAAACTTAGAAGTATTGGCTTTAAACGTCACTGTTTGTGGTTGGTTTAAAGGCCCTTCTTGAAATGTTATGGTCTCGTTGTATATGTTGTAGCTGGCTTACATCTTTGTAAACGACTGATTATTATCTAATATCATTTGTTTTAACTTAAAAAAACGAAAAGAAGGTTTCACAAACCTCCCCCACTAAAAGAAAGTTGATTTCTTCATCGACAACCAATATGCCAAATTTGTCCAACTCTTTTGTCATTGACTGCTTCCTTCCAAAGTTGGCAAATCAATCACCTTTTACCCTATAAAAGTCTAACAAAATATGTTGGTAAGTGTATATCAAAATGACACATCCATGCATGCCATTTTGTCAAGATTTTGAGGTGGCAGACTCTACTACTAACTTTAAAACTTTAACAAACAACAAACCTCTTTGTTACCGATGGAATCAAATATGATACTTCAAATCCATTTGCAGCCCCTTATCACCATTGAAGGAAGTTTATATAAGCCCCTCTCGACTCTCCTCGACATACAACTATCTTATTTACTCATCAAACATCTTAGAAATCCCACTTATAGGAGCTTTTTCCACCATTAATGGATTGACAATTGCTCCTTCATTGTTGACCTCCTCCTCGACCAGTAATGCATTCAACTTCATTTTTCTCAGACACTCCCTTGTATAATGTGATCCACTGCATATAAAGAAAGTAACCTTTTGTTAAGTAAAACTTTAAGAGGTTTGTATGTTTTTACCTTTCTTATTTTGTGCAACAAAATTTTCTCTAACAACTTTGCCATTCTCATTATCTTTGGAAACTTTTTCCTTATCTTTATTCAACTGTAAATCCACTAATCGATTAGCAGGAGCAATGGAAATTGGAAGGTCTTGAACTCCTTGCCTTCGTAGTTGAAGTTATGCCTAAGATTGAAGTCTTGATAGGAAATTGAATTGCTCGTCTTCTTCCGACATGTTGTGAATATTCAACATCAAATAGCTAAATGCCTTGACATAATTTATGATTGTTCTGTCATGATGCAACTTCCCCAAGGCTTCCCTTATAATCTAAGAGGTGTTACAAAGTAAGATCTGGTCCTTTAGTTCCCGCACTAGCATATCCCATGTGTTAATATGGACAACCCATATTTAGATCATCATCCATCTTTACACGCCACCATAACTTGACATCACTAACCAAGTACATGATGGCCAACATCACTTTATGTCCTTTCAACACCCTGTTGCCAAAAAATATCGGTCTATTCCTCATAAGAAGTTCCCTAACATTTTAGCATATTGAACACCATCAAAATGCTTTAGTTCCTGGGCTTTAAATCTTGTCTATTTCCCTCCGTTATGTTAGATAACATTGGTTCAAAGAAGTGCCAATGCATCAGACACTCTACTATTTCCCTCTCCCAAAATATCATCTAGTAGTTTACAGATGTGTTCCAATGCTTGAATTATAGAATTCAATCGAGCAACCATAGTGAAGCCCTCCTCAATTAGAACTAGTCCAAAAATTTGCTCTAATTAAGTCATCATGTCCTTCAATCTTTTGTGTTCTCTTGAAAATTATGTTCTGATACCAATTTTCATAGGGGTGTTTTAAGGCTAGAAAAATGCCTTTAAATCCCTCGTGTTGCAATTTAGTCTCTCAACTAAGTTCCCAAGAAATTCCACCAAACAACTTAGGTTCACTTCACTTAATCAATATGTCACACATTTTAGGTGCTCCTTTTAAGCATTTCATCGAAAATTTGCTCTTTAGAGACTTCACCAACTCTCTTTAAAAGGTCAAAATTGTAGGAATAAGGTTTGGATATTCACAAACACAACTTAACATATAGACGTCTCATTTCACTATTTGAGACATTTTATCGAACATATTACGTGCATTCAATTTTATAGTATTTTTGGCAGTAAATAACAAGGAATTAGATCATATATGTGTAAGACACGTTTATTGATGTCTCATGAAAAAGGTTACACAAAATGAGGTATAGAAAGAGGCAAAATCAACCCATTTTCCAACTTATAACACACACACACACACACACACACACACACACACACAGACAGATATATATAAGCAACGGTTTTTGATAAGTTCCAACAATTTTTTTCACCAACCATTATGTCTTTTCATGTTAAACTTATCCTAAATTTAAATTTGCAGATGTTTTAAATATTATGATTCTTTCAAACATTCAGATTAGGACAATACACTAACATAATCAACAAACTGACATAACCGAAAATAACTGTCATTCCATAACTGCTATTTTGCAACTGTCACAACTAGAAGTTAAAGTTGTCTTTAGCTTATCCCAAACCTAAAATTTTCAACTGCTATGATGCCATGATCATCTATTTTCGAATATGGCTGTATTTTACCGAAATGGACAACTTGCACACATTTTAGCTTTTAGTGACTTAGCAATTTTCTACTCTTGCAAAAACATGCCACCATCATGTTGCCAAAGTTGTGCAACGTTGATGTCTATCAAACTCTGAAAAGAAGGTCTCACTTATATCCTCTTTAGTATCAACTTTTAAATACTTAACATTTCAAATATTTATTTGAAATTGAATTACTTTAATTTTATATTTATTTAACTAAAAATTACCTTAGCAAAATCAAAGGATTTGATTAGGTAGTAATAAGGAAGGCAATGAATTGGGTTGGATTCAGGCCTGGACTGTAAGTTCAAGTTTGAGCTCAGTCTTGAAGCCTAATTAGGTCTTAGATTTAGGCTTGAACTCGAGTCCAACCGAGTTTTTTTTAGAAATTAAATAATATTGATTAAAGATAGAAGAGGAATACAAAATTTGGGAGAGACAAAAGACTCACCCATCAACCAAAAATGACAACGTTACACCCAAATAACCAGCCCCAAAAAAACGGCAACGTTCCAATGTACAAATTAAAACCTATCATTGAGACTAAAATGGGAAAACGAAATCCCAATCCCCACAATTCTTCTTCAAACTTTTCCCGATTAGGGTTGGAGTATCAGCGATCTCCACCCTCTTAAGGCGCCGAGAATGAGCTTAGAGACAGACCAGGTGAATGTCCAAGTGATTAGGTTTCTGCCTAGCCTTGTACCATGAACACTCCAGCCTATCCTTTGGTGATTAAAAGATAAGACAGATCCTCCATAAACTCATGTTTCTCTTCTTCTCACACTTAAATCTGACCAATGCAAGATGATTGAAGCTTTCCTTCTTGTCTCTTTATGTACTAGGACATTGGTTGAGTGTCCAGACTACTATTTTTCAATCTCGATGACATTTTTCTTTCGTCAGCTGAACGGTAAGTCCCCCTTTTAGAGCCTTCTATATTATCAAGAAATATTAGGTTGGTAAAACTTCTTGCTACTTTTAATATGCATGTTTCTTTGGTTCAAAGTTCGTTTGAGCTCGATTAAATTTATATTTTTAAGTTAACAAATATTATTTTATATAAAAAATTTAGACTTCAGGTTGAATCAAGCTGAGTAATCTAAGTTTAAGTCTGGTCTAAAATTCAAGAAAAAAAATTCAAACCTAAATCTAAACTCAATTAACTTAAGTCGATTATGTTAACTTTGAGCTAGATTGGCCATTTTTGCTATGACTAGGTAGTCGAGAGCTTTAAAAATATGGTGGATCTCTAGACTTTATATGGGATTTATTACTAAAATTATTTGGCTGTTCTTGGAGTGTTAATAGGCATAATTTCATATTACTTTTCTGTTTTTTTTGCCTTTTCTTTCAAAGAATGTGAGAATCTTTTTTAATAAAATTCAAAATATTTAATTATTACAGTAACATGAAACATCCGAATAAAACAAAAAACATGCGCAGAAGAACACAGTTAGAAAAAGAAAGAACAGCGAAAAGCACAAATATTTTAAAAAATTGAAAAGGACTCATAGCGGCTTTGCTGTTGTGTTGCTGTGACAGCGTGCGTGCTTGCCTCTCCGTAATGTCCCGTGTCTCTCTGCTTCTTCTTCTTCGTCCTTGGAACTCTCTCTTTTCCATCCCTTCCACATCGCTCTGAACCTCATCCACTTGCGTCACCCGGTAAACCAACACTTTGTTCTCATTCATTGTTTTTCCTTTTCTTCTTTCCAATTTCTTCCGTTTTCCTCACTATGTTACCAATTTTTCTATGATGGGTTGGAGATGAAGTTGGTTCTTTTTCGTCATCTTCTTCATGTTGAATTTGTATTTCCGTAATATACATTTGGTTGTTTTCTTCTTCTTTTGTGTTTTTTCGTGATGACAGGTGGTTTAAATTGTTAAAGATTCAACATTTCTGTGATCTCTTGGTGATTTGTGTTCTAATTTGTTGAAATGGCACTGTAATTATTGATTCTGGGAGATTTGATATCTGGGTTTTGATGTATATGTTGAAATTCTTGATTCTTTTTTCTTTTTTGTGTGGACATCTTCATATTAGTATAAGCTCATTGACGACCGTATTGTTTTTGCACCTCTTTGTGTCCTTTTATGTTCTTCAGATTGGAGAATAAGGCAAAGAGGGCGCCAGGAGCTGCGATTGGTGGCGCCGTTAGTTGAAAATAAGTTTCCAACTTTGAGGCTTCTGAAGTGTTCAAAAATTCCGACCTTTTCCCTCTTCCATAGATTCCTAGAAGAGACACTTTCCCCAGAATATTTCTTTTGCTTTTCCTGAGCTGGATTTCCACATAAAACAAAAGAATATCCACATTTTCTACACCTTTTAATACTCTTAGATAAACAAAAGCAAAAACAGGAACAAACAATGGTAGAGTAAGAAGCAAATGTAAAAGTTTCATGGCATCTCTCCACTAGGAGTTGTTATTTCATGGAGGGGAGATGCTCTGGAGTGCCTCGTTGTTAGGAGCAACTGTGGGACATGATTGAACAGTTTATCAATTTTGTTATCCGCCCTCCCAGGTACCTATAGGCGAATTTTTTTCTCTTTACTTTATCTGTCTCTCTCTCTGATTCTTGGCTTTCTTGTTTTTACTGTTCTGGATGTATAGGGCGGACTATAATCCAGATCTTTATTTGTGGGAGAGGGATTTCACTCTCGCAGGCAGAGCATACAAGAGAATAGACTTGGAGGCAAGTATGGACATGTTTTGACGTCCGTTTGCACTCTTTAATCCCTTCCCTCCACAATTTCCTACTTTCAATTATCTGCACTTTCATGATGATATTTAATTATACTGCTTTATGTTTTTTGTTCTTGGCTTAACTCCTGCAGCTTAAAAACGAAAGAGGCCACACCTTACAATGCAGCCATTACGTACCTTCACATTTCCCTGAAGATACTCCTCTTCCTTGCGTTATATATTGTCATGGAAATAGGTAGAAACTAGTCGTGCTCTTCTCCATTTGGATAAACCTCAACTTATAAAATTTAGAACAGTAAATATAAAATTAACTGCACGCTGGATTTGTCTAACATTTGTTAGGGGTTCTGCTTGTATTTTAGGCTTATATTCTTTCCTTGCTTTTAATTATGTAAAAATTTTGAACTTTGTTTCAACTTTCTTTAAGAGAGAGTTCTTATACTAAATAAAGGTGGAAACTCACTCAGTTTTGACCATATACGTAATGCAGTGGTTGTAGAGCAGATGCAAATGAAGCTGCTGTAGTTCTTCTTCCATCAAATATCACTTGTTTCACCCTTGATTTTTCGGGTTCTGGTTTGTCTGATGGTGACTATGTCAGCCTTGGTTGGCATGAGGTATGCAACCATATTTGGCTTTCAATAGTCTCTTGTAACCAGCTTTTACTATCTTGTGATTTAAATGCTTTGTCCCGTTTCCTTCGTTCTTTAAATGGCAGAAAGAGGACCTCAAAGTTGTAGTTTCATATCTAAGAAGCAACAAACAGATATCACGTATAGGGCTTTGGGGACGATCCATGGGTGCAGTCACTAGGTGCTTTATCATAACTATGCTGTTTTCTTTTACTGTTGTTATTGTTTCTTATACTAGGTTGTTATGTTAATTTTCGATTGCAGCTTCAGTAAAATGTTGTTGACATATTTATGACATAATGCAGCCTTCTTTATGGAGCAGAAGACCCATCCATAGCTGGAATGGTTTTGGATAGTGCCTTTTCAAATTTATTTGACCTAATGATGGAACTGGTTGATGTTTACAAAATTCGGCTTCCAAAATTCACAGTATGTCTGGCCTCCATACCTCTCCTTCCTTTTGCCTTAGCCCAGGAGAGTCTAGTGTTATGTATATGATCTTGGAAAGGATGAGAACATCAATGTGATTTTTGTACCTGGGGTTATATCTTTGATTTTTTATTTTCATGTGCTTATTTGATCACTTGATATGTAAGCATTTATGTTTTGTTGGGTTACTCTGCTGGAATTCTCTAGGTGGATACAATTTAAATCGTATATTGTCTAGAAACGACACTCTAGCAGTAACTGTTCAGCTTTCTAAGCCTCAAAAGTTTGCACCATTGTTTATTCTATCAGATTTGCTGTTCAAGTAGTTGTTTTGAGTATACTTATGGTGTGGTCCTTGATAATTTGCTCAGTTGCCTATATAACTAATCATTCTTGCATGTGATTTAAGCTTAGAGAAAAAGAAGTTTGCTGGCATTCCAGGATCTAAATTTAGAATTTTCCAGTTTAACTTTTGTTTAGTCCTTGGTTAAAATGAAAACTTTCATAACTTTGCTTGTAATCAGGTTAAGGTGGCATTGCAATACATGCGGCGAGTAATTATGAGGAAATCAAATTTTGATATCATGGATCTAAACTGTGTAAAGGTTTGTTCCTCTTTTACTTCATCAATGCTAATTTGTAGCAAGGAGATATAATCATCTAGACCAGCAAAGACTTGGATTTATCTGTTGAGTGGTAAACAAGTGGCTTCTGATTATAGAACTTATCTTGACAATGATTATCTAATATTGCACTAAGTATGACAATCTAGATTGATGCCATTTTGTTTATTGTTTGGAGCAATATTTCATTCACTATGACATGCAGGTTGCACCCAAATCATTCATTCCTGCTTTATTTGGACATGGTAGTGAGGACAAGTTCATCCAATCCCATCACTCTGACATCATCTTTAAGTCCTATGTGGTAATTTTTCTTTCTAAAGATCTTGTACTTTTCCTAAATTAGTCAAAATCTGAAGATATAACCATGTATATGGTTTGTACAGGGGGACAAAAATTTGATAAAATTTGATGGTGACCACAATTCTTCCAGGCCACAGTTCTTTTATGATTCAGTTTCCATTTTCTTCTTCAATGTACTTCATCCTCCTCGAAGTTCTATTTGCTCAACTAAGATGGAGAAGTATTATAATCAAAGAGATTTGAAGGTCCACACTGGCATGGATGAGGTGACTTTTTCTTCTCTAACAAAACAGTGTAATTTTAAATTGGTGTTTATAAGGGTAAATGAAAAGGAACAGTTCAAGATCAACTAGTGAAAAGTGCATGAAAAAGAAGACATATTTGTATATTGTACATGTTTGAAAATCTTGAAATTGGGCCAAAAACGTAATTAAAAATCAAACAACATAGTCCTGTAGAACTCTTTTCTTTGCATGTAGATGCATTATGGTTCCTTGTGTCAAACTAGCATTATTATTGGTGTCTATATTAAAGTTAAAACTTCTCCAGAAGAACTTGTTTAAGTTGATGTCTGACGTGCATTTTGCAAAAATGGTGTAATTTTCTACCGTTCTATCAAGCTCTTCAATCGAAGTGTAATGAGTGATGTTAATTTTATAAGGTAATATTGTTAACTCAATGCTTCATTTCAAAGCCAATGGTTACTTATGTAAAGTGCCGCTCACAGATATGGGGTCTGAAATCCTTTTTTATGCTAGAACAACTAGCTATTAACTTGTCCTGGATGTGTTTCCTTAATTTCCCCTTCAAAGAATGTCAACCTAGAACTTACAAGCCTTCACCTTGTTGTTTTTCTTAGAGCCTCTTGTATGAGATAATAACAGGCCTTCGTTCGTCCTGCATTGATGCTGCAAGTTCATCTTGTGCTCCTCCAAGTATTCTGACTGCAAAACCTGTAAGCGAACTTCTTTGTGAGGTTGTCCCAGATGCTTGTGTAATAGTATGTATCTTTTCATTCATGTTCACATACTTCTTATTTGTTGGATCTTTGACCTGAATAAATTTAGAGTTTGTTGGTTGATGCAGCACTCCTTGGATGAAAAGCATATGATTCGCTCGGAGGAGCCTTCAAATTTTCAGGTGATATTAATTGTTACTGTGAAATTGAAAGTAGAGAAAAGGCAGGAGAGAATTTAAACAAAGGTTTATGTGGTTTGGCTGTAAAAACTATATCCGCTTACACACAGCCTGCTGCATCTTTACTAGGGTTTTGCATGTGTTGAAACAGTACAAGAAATCCCTATTTATAGGACGAAATACATCTCATTAAAATTGTATTTCTGCTGAGGAGCATGCATATAATATTTCTATATTAAATACTAAATCTCAAAGACATTCAACAAGTACTAGCATGAAGTTCAATGGGATTAGGTCTTATATATCAATTGTAAGAAACAGAGATTGTACGATAAATTAGGCTTTCATTAGGATATCCTCTGTGTTGCTCGTCATAAAATGTGACTATAAGTCCAATGAATTGTGACCATGAGTTTGCAGAGAGATGAACTTACCATTTTATTAGCTTGATTGGCTGTGATCATGTCCTAAAGAGATATGTTTTGCCTACATTGCAAATACAAAACACATTTAATTGTAGAGGACGATTTGGTCTGCCCAACCATCTTTGCCAAATGGTCATCTTTGACAAGCACTGTGGCTTTGGTTTTAGAAAACTTGGTGACTTCACATCTATATGTGAATCTCAATTGATAACTGTTGCCCTCAATGGTCTCATTTCACACTTAAGAATAGAACTTATACCAGTTGTTTGCCAGTTAATTAGCTCACAATTGATGGTGGAGTGGCGACAACAGTGGTATTATAGACATATTTTAGATAAACTTTTTGCTCCAAAATTGATTACTTAGAGGGGAAAAAGCACAAATTTCTTTAGAATATGTCTTGAGCTTTTTATCATGTGAGCCACAAAGGAGAATGCCAAGGAGTAAAACCTTGCCGCTCAACTTATAATACTTAATCTCTTAAAGTGATTCTGGAAACACCAAATCAAATAAACTTTTGCTTGAAATGTGAATTGCTGTAACTTGTGTGTCATGTAAATGGCTTTTTAGATGACATGTATAATCAGTGAATGGGAAAACATGAATTTCATTGGAGGCTCTGATGGAGAAATGTGTTGTAGATACTCTTCTTAATTTCAATTGGAACCAAAACCCTTGATGAACTGAGTCTGGAGTCATCATAGAATTCATTTAACCAGTTTCGAAATTTTGATTTGCTTACCACAGCTCTCTTACTCTGGTTTGGAATCAAGCTGCCACTTAAATTTTTTTTCACTAAATAATTAACTGATCCTTCTACAGCATTTTAAAGGAGCAAGCACACAATTCCAATTTGCTTTCATATTCTACTTATCGTTGGTCTTGGGATTCCAAGAGGACAGTTGCTATTATTTGAGTAGCAAATGACAAATAACATATTGTTTCATATGGAGTTCTCTATAATTATGGATATCAGGATAAGCTAAACGGAGCAAGTGAGGAATGTTGCTCATATACAAGCTCAAACAGAGAGAGTTGGGGAAGATGTTCTTCCATAGGAGGCAGTGATGATGAATCTTTTGCTGAATGCAAAGGTGGTGACAACAGCCATGAGGTCTGGCTTTCTCTTTCTCTAGCTAGCTTGTGTTGAGTTGTACTATAGAAATGGTATGCCTAAGGGCTTCAGACACTTGCACTTTCATACTCTTTTGTTGTGCCTATTAATACTAGTTGAATGCTTTTAGGGAATCATGAATCGTAATAACCAGGATAGTAGGTTATGTTGATGCACGAACTAACTTGCACTGTCTCATTCTTGATCTTGTGCTTTTCTTCTGTAAATAGATGGCTTTAAAAGTGCTTGCAACACCTTTACGAACTGTGCAACATATATCTCCGGACATCGTAAAAGAGAAGAAAAAGAAAAAGAAAGATACATTATCTGCAAAGACACTCAAAGGTGAGAAACTGGAAAAACTGGAGGCCTTCAGCAAGCGGTTGCGCGATTGCTTTCCGAGGCGAGTAAACCATCAGAGACATAACTCTTCGTGAGTATCAGTGAGGCATTCCTGTGGAACTATGTTTATTCTTGTAGCAGCCTATCCACACTTTTCACATTTGTAGCTTGTAGGCATTTGTTTTCCTAAGGTCTGGTCCTGCATCGTTGCCTTCTCTAACTGTATATGTTTGGCTTGGCACACACCTGAATCAGTGTGTGTTTGTGTAATATCCTATACTCGCAGCAGTGCTTGTTAGCTAAAATGTTGGCCTAAGCTGGAGGATTTGTCATTTATTTAAGCCTTCGTAAAACTGTGCTTACATGCTTTTTGGTCAACTCTATGGCTTAGCATCTCGTGCAGCCATAAAAGCATCACTGGACGAATCCAATCCAAATTTCATAATCTTTCTAATCAACTGATTCATGAGTCTTGCCGTTGTTGAAATGAAGAGGGGCTAGCAACCAACATATTCTCAGCAACTTCCAGCCGCAATTTTTACCATTGTCCATCATTAAAAATCTCTTGAAATAACAGTAGTCATCAGCAACACAATCTTTAAATAAACGAACCACTTCCGATTCACAAAGTTCTGGACATGTACCAGGTATCTAAGAAGGTTTTATGTGAAATTACAGAGACATCTTTCCAGAACCTAATTATCTCAGACGGCTAACGCTAACAGGTTCTACAATCTGATTAAAAGTTCATCCTTTTACAGGCATGGCAAGATGATGGTCAATAAGAGCAAATACCATGCAGCAAGGAAATATACACATCTGTGCCTGAAATCTTCTCCATCTAATCATTATTTCCCATAGACAATCCAGATGAAGGGCTCACTAATCGGGCAGACAGTGTGGTCTGTACGATGCATTTAAGCTCGACTCCAGGATCTGGTGTGTGAGGGCCATCTCTGGTTTATCATAAGCTACTCCTATGCTTATGCGCTGCTTCTTCATTGATCTCTCAAGTTTAGGGCTCTCACCTGGAGAACCAACATTACCACGTGAATCAGGAGTCAATGGTTCATGTTGAGATGAGAATGATTCATCAACGGAAAGGCTCTTCGCTGCAGTTCGTTCCTTGGAAGCCTTATCTTGGAAGGGTAACTCAGAAGTATGGGCAGGTGTAGCTGGGTCGTTCTTGTCAGATTCTGGACAGTTGTCACCTGACACTGGGCCAGAAACCCCTGAGCCAGGAGCCTCTGTAAGGACACCACTAAGTCGTTGTTGCTCCTCAATTATCTTCTTCAGATACTTACCCTGGGCTTCAATACGTAATTGTAGCTGCCTCTGTACCTATTGTCCACAAAGCATCCAAATTTGATTGCCAAGGATATAACCAACAGTATAACCAATAATACCTACATGCTGATATTATGACTTACAATCAATATGCAAATCTGCCTACAGGTAGAACTATAACTGAAGTAACATAATGTACCATAGGCTATTAAACAGCCTAAAACCCGTAACTAATGCAAGTAAGCCAATGTATTTTCCGAATGTATGATTGATATGTTACTTGCCTTCCCTTTACTGTTAACCGTTAAGCATGTACCTTAGGCCTTTTCCTATACTTCTCCAACATGTGAGAACTTCAGAAAAAGTAACAGCACCTTGATCAAGAAAATACTAAGACCATATGACAACTGAAATGTGGATATTAATAAAATCCCTGGATTTTTTCGAATTGACCTGGTTGGAAGGAGGATTGACAATACTTTAGGATATTGAAATCCCTGAAAAATGAGGAAATGCAATAAACTACATAATTCTACTAAGACCCCCTTGGTCTACTAAAGTAACAAAATAAAGAAATATTGTTCTATGAATAATTTTCGCCTTTTCATTTAAAATGCTAAAAACTTTGATTATTCAACCAAACATAAAAGATAAGAAAATATGGAAAATTTTGAGCAGAAGAAGCAATGTCAAATCTCACCAAAATCCCTACAGCTATTTCAAATGGTTCTTGACTAATTTAACCTTTTCCCCCCAGTCAAGTAGGACAGCATAAGCTCAAGCTGATAACTGAAGAGTCCTTGTAAAAGAAACACTAGTTATTGCTCAATAATAGGGATGGAAATTGGCCCGAAGCCCGGTCAGGTTGCTACCAAAACGATGTCGTTTTGGTGGAGAGGTTCAGGCTGGCATTCAGTCCCAAGCCTGGCCAAAAGTTCAGTCAACCCGTATCTGGCAAGTTAATTTTAGTCCAGTCCAGGACTCCAGGCTGGACTGGGCCAGGCTCTAGTTGCCATTCCTACTCAATAGTATGTTAAACATGAATGCAAACGAGTAGACATGCCTCCAATTGCTCATGCAAACGTTTTTGCACTTCCATCTGCAGCTTGAGTGCTTCTGTAATTTGCATTCCGCTGAGAAAAGACAGAAGGAAGAAAATCAACAATCAAATCCCAAATTGATCAGACGGAAGTACTCTGGATCAGACTTTAAAGAATTTTGGGCAAGGGCAAATGAACTCAGAAATGGATACCATATTCCTGTTTTTCTGCTTGTATACAATGGTGGAAAATGTGAATTCTTCCGTTCAAAACTTCCAAGTTTTTGCACATTATCTATTTAAAACAGGTGATTAAGAACAGAAGAAAAGGCACGGCAAATGCACTTACGATGAACCATCCACTGTGGAGAGCACGTCGCCAGTTTCTTTCTTGTCAGCTTTTTTCCCTTGCATTATCATTTTATGTCCGGATCAGAAAACAAAACTCTGTGCACTATCTTCTAATATACAATAAGAGTACGTGTGCTGTATTGGTTATTTATCTTAAGAATTCATGTGAAATTTTTGTAAAATGCTGTAAATAATTCACTTGAAAGGGGCTAAATCATGCCAATTTCGAGTTAGATAACATCATATGTTGTCAATATTTTGTTTCTAATTTGTCTCTATGACTTCATGTCATGTTATTCATCTTGTTTAGCTAAGACCTACATTGCCTCCTAGCATGTCCATCCACCTCTACATGGCCAAAAATAAGTAAGAGTGACTGCCACAAGGACTTACCATCAGATAAGGAGTCGGGAAGGTATTTTGCAAGTCTATATTTCTGGAAGCATCATGAGAGCGAAGTCAGAAGAACTAATGGAGGAGTATAAGTGCTAGAACCTTAACTGGCATTTCCAGAGAATCCAAGAGGAAAAAGGGGATAATATATTTAATGATATAAGACGAGTATTATAATTAGAAAACCTGTAAATGGCTTTTGACATGGTATATGGTTAAACCTTGTACACCCATGACTCTAAGAACACCTTTTGGTGTAGCACCTGGAAAAGGAAAAATAAAAAAAGAAAAGAAAATGAAGTATCTACAGATAAATATATTCATATTAGTTGGTAATTTTCTCAACTAAAATTTAGAATATTCATGTCGAAAAGGTATATCATCTAGACAAGACATCTCTTCTGTGAAATTTCGTAATTATTTTTATTTTTATTTTTAAGAGTAGTATTTTATATTAAGAAGATTCATATCTTAACCTAAAACCTTAAGGAAATGATTTATGAATCCTTTCTCGTATGTAAACAACCATTATAATTTTTTGCTCACTTCCAATTTGGAATTTATTAGTTATTTTAACATCTTCCCATTGCATGCAGATAACAATATTTTACTTCCTATGGAGTTCTGATACACTTCAAATCATAAACTGACTACTTCAACAATACAAGAAGTTTGGGTATACAAGCAGTGTGATGAGTTCCCGGGTTCATAATTTTAGCACGAGAATACTGTAAACACACTTATGGAGACTTGGAAGTCTCTCCATTCATGCCTCTATGCCAGTGTGCATCCATGTTTGTGCAGGTGGAAAAGCAACACCGTTAGATTTTCTTGCTGTTAGCCACAACTTGACAGTTGAATGCTTATCTAGTGGAGGTGGAATGAATTAACCACAAGGAATAAAAGAAAAACTAGGTTTTTGTGTTCACTGTCATAACTCAAGTATTAAACTGCTAAGAAATTCCACAGAAATTAACAATATATAATCTAACAGGTATAAAAGGCCAGCAAGAACCATAACCATGTAAAGTTATGTATAAAGAACTGAATAACATGGATGAAACATGTAAAAAGGAGAAACTGAATATTGTAGCATAACTACATTAACTTATTGGCGCTTCTCAACCATGGAAGAGGAGCTTCTGACGAACCTTAAAAATGAGACCTACTCTGGTCAACAAACTTAAAAATTCAAATCAAGAGCAAAAGAAAAATAAGTGCTTAAGAAGACTCACGGTCCGGCCCACCAAGTTGAGCCACCGCATCAACAAAGCGTTCATGAAGTTCGTGAGTCCAACGTAGTCGTTGTTTTGAAGCAAGAGTAGGATTGTTGCTGAGATCACTTCCTCCACTGACAGGGTCCATTTCAAGAGCACCACTATCTAAATGCTGATCATGCACTAATGAGTTTTGACCAACCAAACTCGAACTAGGAACACCCTTTGGCTGAAACATTTGAATTCGTCTGTATGCAAACAACTTGAATTCAACCAGAAGCAGAAAAAAAATCAGAAGATTTATCATGACCATACCATCTTCTATGACAATCAAAGAGAACTAGAGAAAGATGAGAACGGATCTCAACACTTGGAACAAGTTAAACATCCTTACAAAAGACGCAATTAATCAGAATTATAGATATCTCAGCCAAAGCTGGTGTTAGAAGAAAGTTGCAGCAATTACATATCTTCAAGCAACGTTTTAAAGAACCTTTCCTAATGACCAAACACTATAAACTTGATGCACGTGACATCAAGATACAACCAAATATAAAAGCTGATTCTTAATACTTAAACACAGATGGGACTTGGGAATAACAAGAACTAAGTGATGGTCAAAATGGTAACACGAAAAGACATTAGCAGCATAATTGAGGAGTAGCAGCAATACCTGTAAAAATGAAATTTAATCTACTAAAAGTATCTAAGTCCACAAAAAAAAAATCTCATTAATATCATTATGAACCTAACCTCCCAACAGTAAACTACTTTATCATGACTAACAACCACGTGATACATAAAACAAAAATGAACTAAATATCACGCAAGTGAATCGCAAGCCCGAATAACTTGCTGAAATTAGGGTTTGAGAAAACCAGAAACTGAAAAACGAAGAGGGCTAGAAACAGCAATAACACGAAACCATATATCCAAAAAAAATAAACAACTTAAAAGAAGCAACAAGTGGGCCATGAAATTCGAACTAAACAAGCGAAAGCATAGAAAAAGTCAAATGATCACAAAGAAAAAGAGAAAACCCAGAAAACGAACAGGAACCTAAAGTACATACCAGCCAGAATTAGATCTATATCTACAGGTCGCAGTGTCCCCCGAGAATCTCGGGGTCTTCTCCCTTCCTTGACGTACTCTCCTTTTTCTTTGTCCACACTTCCACAATCAGTACCAAATTAACACGCGGAAGTCAGAAAATTACAATCAAACGGGATTCTCAAATTACAGGTTCCAAGATACTTTAGATTACTACACAGGAAAATTTTAACAAGAAAAGAAAAGAACAAGTCTGTTTTACGTAAGAAACTCGGGAGGGCGAGAGAGAGAGACAAGTGTCAATGGGCAATGTCTGTTCTTTGTTGTTATAATTTGTTGAGCTGTTAATTTAACTGTTTTTTTTAAGAAAAAGAAAAACAGAAGACAGGAAAACATATGTAAGAGACAAAGCGTCCAAATCAATACGAGCTAGTGAGTAGTATAATCACATATTTAAAATCAAAAATTATTTTTTAACATAATTATTAATATATTTAAAATAGATATTGAAATTTGGACGTTAATGTCAATTAAATAATATATTTAGAGGGTTATTTTCATAAAAAGAAAAAGAAAATTGAGAGGACGAAGTAGACAACAGGCCATATATCGGAATCTAGACAGTAATATTCCGTGCCCTCACGCTTTGCGTTCGTTGTCTATGATTATTATGTGTTTGGACTTGATGTTTCGGCTCCTTCGTTCTTGTTTATTTATACTTTTTAGCTAAGAAATGAAAACTTTTTTATACCGGATTAAATTTTGATACAGTATTATATCGATATTGATTAATATTAGGTACTGTTTTAGTTAATTTTTAAAATTTATAAAATAATTTTTAAATTTTTTTAAAAATTACAAAATAATTTATTATCATGTTATACAATTGTATTGTATATTTTTAACTCTATTTTTCAAAAATTATAATAAAATATACTGTTACTTTGATTAAAACTTTTTAATTACACAGAAGTAATCTTAAGATTCGCACTTTATAATAATATATAAAAGAAGTTAATGAAATAAAGGGAGATTAATATTTAAAAAATAATGGTTTAAATAATGGGAAATTGGATAATTATCTGAAAAGAGTCCATTTGGAGTTGCCGGATAAGGAGTGGCATGATCTGGAACACCATTGGGCGGAATCTTATATACAGTACAACTTTTAGTTGTTTGTTAGTGAGTTTGTGCCGTCCAACTCCAACTCAGCCTACACGTTTTGTTTCATTCAAACACCTGTAATCTTACAACACTGTTTTTATTATTTATTCTTATTATTTGACTGGAATCTCTCAAATGAAATTAGTTTTTTTTGGTTCCAATCCTATTTTAATCTATCTCATTCATATATTTATATGGGTCTAATAAAATTATTTGTGCTAATTTTACTGTTCCAACCATGTTCCAATTCTTCTCATTCACACATTTATGTGGGTCTAATGAAATTACCTATATCAATTTTATTGTTCCAACCCTATTTCAATATATCTCATCAACACATTTATATGATGGATTGGAACATAGTTGGAACTGCAAAACTGACACGGGTAATCCCACATAAATGTATTGATGAGATGGATTAGAACAATAAAATTGGTGTAGATAAGATAGATTAGAACAGAATTGGAACAACAAAACTGGCACGGATGATCACATCCCGGATTCTTTATATCTTCATCAATAATATAGATTACTTTCTTTAATAATGAAAATTTCCTTTGTGTTCTCCGAAATCCAACATTCTAATAAATGGTAATCATTGTCATTAGGATTTATAGAATTTTATGGATATCACATGTTTGAATCACGAAAATAATATTTTTATAAAATATAAAGAGAAGACTATGTAATGATCCTCTCCCAATCATTTCAAAGCAGGGAGCCTTGTACATTGAGACAACTTTTTTTTGTCCAGTTTCTTAAAAATAAAATAAAATAAAATAAAACAAAACAAAAATAATAATGTCTTAGTAAAAAATCCGCTGATTTTGAGAAGTTTTAACAAATGAAATCTTATTTGTAATTAATAGAGAAGTTGTTTTTAATAAATCAATACAAAGAGAAGGCTGCGTATGATTGACGACCCTCTCAAAGCGGGGAACCTTGTACACTAGAACTTGGCCCTGTGTGGCAAGCAACGTATTACATTAACTGTTAGTTGATTCTATCAGCAATTAGCTGATAGCTGATTTGATCAGCGGATAATATCAGTTGTTTAGTATTAGCTGTTGATGTGTAAAATGACATATGAAGGTATGATTTTTTTAAAAAATTATAAGGGCGTGAATATTATATTTCTTAGTATTTCGTTGAATATTCTTATAAAAATTTAGATTTAAATATTTAATTTTAAACAAAATTAAGTTTATAACTTTAATAAAAATATAATAATAATAATAATAATAATAATAATAATAATAATAATAATAATCCAACGTTAAATTCTCTATTAATATGAATGAAGCTACATCATATTAGTATTTTTCATATAACATGTATGAATTTTATTATTTAATAAATTAAAAATATCTATAATTATAATATGACACAAATACGATACATAGAAGTTATATACTAAAAATATTAATTTGATGTGTCTCTTTATGTTCAAAAACTTAATATTATGGTTATTTTTAAATGTAAACTAATATTATAAAATTAAATAAAAATAAAAAATTTAATTAACTCATTTATTATATTCTTTCAAATTTCACGACATAATTGTACGATAAAAAAAGTCAAATTTGAAAACACACAGAAAAAATAGCTAGTAAAGTGAAGGGCAATACTGTCACTAGACAAACGGCTAACTCCAAAAGCTTCTCGTATGGAGCTTTTAAAAATCAGTTTATTGGAGTTAAATAAGCTAATCAATAAGTCATTCACCAAATACATCAATAGCTTTTTAAGATGGTCAAAAACTAACTTTTAGTCAAAAAATTAAAAAATAACTAACAAGTTGTTTGTCCCCTGTTTGGCAAACAACGGATTACATTAGCTGTTAGCTGATTTTATCAGCGGATAACATCAGTTGTTTAGTATTAGCTGTTAATGTGTAAAATAACTTACGAGGGCATGATTTTTTAAAAAATATAAGGGCATGAATATTATATTTTTTAGTATTTCGTTGAATATTATTATAAGAATTTAGATTTAGATATTTAATTTTACAAAAATTAAGTTTATAACTTTAATAAAAACATAATAATAATAATAATAATAATAATAA
>JANZLC010000200.1:4601580-4613498 GCA_026413385.1 Erythroxylum gracilipes
GCTCTCTTAATCTCTATGTGAGGAGCAAGGCTCAAATGAGCTATTTATAAATATCTTTGGCTTGATAGCCAAGTTAGAATATTAATAGAATTCAACTACGTAAATCGCATCTTATCTTTATCAGATTATATCACATTATCCAATTAGATGACATCTTCATCTAACTAGGGCTTATCTAATAAGATTTAGCTACATCCCAACTAATAAGATAAAATATAACATTTATCTAGGAACGATCCATCTATATACAAAGATGTTCACTATTTTTAGATGACCCTCCCTTAAAGTCTTTCTTTTTAGAACTGATGTCTATTGTTGTGATCTTATCCGCCATATCATCTAAGATTTCCCTATGATCTCTATCTATTGATAATGAATCACCCAAGCTCAAGGCCTGTCATAGCACATCAGTATGATCCAAACGCTTACCCATGTCAAGTCCATTAGCTATAGTTTGTTTATTTGAGCATACACTAAGTCCTTAGTCCATTAAGAACTTAACTTTAGCCAAATCAACTCGTACATGATCCAAAAATCTACCAAAACTAGCACCAGGCTTGATCTAACTTTCTAAGTTACCTTGTAACTCTTATATGCCACCAACATGCATGTGGTCCAGCTAACTTTCGATCCAAGGTTTGTTTCCAGCTAACTGTGAAGTGGTTTTATGTGTAAAGGGCTAACAACTTCCCTCCTTACTACTTCAGCACCAATTGGTTGCCGCCAAAGAACCAGCTGCTTACTCTGCAACACCTTCATTTCCCAAAGCCCCTACCAATGTTGTAACAACCCCTGCTTCTATCATTTTCACATAATTTTTTGTATGAATTGACAGTTCGAACAAACTTGTGATTGCATCCTTTTTCCCATATGGTGTCCCCACTCTCAACAGCCCTGATGGGGCTACAACTGCCCCTGCTTCATCTGCTATTGTCTTTTTGTAGTCATAAACAGCTTAAACGCTGAATAGTGTCATTGTTACTGCATTTTCTTTCACCTTTATTGTGAGCCCAAATCTTAAAACCTCAATAATTGACCCCAAACACCTTTCGTCCTCCATTATTCGACTCTTGTTCCTATTATAAATTGACAAATTAAGTACTGATATCATAGAGTTCTCTTATGTAAGGGTTTGAGGACAAAAACAATTTACGGAGGTAGGTAATTGAGCCAACTTCTACAATGAAAGCATAGTTTTCTTCTCCAGTTTTTGTTAGCAAATGTATCTCACAGGCCACATTGTTTTTGCATTTTGTGAGTCATTTGCTAGCTGATGGATGAGAAGTTCTAGTATAGCATTATTGACTATAAGTACGAATTTAGTAGGTAAAGTAGTAGGAAAAGCATCAATAGGTGAATCCATGCTTTCAGGAGGCACAAAGAGGATGTCATAAGCAGTGCACTATTGTAGGATCAAATTCCTCAAAGCCTGCTAGGGAACAAGGCGAGTATTTACAAGCAGTTTCGTGGTCATAGGATAAGCATAATGTCCTTTCTCTATCCATCTTGCTATGGAATTCCTTTCATATGTCTGTCTAGTTAAAAATCTCGCATTAAATCCAATCATATTGGACAATAAAAGTCATTTGGATCTAAGAAAAAAATCTCAGTTATCTCTTAAGTAAACAAACCTAATCTTGGTTTCTTCTAACTTCCAAATTGCACATAAGTAGAGGGTTCGATATCTCCCTCATGATTTACAATATGGTCCTCTAAGAACTCGATCTCCGCTCTTTAACTCAGGGCATCCTTAATCCCCAAGCTGTCCATAAAGAAAACCCTCAGTTCAGCAGGATTAGGAGTCCTTCCATTCTCGAACTTGTCTAGAAATGAAAAGAATTGAATCCTCAATATATCATCAATATTATCAACATAAAACCTCAACTTTCTAGCCTGTTTCTGTAAAAACTGAAGCTATTCCTTAATTTCCTTAGGCAATTTCATATCGTTAAATGGAAGCACATCTAAAATAGTATATATCTCCTTATTCAAATTATGAAAATGCCGCAAAATTGATTGGTTTTTAAGCAAAAGCCATAATTTACTTGATTGAAAACAATACTTCAGCAATATTTTAGACCAATAGAGAAGCAAATAAAACTCCTTAAAATAAACCACCGTCGTAAAAGGTAAAATAAACCCTAAATCTAAATTCCTCAACCCCTCTAATAACACAAAAAAGGTCAAGTTTACGAATTAAAGACCATGAATTCTTTGGTATGAATAATTTTCGATAAAGAGAGACATGAAGAACATAAGAGAGAAGAATTTAGGAACGTGGAAGGCGAAGAAATTCAACAAGAGAGAGATACAAAAATTAATTCATATTCATTAGTTACTAACAAAAGCGATTACAAATATTGTTATACCACCCACATATACAAGTATAGCTGTATAATGTTGTAACATTTTTATAGGCAAATCACATAAAACAGCCCCTGTGATATACTTGATTATTCATCTTAGCCCCTGCGTTTTTAATTCGTTCACCTTAACTCCTGTGTTTTTTAAACTCATTCAAGATACCCCAATTAGCTATTTTTGGACAAATTTGCCCTTAGATTATTGAAATACATTTTTTTAATCTCTTGAATCCAAGGGCAAATTTGTCCGAAAATAGCTAATTGGGGTATCTTGAATGAGAATAAAAAATACAAGGGCTAAGGTGAACGAATTAAAAATACAAGGGTTAATATGAATAATCAAATATATCACAAGGGCTCTTTTATAGGATTTGCCAAGAAATTTCGGGTTTACCCAGAACAGGAGATCAAATCAACACCCCCCTTTTCGTAGTTCGGCAATAAACAGATAAACCCCAAAGCTCATTATAACAAAAGGAACAATAGAATCGCCAAAACACCTTCCCCCGATCTTTAGGGTTTGGTTCGAAAAACATTACTGTGATATGAAAAGAATTTGATTAAATGGAAAGCGGAGAGCAGGAAGTCTTTAGTAATGCAAATGCAAATGCAAATCCCGCGAGTGCTCGTGGAGGACCTCTTTATACTCCCAATTTGATTGGCCCTTTAACTAGAGTTCCTGATTTCCAGGCTTCTCTTCTCCACGAGCTTCAGGTTTTCTCCTTCTCTGTGTGCACATATATATATATATGCACATGTGAATGTTTTTGATTGGCTAATGAGGCTTCGACATTGCTCAATTTAGGATTTGAAGAATGAATTGCAAATTGATTCCTCTCAGCCATGCACCCACGATGATATTTCGTATGTTTTCACCTTTCTTTACGATTTTCCTATTTCTAAAGGCTTTGCCTTTTCGTTTTGGTATTAGGGAATGGTTCTGGCGAGTTTAATGCTTCTAAATATGCTTTAAAATGTGATGTCTCAGGGTTGATGACCTTAAATTTTTTACCGATGAAGAGCTGGTGGAGATGGCCATGAAGGAAGCTTTAGGTGTATGGACATTAATCCCCTCTCTTTCTTTGATTTGGTGGATGTGCATTTTCTTAGTTCTCCAGTGATGATGATGTTGGATAGTTAGAGTACCAACATTAGTTATGCATTGATGGGGTTTTTCATCCTTTTTTTTTTTTTTTGGTTGTAAATGTGATATCATAGGATAAACAAAGCTTTGAAAGTTGCTCAGAGCCTACTGGAGAGAACTTGAGTGAAGGGTGAGTCTGGGTTCAAATTTGATCATCTTATGTTTGTTTAGTTGCTCACTGATATGAGAACTGCTTTAGGTTTTTATTAGCATTCATTCTGTTGCAGGTTTATTACGGTGTAGGCAAGATCAGATTATTCTTTAATGTCTCATGTATGTATATGGCTGCCTTTTTCAATATCTTAGAAATTATATGCAAACAGAATCGGAATTCTGGGTTCTTATGCTTCATTTATAAGACTGAACTAGATGTCTGCAACTTACTTGACTGTCTCATGAATTATAGCTTTTTGGATTGATAATTCATGTGTTAAACTTGACTTGATTGTTGAAGAAATTTAAAAAATGCCCTGTAGCTAGATAAGTCTTATCATGGATGTTTCTTCTATTAACATGTTGTCTCCCTACACCAGCTCAACCTCTCTTCATAACCTCTCTTCATTCTTATTCTTTCTTCAATGCCAATGTCAATTTTCTGAAACGTTAGTCTGCCTTAGCTTATGCAAAACAGCCAAGAAGAATTGCATAATTTACCTAATCTGGATTGGTTTGGATTTCATTGGAATTCTTTTAGAATTTATATTCATTTCCTTACCATGTCTCAGCTACCAAATATGAGAATTTTATAGTGCTCTGATCTAATTTAGGCATGATAAATAACATAACTTTGTCTTAGTTTATCTCAAATTTTGTATTTCTCAACCTTTTCTTTTCCTTCTCAGAAGAGAAATTGTTGTTAGGGAAAGAGAACAATCTCAAGGAATGAAATGCAATGGAACAATAAGTAAACGCAAACCACGGAAGAGGAGGGGAAGGAAGGAAGACGAGCATGATGATGTATGTTTCCTGTCCAAGAATATTCAACTCTTTTAACCTGCTACTGTTGTTTTCTCTTCTTTATGTAGATAATGGAGATTTTACTATAGCTTGGAGGTATTATATCTAATTTGCTTGCACATTCACAAGAAGTGCTGCATCGAATGGGCCCTCATATGTAGGAAACTTTTATGCATCTTTTGCTTATTTGACAGATTCATTCTCCTTGCATGTCCAGGAGAGCTACATGTCAAAGGTAGAGGAATATGTGAGAATCAAACAAAGGCAGGACGAAGACAGGGCTTGTGCTAGGTTGCATTCACTGAGGTCTGTATTTGTTGTAACATTTGCATTTGCAAATTTGGTTCATCTTATTTGACTTGTGCTTATTATCACTTCTTCTTTTGTTCACATGCTAGTTGCAATATCAAGAAAGACAGCAATTCATCATCGGAAAAATCTGAAATGCTAAAATCTCTTAGGTTGACAAATTCTAGTATACAGGTTCTCTCTAGACTTGTCTGATTATTTTTCTCTGTTCTTCACAATCGTGAGAACTGCTTGGATATCCGTTGATTATCATGTTAAATGTACAGCAAACAAAGTTCTCAGGTGCCCAAGATTTTATTGCCATCCAAAATCCAGAGGTTGTTCTTTGTGTTGAAGTTTACCATAATGTCCGGAAATATGTAAAGGTATAGCTTGCCTTTCTTTGTCATTATTCAGAATTGAAACAAAGTATCATTGCCTCCAATTATCTATGCTGACATTTAGTTAATATTGTCTGACTTTCTTTCTTTTGTCTTGAAATATGTTTGTACTGATCTTTGGTACAAACTTTTTGTTCATAGTAATCCAGCTGTTTTTATGACTACTTTTTCTTCTTTTCTGGTTTTGATCAGTGGAGCAGAATCTAAGTTTGTTTTTAGATGACTATATTTAATATGTAGCATTTATCCCAACCAAGGACACTGCATTCAGTTTGATTGTTAATGAAGTGCTAAATATTGTAACAGACTATGAAGCCAATCTTCTATTATTTTTAAATTAGGACAAGATGTGGTCAGATAGGAAACTTTTCTTCATTGTTGATAGGAGAACTAAAGGAAAACTGTTATTATCTATGTTAAAGATCATGAAGATTTAGTTTTCATTACAAGAACATATTATTATTGTAGTCCAGTATGTGAATATTTTATATATCCTATAATAAAATATTTTAGGTATTGTTTAGGAAGATTATATTACTCTATTTTGGAACACTATGCTGCCCTACTGTTATTTAGTAGCTGGTCTAAATTTAAATGAATAAAAGAACTCTGTAGTCTCATGGTTTTTATGTTAAAAATCATCTTGAAGATTTCTGAAAAATGGATTGTTGACATGTTTAGGGTTGGAACTTGGGAAATGGATAATCACAAAAACACAAATTCTGAATCCCATGAGTTGCTCCATTCTGCTATACAGTTTTGAAATTTGTTGAGGTGAATTATCAATCTTTGAGAGTCCATACTGCATTTTCAGGAGTTTCGGTCCATTGATCTTGAACCAAACTTCCAAGTCCAGTTTTTTTTAATTGATAGCTAGGTGGTAGTTAACAATTTTGTATTTGATTCCGACAAATCATTGACTTTTGATTGTAATCGAATGATATAATCCAACTTTATCCCAGGAGAATGGCTCCCTAGGTACTGGGGATGATTTATTTCAGGAATTAATTGGTTTTTCAATGTTCTCATTACCTCACCCTCCCCACTTATGTTACTTCTTTCTCTTTCTATGTGTGTAATTCTACACATCTTATTTTGTCATGTCATCATACATTGTAGACTCAGGAGTTCTTGGTCCTAGGACGACAAACTTTGACTGAAATGAGGGACAAGATCTATTGCTCGACAGACCAGGTGATGCAAAAGGCTGGACAGCATGATTCTTCGGGATATTTCCTTATTGAAGTAAGTGTTTTGTGTCTGCTTTTATACTATTATTGGAATTGTTTTCCTATTTAAAAAGTTTGCTGCTTTCGTGTAGGATGTGTTTTACAATGATTTGAGGGATCCAGCTGGTATAGATTATAGTGAACCAATATTTGATTGGCTCAGAAATTCTAAAGATGACGCCCTAAAAAAATGGGATCGGATTGTAAAGGGGGAGTTGCAGAAGAAACAAAAGGCTGTTTTAGGGGATGTCTCAACTCCAGATCTACCTCAGCTCAGACGTATTGCCATGCAGAAAGTACGGTTTTGCGATTTGAGATTCCGACTTGGAGCTGGATATCTGTATTGTCATCAGGTATAATTTTAGGTGTATATGTTTCTGTTTTGAGAATTATGGCTAACCTTAAATTCAGTATTACAGGATTTGATTTATAGTTGTTCATCCATGTAACTTTGTTTTCTCTTACTCATGGTTCCCTAGCTTCTTTAGCTTGAACATACTGGTTAATGTGATGATTTTTCTCAACTTATACATATTTGTCACTGGCACGTGGCTGAATCTGTTCTTGTGGCCATTCTCTTGGCATATTTATTCTCGTATAATAACTTGGAAAATTACTTGGTCCAGGGTGACTGCAAGCATACAATTGTCATCAGGGACATGAGGTTGATTCATCCAGAAGATGTACAGAATCGGGCAGCTTATCCAATATTCATTTTCCAACTAAAATGCCGAGTCAGGAAATGCGATGTTTGCAACATGTTCAGGGCTACAAAGATGACGGTTGATGACAAGTGGTGCCCAGAAAATCCTTGCTATTTCTGTAATGACTGTTATTTCCTTCTTCACCATGCAGCAGATGGCTCTCTACTGTACAGTGACTTCTTGGTTTATGACTATGTGCACGACTAACTGCTTGTGTGTTAGGTAGGCCTATAAATTATGGTAACAGAAGTGATATGTCACATTTCTCAACGATGATGGTTATAAAATATAAAGAAATTACTATGGGAATTGGCAGTCTCTTTAGCAACTAATTTACTTGCTTGGGCATATTTTCAGTAATGATGGGCTACGTGCCCAAGTATCTGGATTTCGATTAAATTAGCGATTGATTATTGACTTATTTTGTTTTTCCTAATTTTGTGTCCTTCCTATTATAAGCAGTTGATGTGCAGTATATAAATTCTAATGCATGCTTGAATTAATGCACGAATTATGATGCTACACATTTAGATGCAATTCCAAGATTAAGTTATCCTGTTTAGACAAATTATCCCCGTAATTACAGCACAGCTGCTTGATCAGACTATTGAAGAACTCGGGGAATGACTGAAAACCCTGTAATGGTTGAGACGTGTATATACTGCTAGTGAACTTTTAGTCTATTTTACTGGAGCCTATAACCATGCAAATGTTTTGCCCATCTTCTGGCCATGTAAGGATCGTGGTAGTCCCAATTTTCAACACTGCTGGTTCTCCCACCTACTGTGCTTCCTTCCCTCTCTGATGCAGCATGTTCTCTTCCAGTATCAAGTGCTTCTCTTTTATCTGCGAAACTCACCACAGCTTCTCCTGTTCTGGTAAACTCGTCAACCCCACCCTCTACATAACTGTAAGCTACATTAACATGTTGACACTCACTCAAATCTAATACTATTCTTCTTTCCTCGTTGCCTCTCAGCTCTTCAAGCGTTACTATCGTGCTTTCCCCCCCAATTTTCAACTGGACATCTCTGATCATACCTTTGAGCAATCTTGCGAGAAAGTCTTCGAATTCACGGATGACAAACCCATGAGAAGTGCTGAAACCAAACCCCACATGAAATCGATGAATTGGGATGGGAACTTGGATGTTTAGAGCATGATATGATCTTGTTGGACTATCAGAAAGATGCAGGATGCAGGATGCAGGATTCTTGTGTGCACGATCGTCAAGTATCTTTATTCCTTTCTTGAGGCCTTCAATTGGATCTGCTTGACCCATGTAGAAGAGGCGATCGATGACTTGCAGTGCATTGCGCTTACCGCAGGAATTCATGCGCCTCAGGGGGAAGACGCGGGCTGCAACAGAAGAGTAAGTCACAATAGCCAGACGATCAATAGGTCGAAGGGAGAATACTACCAATGCCAGGGATTGTTTAAGAAGCCTAAGGTGCGGTCCGTTGGGGCTAGCAACCAGAACCAAATCTGTTGCTTCTTGATGTGCCAACTTTACCGAGAGGTAAGCAGCAACTCTCCTATTCAAGGGGCTTGTGTAAGGACTTGGTGAGGGTAGAAAAAATGAGCTGCCTGTCAAGTAGGAGTGATGATGCTGGTGGTAGAGTGAACTGCGAGCAGTGGGTTGTGTGCAGGGATAAGGGTGTGGTGTTGGTGGGACGTGCACTAGAGAGAATTCCAGGCGTGCTTGATTAGGGATGTGATCAGGTTCTGTTGGGTCATCATCATCGTAACGAGCAGAGCGCAGGAAAGAACGTCTGTGGACTCTGAAAGAAGCTATGGAGTTGTCGAGAATTTGGAAAATGGGGTCAGCTTGGTTGCAGAAATGGGAGCAAGGAGGGTGTAGGTTGCGAGGAAGTTGGGTCCAATGGGCACGGCAAATGGGGCAGGTCACACTCCCATGGCGGACGTTTGATGAGATACAGGCGAAGTGGAATGCATGTGAGCACTGGGCTGTGAATATAGCCTGTCCTGGACTATTGCCCGAGCCATAGCTTAGAGTCTCCAGACATATTGCACACAAGTTCTGCGACAACACATGACCGAAAGTTAGGCCACCAATAATACCAACTAAACTATACACCATCACTTCCCCAACAAGCTCCGCCCTTTCTCTATAACTATAGATGACTCCATTTGTAGAAGTCAAGTTGCGTATACTACATTGCCAGTAAAAGTGGAGTATTTATCCTAAGTCATAGGATTGACAAAGAGGACATGGCAATTTCCTCGAATATTAAAATCTATAATCCTTTACTTTTTGGATTTTAAGAAATTTAAAATCATAAGAAGACTTCTTTCTTCAAAGATTCTCACTTTTTCAGATTTTACAGTTGCATTTCCAAATTACCTCTTTAAAATCAACTACACATGAGAAAGATGGGTAGAGAGGGTGGCTGTATTCGTTTTCGTGTTTCACCCGATGCTCCTCTCCAATAGATGAATGGATGGAGAGAGACACAGGGTGACACACGAAAACAGGCTAGGATGAATTGATCCTGAAAAAGATATCGGTAAAATAAGAAATTTTACTGTAAAGACACCAAGTTCAGGTGATAAATCAGAAACATGTTAGTTGAATACAGTGGCAAGGTGAGGGGGGCACAATAATAATTGAGAGAAGGAAAACAGTGACTGACGGGAAATCATGTGAACACACAATACATGGTGGGTAGATGGGACCTCACAAGGTTTTGGAGATGCATCAACTTCAGTTTTTGAAACTTGAATTGAACCAATGAAAAGATGAACAAATCGGAAATTGAAAAAGAATAAATGTGGATATGTGACTGCAAAAGCGAAAAAACATGGGAGTTGTCAAACATTGGATTCCAAAAGTGAATGTAATAACTGTTGGTTGCTTCACATACTGGACAGAAAGGGGCTTAACTCAAACCATTTTTCCTACCTTGGAAGTCAAGTTGTGGTCATTGTTAGCAAGAATGGATTCTTCTTCCTCGACAATGTGTCTGTCTGAGATATTCTTTGCCATTGTGGGAGACATTGCTGTAGAGCTCGAGATCTGTAAATTCACTGATAGCCATTAGCTATTTCCTTCTTTATGTCAACTTCCATAGAGGAATGGTTTATTTGGAAATGCAACACATAACTTCATCGTAATCCAATGCTCTGATACATTTTGAGAGAAAACAGAACATGAAGTTGGAAAATTTTAGAAAGAAGCAACCAACAAAGCACAAAGCTGGAGTCTTTTAGTAGGAGGAAGAGACAGAAACACACAGTGATAGAGAGAGAGAACGTAGCAGAGAGGTTTGTGCTTCCCAAATCATTTGATAATTCTGCTAGTTTCACAGGTTCATCAGGAATGAATGCAGCTTGAGTTTGAAGATAAAAGGAAAAATAACTTCTTTTTGGATTGTCCAGACCAGAAAAACAAGAACAACCAGAAAACTCTTGCAACCATATAAAATTAACTCCTCCATCATTCTTTAATTGCATCAGCATCATAAAAGAAAGAAGTTAAATGGGGTTCACTTACATTTAAACTTGAAACTGGATCTGCAAGAGCAGGTGGCTTTCTTGAGGAGAAGGAGCCACATGCAACCACAACCATTTTCTTGGCTGCCCTTTTCAGCTTGGAGGATGCTCCTCCAACCCCCATTTCTTCTTCTTCTTCTTCAAAGTTCAAATCGTATGCTATTGCTTTGCAGCCACTAAACTATAATTCTAATATTAATAAAGCAGTGTGGAGTGGAGTGGACTATAAAGCAGATAAAGTGCAGACAAAAGCCCCTGCCAAGTTCTGCAACTTCATCAGACCCTGTTGGTTCTTTGCCTATTTGCTTTTTCTATTGTTTTCTAACACACGCTCTCATATGTTTACCGTCCCTTTCAAAGTTTCAATTTTCACCTTGACCACAGCCACTAATATTCCTATATTTATATGCCAAATCTAACTTGCAAACCACTGTATCGTACTGCTTATTAATACTCTACTTTATCATTAAAAGTTAAATGTTCTTCATCTACCTTTTCTGTTTTTACTCCTCCTGCTTTCTCTTCTTAATTTTCTTTGCTTCTTTTTACAATACCCTGATTCTTTTTCCTGTTCTCTGCTTGCTTTGTAACGGATTTTAATACCATAAAGAAGTCTCTCAACTATGGAGGGAGCTCTGTTTGTTCTGATGTCACGTACATATGGACTCTCCTGGTTCCATTACTTTATTGTGGCTAGAGAAGCTAGTGATCAGATGCTAAAACCGTAATCATTGTGAAGGTTATGTCCACGCCATTGAAAACCCACATGTCCTTTTCTGCAAATGAAGAGAATTCCATGCTCACAGAGTTAGAAAGTGTCAGATACCAATCTTAAATTGATTGGAGTGACACTAAAACAGCTTTAGAACCACACCCACTTCGTGGTTATATTCAGAAGAAAAAGAGAAAAAGCAGAGGTTATTGAGTGGAGGAGAGCTTGGACTCAAAAGATGGAACGCCCACCCTAGGCGTCCCCACACTTCAGTCTGACATTGTGTGAGGGAGGTAAATCACGGTCTGATCTCAGCCAGCTTTTCGGAAAGGCGGCCCAGTGCTCGGTGCGCACAAGGAGTCACCACATTAGATGAACTCCCACATTGTCGCTGCCGAGACTCGAACCCAAGACTTTAGACTCACTTTCCTTCCCAATGACTAACTGGGCTACCCGTGCGGATAAGAGTGGAGGAGAGCTAATTCTAAGCAAATATAACGCAGCGTTTGGTTAGCGTCTTCAGCAGGCAAGGACGGGACGTGACTGGGCAGGACGGGACGGAACAGAACAAGAATTGAAGACAGTGAGATGTTTGGTTGCGATGGAC
>JANZLC010000200.1:4634038-4651453 GCA_026413385.1 Erythroxylum gracilipes
AAATCAGATGAAATTTAAATCAAGATTGCAATAATGAGTATCAGAGTTAAGATCGTGTATGAAGAATTCAAATCAGCCTCTCAACAAACAAAGATTGAAGATTACATCAGATTTGTCAGTTGGAGCCAGTATTGACTATCATCATATTAGTCGATTATTCGAAGAGCGGAGCAAAAAGATTCATGAAAAACGTTAGTGCTAGTCGACTGATTCTTGAAGACAAGTTGACTATAATATACTAGTCGACTATTACACACCAACTAGTCGACTATCAGTTGCAGCTGGACATAAATTGACTGTGTCAATTGATTTCAAACAGAACAAAAATCTTCATACAACGGCTAGGAGCATTCTACAACGGCTAGGAGAGTTCTACAATGTCTAAAAACATCTTGAAGCCTACAAATAAAGGACGAAACTTCAAAGGATCAATAACAGAAGTCCAAAGTGAAGCATACTTACCATAGTTCGAAATTATCTTCACATCACTCTCAATTTGCTCTTAGCATGTTCTAATTGTATTCAACTGTACTGAGCTTTACTACTTCATTTCTATCATCGTTATTATTATGAGCTGAGTGATTAGAGGAGAATCATTTGGGAGGTTGGATTTGTGCCGGAAAATAAATTGTTTGTAAGGTGTAGCTTGAGATGGAAGTCAAGTTGAATTGAAAGAGTTCACACTGAACTAAAAAGTGTGTAGTAAAGAGCTTTAACAAAATCCTAAGTGGGAGCTTAGGTAAAGGACATAGGTCTTAGCACCGAACCTCTATAATCACTATGTTTGCCTCTCTTCTCTACTCTTTTACATTTCAATTAGCTTGTTTGTTTTGTGTGTTTTAATGCTCTGTTTTGTAGCACTTCGCGAAAAGTTTAAAAGATCTATTCAACCCCCTTCTAGATCGTTTTCAGTTGTGGGGGTAAAGAGGACTAGCGATAAAATCATGTCCTTAAAGATTGTGGGGAAGGGAGTTAGGGGGCAACTCAGGATAACTTTTTTGCTCTTTTTGGCCTTTTTTGACTTATTTTTTATAGCTAGCCTTATATATACCACTTTCACATAATCATATATGGAAAAAAAACATAAAACAAATCAAAAACTGAGGAAAACCATAATGAATGGAAATGTCTGGTTTTCAACTGCTAGCATATTATCATCTACCTAGATGCTAGGATATAAAGAATAAAGATTAATTATTTTCAATTATATAGATTGTTTATTTGCTCATAGATTACTTCTTTTCAGGACTAGAGGGGATTTCCCGAGGAACTGTTTGTTGTTAAAATGTATGCTTTAAGACCTAATGTGCCAAAGATGATCAGCAAAAACAGATGTAAGGTACAAGCAAGCAAGCCTGGCATAATAAGATGATGAATTCATATGGGCTTCTAATTAACAATTAATTAAAGTAAGCCCAACATTCAATCATAAGCTTTAAAATCTCTATTTGTATTTCTTACTTTACTTGATAACCTTCCTAGAAGCCAAATGGGGAATACAATTGGACTTATATAATTCAAGCTCCAATAAGCCCATAATTAATTTAATCTTATTAGAATTAATTCCAGCTTATTAACTAAATGTCATTCCACTAAAGATAATTAATTGAACTCTTGAATTGATAAATATTATGAGAACACATGTTTCAAATAAGATATCCAATTGCAACATTTTTATCATTTTGATGTTCATACATTTATGGATTTGATGTTAATCTTAAATTGATTTAATGAATTCCTTAATATAAAATATAACATGGAGGAAATCATAATGAGATCATGATAATGACATTCCTATCATATGTAATTAGTATCTAAACTTTCCCTAGTCATAGGATTAATGAGATAGGATATCATTAATCTAGATATATTAGCACATGTTATACTCCTTGATTAGATTAAACAGTAGATCTCATAAGTTGTAGACATGAGTTGTTTAGAATTAATATGTGGATGCTTACTAAGGGTAGTAAGTACATTAAATTGACAAACTATAAGACAATCATATAAGGCTACCAATATAGTTCATGTGAACAATCTCCAAGTCTCTTGCGAGATAGGGCACTTCTTCATGTTCCTCTTATATCCTTCCATTGGGAAAAGAATACAATTAAAGTTCCTCACAATTGAAACTGTAATGCTTGCCTACAAACCAGCTGAAATGCCTATAGAAATGAATCATAAGCTTGGAATTTTTCCAAATCAAATTCAAATAGATATAGGGTGCTGTCAACAATTAGTTGAGAGGTCAATTTATCTATCTTATACTAGGTACCGAATGGGCCGGATCATGTGAGCGAAGAATTCGAAGTGAAAGATCCAAGTCTAAGAAGAAATTATTGAGCCTAAAAGCCTTGTAATTTTATTTATGTTTCTAGGATGAACAATCCAAGTTGGCTTATTAATTCATGAGATGAATGGATAAATGAATGCAAATAGGCAATTTTTGTAAGTTTTCACTTGATATTCTTATTAGCATCTCATCTTGATTGGTAGAATCCGATGAGCTACTTAGAATCCGATGAAACATATAAGTAGCTCATGTGTTTGTTCATAGTGAGTCTTTAGAGAGAGCTGAACAGGTTCCAACACTTAATAAGAACATGGATTGAAGTTTTGTCGTCACCACTGAATAGTAGTAAATCATTAGCAAAAGCTAAATTGAAAAGGGTTCAGCTACTTACATTTAAAATGCCGAGAACAGAAGCTCGGATAGAAATAGCCGAAACTTAAGATAGCATCCTATTTGCCCGGATAATAAAAAAGGTGTATTTTATTAATCCACTCTAGTCTTAGAAAATATATTTTATTACCTTCATTTAATAATAGTTAAGAATATCATTCGTATGCTATTTGGGGCAAGTAATCATCAAGTTTATGTACTCATGTAGAGAAAGCAATGACAAAACCGTACTGAATAAACCAAATGCTCCAAGACAGTGGAAGTGAGGTAATTGTTTGGATATGAGTTGAAAAAGGCTTCACATTAAGAACCGAATAAAAGGGCATTGCAAACATTTGCACTAAATTGCTGCTTTGCAGATTTTATCATCAAAGGTTCCAAAACTATACCGTGTTGAGTCGTGGCTATCAACCTACCATGCAAAGGAAGAAACTTTTGTATACAGAAAGAATGTAAGCTAATCAGCTTGCTACTTAAGACAGCAAAAGAACCTATGCAGACCTGTAAGTGGAGCCTACTTGATTAGACATTGATGTGGAGGGCCTTCTCATGGATTGATGTTGCATTCCCTCAAATACACATGATCATAGTCTACATGCTTTGCCCAGTAGTTCCTGTACTTGGGGATGCCAATCTCAAGCCACGGTTTCAAGTTGCCATTGTAGTGTATGACAGCAGCTTGCTCAATCTCTCTCTGATTGACGTTGGCATTATAACCAAGGCCGAGTACATGCCAATATCGATCAAGGGGATAAGTTCTATTCCAAAATGTGATGAGGCCAGGAGGCAGGGTCCCCAACTTCCAAAGCGTTCTGTCATGGTTCTGTGAAGAAACAAAAGTTCAAGTCACATCTAAAAGCAAGATAAAGTAGTTGAACACATTGGACACAACACTCAAATTTGGACGTGTATGTATCTACGCATGCATCTTAACTATGAAATTAGCATATAAATTCATTCCAATATGCTCCAACCTAATAGAACTAAGTATTTGTTGTATTAGATGGCATTTTGTAGCATCCACTCAAACTTAGTAGAATAACTGTCAACCATGTTACTTACCAGGTTCTGCCACATATGATATACATCAGTGATGTTTTGTCGTTTCCATTCCGTCAAATCAAAGATATTCATTCCATAAGCCCAACCACAAGCTCGTGGATCAAAATTCTTTGAGATTAGAGGATTTGAGAAGTTGAGATACCGATCAAAACGATGGAAGCTTTCTCCACAAGTTTCTACTGCACCATTAACATTACCCTTTAGGTCAAGGGACCAAAGGTCCGTTAGGTCCTTTTGCACAACAATATCATCATCTACGAACAGCACTTTGTCAAGCTTTGGGAAGATCTCCGGCAGGTAAAATCGCAGATGGTTGAGGATGGATAAATACTTTGGATTCCGATACTTCAAGTTTGGATCCGAATTGCCATGATGTGCTCTGAAGTAGTAATCTATCATTGAGGGAGAGCTGAGCTGTTTGAGAACAGGACTATAACTTGCATTTAACCATTTCAACTCCTCAATATCCTGAACCTCAATCGTGGCTTTGCCTGGTGGATTTCTTAAGAACCACATCCTCATTGCAGCATAATTAAGTCTATCGGTAACAATATGGAACACATGCTTTGATGGGTCCTGCAGATATTTAGAACCAATGTAATGGGAGTTTTAAGAATGAAAAATAAATGCAAAATCCTCAAACACCCAGACATTATATAAGTTGAACAAGGAAAACAGAAAAGGAGAAGAAACTCCTGATCTGTGTAAAGTATGATTGTCCCTTACTCCACAATGTTGATGACGTTACGATCCCTCCAATTTAATTGCAAAACAAAAGAAGCACAAATGAATTTTCAAACAGGATGCTTACCTTGGCATGGGTAGCAGTGGAGTTGACAACAACTGCAGCAGCCAATACATTATCAGAGAATAATGCATAATGATACAGCTGAGGGTCTTCTAATTTCTCTTGATTTGCAAATTCTTTTTCAGAAGAATTCAATGCATAGTATTCAGTTGACAAGCGCAATGGAAGACAGTGTAGACCCTTAGGGAGAGTTTTTGCAGTTAACTGGGTCAAGAACAAGGTCTGTTTTTTATGCGCTTGAAGCTGCTCTTCAGCTGAGTGGAGCATAGCCCTAAGCTTCTTAACCATCACGGAGCAATCAGCCTCCAGCTGCTTGACTTTGGCTAACGTTTGGTCCATTGCCGTTAGTTTCTCAAAGGCACTGCAGCAACAAATGTTCAATATCATAGTCAGAGAAAATAGCAATTGAAAATAGAAAGCAAGATTAAAATATGAGCCACTATGGTACTTGCATAGTTGAATATTGAACAAGAATCTTATCACAGGCATGAAGAAGAAAGGAGGTGTCAAATCAGAAGATTACTTCTTTGGCAGGTCAGAATCATTAGTTGAATCCCCAAGAACACGCTGAACTTCCTTTAACCGCAGGCGAAGCTCCCTTGTAAAATGTGGATTGCTCTTCACCACAGGAAGGGAAAGATATACCTTTGCACTGATTAGTTGATCTTTGAGTTGTCGCACTAGTGTACCTGATGAAGCCATTTGATTTGTTCTTTTATCGGTTTTACTCTGAGCATTATCTTCCCTGTTGATCTTATTCAAGGTTGGAGTAGGTAGCTGTTCAACCTGCAAAAGAAGAAACAAAAAAGGAAAAAAGAAACAGGGAGAATCGGTCAACTTGCAAATTTCAAGCCTCTATTTGATCAATTTCCAGAATTATCCAGGCCTTTAGGACAACAAGCAATACCTTCATTGTAAGTTTACAATATCCTGAATGTTACTCCTCAAATAATTATAATGTGTAACAACTTAATATCTAACATCAAATTTTGGCCAAATATTATTCAAAATTTGCAGTTCAAATGTCTGGGCAGTCCATTGAGGTATATTGGAAAAACTTCTGATGTATGCTTTCTAGTGGGGTTAATATTGCAAGAAGATATGATCATTTTAAATAATAAAATGAAAAAACAACATATTCAAGCACGGGTTGGATACCAGAACTATGCTTACAAATTCTGTTTTGGGAAGTATATGAAAAGCAGACAATAGAATAACCAGGAAACAATATTTCTACTATTAATACTAAGAAAGACTAAATGTTGGAAGTCGACGGCAAAATCATGAAATCACAAGTCCAAATACTCAGCCAGATAATGAAACAAAGTACATGCCACATACATTTAAAACTTAGAAATAAAGCTACCAGCAGCCTTTCGGATGTATGCCACATTGTCCTAAATTAATCATATCATTATAAATTCACAAAGAAATACATACTAAAAACAGAATTAGAGACAAGTGTACAAAGAATAAACCTCATTTTGGAAGGAACTTCGCAATTTATTTTTATCCTCTTGCTTGGCATCATTGGCGCCATCTGTCTTGCTTTCCTTCTGGTCAACAGTAGCAGTGACCTGTCTGATGGCATTATGTGCTTGAGATTGATCCTGCTCATCAGTTGTATACAATACTCTAGCAGATTTATGATCCCCTTCCTCCGTCAACTGCAAATCTAATTAACATACAGAAGAAACAAAATCCCGGTTAACTAGAACTTGAAAATAAAATTGATCACATTCATCAAGAGATTAATAACTTTACATCATTTCATAATTCTAATCAAAGAGCAAGTACAAGTGGCAAGAAAGATTTTAAATAAAAGAAATACCTTCTAAATCAACGTCAGACGTGATGTCGGTAGGGGAAGATGTGGTAGAATTGTCAGTATACACAATTCTAATTGGTTCTTTAAGAGCTGTAGATGATTCCTACACCAGAAACAAGAAATTGATGAGGTGAGATCTGCATTTTCAAGAGTACCCAGAAAAGGAAAATTCTTGCTTTCCACAGAAATCAGGAGAATTCAACAACAAAAATTACCAGTGGCAGCACATTCAGATGCCTGGTGTCGCCAGGTAGAGTCTGGTAAAAGAAAAAAAGAATAGAAACAAGATTTAGAGATTATAGAACCCTTAAAGTTGAAACCAAAGAAAGAAAAAGAAAAAAGACGATCAGTTTGTTTACGAAGAGAAAAAGATTACTTACAAAAGCCGATATATCTTCCAGAAAATCGTGTCTAGCTGCAGAAAAGCGCATAAAAATTGTAAAAAGGAGAGCAAATTCATGGTAAAGCACGGATCAGGAATGCAGAAAGAAACAAATTTAACTCACAAGAAGGAACCTGGAACGCGGCAAATCTATTAATGTAAAAAAGAACTGGAGCTATCACCGTGACACAAAGCATTGCCATAACCAAATTTCTCATCGTCATCTTCACTTTTCTTCTCTCCAGCAGACCCGCCGTCGCTAGAGCCATCGCTCCACCGCCGCAACCACCACCAGAACCAACTCCGCCTTCTTATTTTTTAATTTGAGAAAAATAGACAAAAAATATCTAAACTTCAAGACAAAACAACTGCATTCATCGTCATAACGGAAAAAACTGCAACAACCGCCGGTTTGTCGAAAAGCACAAAACTTCTCAATGCGTACGAGGAAAGGGAGTTGGTTACGGCCACTGGCCACCAAATCAACGGCTCGTCGATGACGATGGTTGTGGTGGCGGAGGAGTAGCAGTATAGCGAGAGAGGGAGAGAGAATCGCGTCGATGTTGATGTTAACGATGGAAGAGTGAGTGACAACAAGTGTCTGTTTCTATTTGTTTTACGATTGCGATTGATCTAAAGTTCAAAAAGCAAAAGATAAGAACGTTGTCCAAATTAAGATTAAGTTAAACTGTTTAAGTGATGAGTTATATGTAACTAAGCAACCATTATCTTTATCTGGTTTTTAAATTGTGTCATCCGTTATTATTACTACTTTTAACCAACTGTTAATAACTAACCCGTTTATAATAATAGTTTTTATTTCCTCGTAATTTTTTAATTTATTCCCTTCTTTAATTTGTAAATTAATTTAATTATCAAGTAACTTATTTAATGAACATAATTTATAACTTATTATATGTAATTAAGGTTTGTTTTTTTGTGTACATGATTTGCTAATTATGAATTTTATAAATAATTATTGATTTAGATGGCCAATCTAACTCCTTTTTACTTTGTAACTAAAAAGCCACAAGTTAAAGATGGAATTATAGAAATAGTTTCTTTATAAAATATAAAAGAATGCTACTTATAATTGATGTTCCTTTTTTAATTTTCGCAGAACGGAAGTTTTGTGTATTAAAGTTATTGTTATTATTTATTTATTTTCTTTTAAAATAATGGTTAAGAAAAAATATGTAAAAAAAAGTTGTGTAATTGGAAGAAGATCATTAATTATACACATTTTTTAATTTTAGTAAAGAAATTATTTCTATAATTCAAACTCGTAATCTGTTTATTTAAAAAATAACTTTATTAATTATTTCAAAGCTTACCTTTATTTTAGAATTAATTTGGAATATTTTGTCACCAAATAAAAACATTTTATGCGTTCACTAAACAAAAAGGACTCCTTAACCTATGGGACTTCTATTTCTCAAAGGAAAAATAATTAACTTAAACATATAATATCTAAAATCAGTTTAGTTAGGAAGCATATTCCAGTAAAACTCGAACTTAATTCAAAAGTGAAGTTGGAAACACGATTTTGCCTATCCCTTAATTAATTTGAACTCCACATATTTTGATCGAAACATATTTTCTTTTAAAAAAAGCAAAAACAGCTGGTTTTCATTCACATTACTCTAGGGGCGCTTCACATTACTCTAGGGGCGCTTGGTTTATAAAAGATAATAAGAATGGAAGTGAAGAATGATAATGGACATAATCATTATAATTATGATAGTTGGTTAAAATTAAGGAATAATTACCGTTACCATTGATGGTGGTTAGTTTGTTAAAAATATTGAGAAATAAAAATTTGTTAAAAATTTATTTTATATCAAATTTTAAATATATTTTAAATGATTATTTTTAATTTATGCACTCTAATTATAATGACAAAATGTTTAAAATTAAGTATATTCGGTTTTTCCTTTCCAATAGCTCTTGAAGAAAAAAAATACTATAATATTTTCTTGCATCAACATATCATTAGTCACATAATATTTTCAAAATATAGTTTAATTATCCAAAATATTGTGCAATTCATCGACACAATTATAATATTCACCATTCTATTGTTATAGTAAAATCAAGTAATATAGTTTAATATAATTTATATTACTTTGATAATGTAAATGATGTTATTTTTTAAGTAATTAATAAATAATTAATTACATTGTAATTAACTAATTAATTAATTATATTACATCTTAATTATATTTTAATTAATTATATTTTAATTAATCATTTAATTGATTATATTTTAATTAATTAGACTTTAATTAATTAATTATATTTTAATTAATTAATTATATTTTATCTTGATTAATTATTTTAATTAATTAATTAATTATATTTTAATTAATTAAGTGGATTTTATCTTAATTAATTAATTAATTATATTTTAATTAATTGCATTTTAATTATATTTAATTAAAAAAAATTAAAAAATTTATTAGTGTTGGTAGGAATCAAATCCATTCCTCCCACACATGGAAGGTATGAACCATTACCTGAAACTTGGGTATAAAAAAACTATTCAATTAATCATAATAACTAACCAATCCTTACCATTCTCATTGATTTATTTACATATTCCTTAAACAAGTACCTCCTGAATCAATTTATGTGTATGATTGAATTAAGTAAAGTCACTTAAATGTATAAATGAGATTTAATAGAATATGATAATAACATCATACGAAACAAAAGATTTAATCTCCCGTAAGATAGCGAAGAATTAGGCGTGCCGCTTGCATGTGCGGTGAAAGCATATGTCAAGTCTAGTTATTGTCAGGTAAATCAGCTTGCTAATTAAGTAATGGTAAGATGTAGTATCAGAAATATGTTCGCCTTTGGTACTTAGATCTTATATTTGAAGCAATGGGAGTTGAGATCAGTTTAGAGCACAAGAACCCTATTTCTTAAATCAAGTCTGATGCGTACTTGCGCTGAGAGAGACTGATGCTAGAGGACAAGCGTGCCAATTCAAGAACAAAGAAATACTTAGTAGGTCCCAGGTCTTTGATTTTGAAGGTATTATCCAGGTATTGTTTGCTAGACTCAATAAGTTCAAGGTTATTACTTGCTGGTAGTACATCATCAATATATACCAATAAGATGATGAAGTCTCCATGTTGCATCTTCGGGAACATTGGTGAGAGTGAGTGAAGAAATGTTAGATAGTTCCAACATGTTTAACTGAAACAAATTGGCCATTTGGTAGTCTAACGGTTAAAGCACCTACCGTTTTGCAGGATGTAAAATAATCTAAGGAGCAGATGATATGATCTCAGGCTCTAGAATCAAGTATGCTGATTAATAGACAAAAGATCATATGAACGTTGTGGTTCACATTTTGCACCTAGGCATAGGTCTGATAATTGTGCTTTTACTACTTTTTCATTAAATAGTAACACCCTATTTAGAGGCTCTTGTACAATGTTAAAGCAAACAGTTACAACCATATCCCAAAATCTTGGAATGGCTGCAGCAATTTTTAAAACTCTATGCATTACATCTACAACCTTAAAAACAAAGAAAGAAAAATATCTAAATCAAATTTAACCAACTGAAATGAAAAATAGACAAAAAAAGAAGAGCAAAATAATAAAAATTCAGCTCGACTCAATCAAATTGTGGCCTAAGATGAAATGTTTCAATAGATCAAGCTGTGTTTGCTCAACTATTTCTCCTTTTTCTCTCTCAAGTTCAAGTTGTTTAACACAACTGCATGATCAGTTAACGGGCATTAGCGTAGGTATCGAGAAAGAAACTAGTCAATGGTGAAGTCTACCTCAGGTGGGCCAACGAGAATAATTCGTCTGCTGGAGGTAAGAAAAACTCGCTACCTTTCTTGTAAACCCCTGCTCGAGCTCTGCTGAATGTACCCTGTAAGTTACTATTATTAGGTATTCTTTCCATAGTTATCTTAATAGTCTATACTTCTTGATGATTTGCATTGTTGGAGGTTATCTAATCATATGCTTTAGATGAGGTATTAACATTTTGTAGTATGTATCATTCAAAACTCAATATAAACGATCGTTCAAAGCACACAGTTATCGTCCATATGGCTTTCCACTTGACCTATGATTGAAAACACACATTATTTTCTTTATTACACTAAAGCTGGCAAGTACAGAGTAAGTAATAGTAGTAGTGTGTAGTTCTTAAACCATTAGGAAGGTCCACAAATGTGAACCAAGTGTTGATACTATAATCTGAAAGGCAACAAAACTGATCACTTACACAAGCAATTCCTCGTTAAAACATGCTTCAAGGCATCTCCACAATATTAGGCGTCTTTTTCGCGCTCTTCTTTCTAACAGTTTTACTCAAGCTACTGATACCAAGATTTGACATATTCCCAGTTTTGCTCGAGTTATCTTTACCAAGATTTGGCATATTCCTTTCTGTTGGCAAAGATGCTCTGTTAACACTGTCGCAATTGTAATGTTCTTCATTATTGCTCTCGACATTAAGTTCATTATCCTCATCATCACTTTCATCACTTGTGTCTTCTGAATCTATTTCACTACTGCTAGCATCAACGGAAATTACAGGCTGACCACTAGCAATAGCTGATTCAGCAGCAGCTACAGCTTCAGGGGTGTGAAGATCAGCTATACCTAGCATCAAATCCTGCAAATAAAGAATGATTCAAAACTAACACTAACTTAATTAAGCAATGAGATGCACAATCAAAGAGAGAGAAGCAGAGCGTGATTCTTCTTTACCATTTCAATTACTTCAGATTCATTTCCAGTGAGTGCCTCAATATCATAGTTTTGACAATTATCCTATTGTTCAACACAAATATAAAAACAAATTAGAGGAGATGATGTTTATTAAAGGATACATAAAGATATATGGTCAATTTAAATGTACCTTAGCATCTTGCTGAAGCCGATTATTTGCTTCAGATATCACTCCCAAGAAATCTCTGACTTTTCCTAAAACTGTGGCCAAAGTGAGATGTTTGCACTAAGTGATAAAGCAGCATCGCAAATTATTTCATTGGAAATAATAATCCAAGGAACTAAGTTCACACTTCTCCTGGAGAACTAATGGTGGGAAAACTGTTGTGTCTTGGCACAGTATTGCAATAACCATCATCCAAGACAACTGATATCTAGAAAACACTACATAGGACACTACTTTGCCTCTTATATAACCTACTAGATTTGCAATGGTGAAATAGCAATTAGCAGATTGTGAAAGCTGCGAAACAAAAAAGAAGCAGATGAACCGTATTGCTTTCGTTAGCAATGTTTTGCCATTTTGTATAAAGAGCAAACCAGTAAAAAGCTGTGGTCTCCAAAATTCAAGGCAAAATATCCTTAGCTAAGTAAGTCCTGCTGCATCATATAAATTTGGCATGTGAGATGCCACGAGATTTCCGTTTGAAGAAAGGTCACAAGGAAGCACTTTCCCTAACCTCTTATACCTAGCAGGACTGGTGTTTCTAGAATCCGATTTTTTATCATAGAAAAAATTACCAAAAAACTCTTTTTCCAACACCAATCTAATGCAAATTCACTGCACAAGAACAATAATACTAATTTGTAATTTGGTCTCTCATAATTTTGATAGAACTCCTTGTTCAACCTAAAGCAAATTCAAAGCAAAAGAACAACATTAACTTATAAATTGGTCTCTCAGAATTTTAACTGAAGAAACCCTTCACCGCTGTATTGAAGTCACCAAATAAATATCAAATGCTTCGAAGTTTCGAAATTACCAGTACTAGTAAACAACTAAATAAAATAAAACAAAAACAAACACACAAAAAACGAGGGAAATTCTTCATAAACCAAACTAACCAAAAATCTGAAAAGGGCTACCTTGGCTTTGAGCAACTGGATTAGTGAAGGGCTTTCCAGCTGGTGGGTGCATCCTGGTTTCACACTGGGAGTCCTTCTTACGAAGAAGGAGAGCAGATTCTACACAGACGTATTCACAAACACATAGTAAGAAACAGTTAAAAAATACACAAATACTAAAGAATTGCGAAAGAGATGAGGTACCAAGTGGCGAGCTAGCAGAGGAACGCTTGTCCTCCAAATGCAAGAGGTCTTTGCTTGAACTGCCCATTTCTGAATTTTCTCTCTTAACTCACTCTCCGATCAATAAGAAGAGGAGAGACGTTGTTATGCAGCCGTGTTCTTTCTCTAGGTGTAAGTAACAGAGAAGGAGTGACTGCAACCGCAAGGTCCAAATTTTCAATTCCAATATTATTTAGTAGACCTAAGTAAGAAAAAGTAAAATTTATTCAGTGATTAGTGTTATATGTAATTATAAGTTAAAATATTAGGGTTAAGCTTACGAGCAATTTTCAAATATTATCTTTACATATTTCAAAAGAAATTATAATATTTTTCATATTATTAATATAAAATATATAATTTTTTAAAAAATATTAACATATTAATTTTTTAATTTAATATTTAATACTTTTAATTTAGTATTTGATTTTTAAAATTTACTATAATTTAAATAAAAATATTTTCATTAACGTGATTAACAGAAAATATATGTTTAGCATTTAATTTAATGAATATAATGTAATGACTTTTAAAAGAATAATTATTAAATTAATAATTTTAATATTAAATTAAAAAATTCTCAAATATTAAGGTTGCGCTTGCTAAACAATAATAATGAAATTGAAATAAAATATGAATGAAAATTGAAAGTGAGAATTATAATAGAAATAAAATTATTAATTATTAAAAGTGAGAATCATAATAGAAATAAAATTATTAATTATGCGTGTTTGGTATAATATTAAACAAAGTTAACAGTTATGTTAATATTTAGTACTAAATATTAAAAATTGATAATGAGAAATTTTTTCTCACATTTCGTTATTATATAATTTATTTTGTGCATAATTAATTAAAATATTATTCATGCTTAAAAATCATTCATAATTTTATAAATCAAAAATATTTTATAAATAATAATAAAATTCTCCTACTTATTATTGTTATTATTATTATTATTATTATATTTGAAGTATTTTATTTTTATTTTTAATTTAATTTAATTTATTATATATTTTATTTTATTTGTTTATTTATTTATTCCTTTTTTTTTGAGTCATTCCTAAACTTCTTTACTAGTTAGAAGTAAGGTTGTGTACACTGAACCTTCTTAGGTCTCGAGTGTAGCAAGATTTTATTGAATCGTTGTTGTAATAAAAAAATTCAATGATTTATAAAATTATGAATGATTGTTATGATTTTACTGAATCGTGGTTAATAAAAAAATTCAATGATTTATAAAATTATGAATGATTGTTACGACAAGAATAAAAGTATCAATGAAATAAAATAAAATAATTATTAAAGAAATTAATATAAAAGATAATTTTAATGATAATATTTAATAAAAAATCAATATTTTGATAATAATATTCTAATAAAATTGTTATCTCTTATTTTCAATTTTTTATTTAAGTATATACTCACATCCAGTTTTTTTATAATTCATTTTAATTTTGTCTTTCCTTATTTTATTTATTGTCATTAACAAAAAAACTAAAAATTAGAGGATAAAGGTTATGTTCTGAAAATCTTTAATATTCTCCAATAAGTTCTTTTATATTAAACCAAAGATTATAATGGAATATTGAATTATAACACCAGATATAATTACAAAAAGATCAGCTATTTTTATTAATTTGTGTCTATTATATTTTATGAGTATCTATCCATTCAATAAACAGGACGATGGAAATTGAACAGATGAATCCTTGTGAAACAAGTTAGGCAGAGAATAATGAGAATACCATACTGAGCATGTTAAAAAGAATAAGCTCAAAAGTTGTACGAAATTGCATATTAAAAATACTGAAATGTGTTACTGAGCAGAAAAACTTTGTCCGTTAAAACATATAAAAAACTCCATCTGGAAGGAAATAGAGTATAAGTGAAACAAATGAGAAAAAAGGGTTGCTTTGCCCCTCATATTTTGGTATACTAATTCCTAAATTGTGCCACGACAGAATCTTAATCTGCTATCTATTGATCCAATCTACACTGCCAAGTTTGGTTCTCTTTCCCTATAGTACAATGCGAAAGCTTCCAACTTCCACCAATTAAACACCTTCCTGTTGAAGTGGCTGGTTAAGCACAGATGACATACCCTCCATCTCTAATGACCACACATTCTCCTCGAACTTGTCCACTGCAAAATCTGTGGACGCCATGAGGCTGGATGGACTTTCACAGAAGCAGTACTGCCCGGAAAGTTCTGTGGCGACGGTTGTGTAAGTGTCCTGAAGAAAGGATGAGAACGTGTCCTCCAAGTGCAAATCCTCTGACTCGGAGATCATTCCTTCCTTTAGCCAAGGGAAATCAAACACTCCGAACCCCAAGTCTGCGTGTGGTAGTTCGTAGCTGTTGAGCACATCATGGTTGAAGTCTTCTATCTTGATGTTGCTAATGCCATGATCACTCAGGTCTTGCTTCTTTGGTGCTTTCTCTGCCCAGTCTTTTTCCTCTGCTTCCTGATCTCTTCCTCTTTTGTTTCCCTCTCGCTCCATTTCTACAGAATTTCTGTCAAGACATGGGCGGAGCAATTCAGATGTATAAAGCTATAAAGCTGGCGATGAAGATTAAGTCATATTAAACAATCGAAGAATCTTGGCATATATACTATAGGATAGAGCTGAGATATTACACAAACATCATTCATAGAAAAAAGATAGATACCACAGACGTCATTATAGTCCAGAAACTACTGAACATAACGCTATAACATAATCAAAGAAATGGCCCACTAAAAAGAACAATATCAGTCATCCTGATATCATATGACGAAGATGTCAAAAACCCAGAACCAAAACAAGAAATGAAAACAAAATAAAGAATTTGACAATATGCTTATGAAGAATGAAACAAAAAGAAGTACCTCTGAAGATGTATTTCCAATTCTAGTGGTGGGTAAGGGACTGATGAATGAGTCTTCCTTTTGATAGAAAGAATGATGGATTTCAAGCTTTGCTCACACGCTACGCGATTTGAAGCTAAACCGTCTAAACCTCAAAAACATAGAAACACTTAAACACATGCATACAATACACGCTTCAGGTCATGCCTTTTTAACCCTCTTGCCTCTTGCTCATTTTCTTCAACTTTCTGTCTCTGTCTCTCTCTGCGCCAGTTACAGCTCTAACAACGGCAAGAATGAAACTTATGGGGTTGGTTCCTCATTTTCCGTTCCTTTCACTCCCCTGAAATCGTCTCTCTCTCTTTCTCTTTCTTTACACTCTATTTTTAGTTCTTAAAGGGACAACCAGCGAACCAGGCATATTGCACTCTTTTCGTTCTCATTCTCCACATTTATCTTCACACTTTCCCACTATTTTACTGCTCTTTTTCTTCTGACACATCATTAACACACGTTAACCTCTTAGAGGTTAGATGACACCTAATTAATGGAACTCATCTATCTCGGTTGGAGGTTGTTTGTTAATCCTATAATACAAAAAGCATATTTTGCTTCTTTTTATTTAGCCACTTATCATATGAATATCCTACATAACAAGTGAGGTTTAAAAAAAAAAAAAGTTCAAGAGCAGTGATAATTTTGGTGGCTTGCCATTGTATTGGCAATGCAGGATCATGCTATCTATGCGAACAAAACTGTTGAATCCTTAGTTGAAGATATTGGATCACACGAATTCAGGAAGTTAGAGGAAGCTATATTAAGTTGTACAATGAATAATCAAACAATCAGATTCAGCTTTGGAGAAACACGTGGCAGAAATGAAGACTTTGGTTGTTGACATAATTATGGAGCTTAAGCGTTTGGGAACATACCTCAGTGATGGGAATAATCGGGTACAAGCTTTTATCCCTCGCCAATATTCCATGCATCCTTTGGGTTATCGGTTGCTCAGGCTTGACTTTCCAGGGTTCGTTGATGATGATTTGGAAAGATGGAGCTACTTTTTAAGACTCCTCTACAGTTCAAGGTGAAAATTGTTGCTCTACATTTAGACAGAAGTGTTTTGCCTGTTTTATACTTTAAGTAACATAAGTTTTTTTTTTTAAAAAAAAGAAATGAGATTAATGAAATAAGAGTTATATACAAAGTGAAGATAAGGAAGGCCCTTATCCTACAAATCAACAACAAAACAACTACAACAGAGATAAGTAAAAGAAAGCAGTAGCTAAATCAAGCTTTGGACATTCAAGAAGTCATCAACACCAAAAGGAGTGCCGCATTCTGACCAGCGACATACTGAGCTTTAAAGGCGTAAAGCTGTGCAAACCAAAGAAGTACAAGTAAGCTGAAGATTCTTTGACAAAACAATCTCACGAACTTCCGATAGGATCAAGGAGATCAAGCTGTCCTTTGAGGAAGATTTGTTCTGGAAGCGACGAAGATTCCGTTCCCTCCAAAGTGAGTAAATACAAACACCCAACACAACCAGAAGAATTGGTCTTTTACACGCAGAAAGGGAAGAAATACAAGTGATAATATCATCAAGAGTTGAACCTGGATCTGTCCAAGAGCATAAAGTAGTGACACATACCCAAATAGAGTTGGTGAAGGGGCAGTTGAAAAAGAGGTGCAAGCATGATTCAAGCTGCAGAGAGCACATTGGGCAGGATTGATCCATTTGCACAAATGGA
>JANZLC010000200.1:4653962-4691233 GCA_026413385.1 Erythroxylum gracilipes
TGATCAAGATCCCGGACTTAAAGAGTCCTTTAATGTTCTGAGGCTCAAGAGCACTCAATGGGGTCTAGAGGAATGGAGTTCATTAATCAAAACCCTGGACTTAAAGAGAGCCCTTTAAGGTTTACCATTCACACTTAGTTTTGAACTGTGATAGCCAAAACTCATTTTCAAGAGAATTTTATCGCTTGTTTTAGTATTTTCATTTTCTATTCCAAAAACCCAAAAATACTTTTTACGATGCATTTTAGTTTATTAATGTTTTCAAAATCAAAACCCCCTTTTCCTTACTAATTTCACTTGCAATTAATGACATATAAGCTAGCTTAGGTCCATTTCATTAGGTTCCGATTAAGAGAGACAACCCGAGGTTGCATCCTGTACTGCATTCTTGGAATTTATTATTTTTGACCGGTTTCCAAGGATCGATTTTAGGATCAAACGACAAGCCGCGATCAATATCGGAAGACATATTATGAGTAATTTGAAATAAATTGAGGAAACAGTTAAGATAGTGTGATATCTAAATAAGCGACTGGAAAATTGAGTATTCCATTGACCATAGTCAAGTGGAAGAAATTATTCGAGTGATGAAGCTAAATGGGAAATGGAGGAGTATATGAGGAAACAATACCCCTAACTTTTTGATCAATAAGATAAAAATTTCAAGGACAAAATTTATTAAGGGGGAGAATTGTAACATCTCATTCCCAGACTAAGGGGTCATAGATTTCTGTGATTGAAAAAATAGCAATGATAGATTTAAAAAAGTTACATTTCATACTCATGCATAATGTTAGCATACACACACGTGAATTCAATTTTTACACACTAAAATGATTGTACATGCATTCATTGACATTTTTCGGGTATAATTGATCTATAAATGTGATTATATTGGGAATTGTGAATTATGTGTGTTAAAAATTAAGTTGGAGTGTATAAGTAGTGAATTATAATTTTTGACAAATTTTGAGAATTTTCTAAAATTTAAGGGTATTTTTGGACTAGAAAAAATGCCAAGTGATAAAACAATTGATTAATGGTAGTAGAAATAAGAGTCGAATGGCAATGAAAAATTTTATATATGACATTGGGATTTAATGACAAGTGTCATTAAAAATTATGAGTCAATTGGATTAGAATTGGGAAACAAATGGACTAGCTAATTAAAGACTAAAAGAAGAACATGGGAAAATGACATGTGGCAAGTGACCACACCATATTTACTAACCCATGTTATTATTGTTGAAAGACCATCTCTTCTTTCATTTTTGCTTTGGCCAAATGCTTCCATCTTCTTCTTCTCATTCTCTTCTCTCAACCCACGACATTTTCATTCTCACAACCTAACCTCTTTATGCTGATTTTTGTCAAAATCCTACACTTCCATCTTGTTGTCTCTTCCATTTGCCACAAGAAAACCTAACCCTACCACCCTTGAATGGTGCTGCACATGTGAGAGAAGAAAGCTAGGGTTAAGAGAGATCTTGAAGAGTTTGAAGATCTTGAAGCTAAACAAGTAAGTATAAGCATTAACTCTTCTTGTATTGTTGAATGAAGTATGCATGATGATAACTCTTCTTGTATTGTTGAATGTAGTATGTAAATAGTTAGAACCTAGAAATTGTGAATGCACTTAGATATACTTTAGGGAAAGAGGCATAACTTTTTATATAGAACTCGAATTGAGGTCATTTAGGTATGGTTTTAAAGAGGACTTCTAGATCTACAACTCCTATAAAGACCCCGAAAAGCGATTTTGATGTCTAGAAGGTCAAATCTTCAAGTTTCTATAAGAGACCCGTAAATGTCCATTAGGCAAACATTTATGTCCGCCTAATGGACATTCACGGGTCAAGTGGTCTTAATTAAGGCTTAAATGGTACTTGGAATGAACCCAGAATGATGCGTTGATTAAGTGACTAATGTGTGATATGTTTGAAGTGATAATTGGGGTTATAACTTAGTGAATGAATGAATAATATCAAAATACCAAAGGCATGAGTAAAATGTGAATGAAGATGTTCATATGATGGTAATTGTGATTCAAAGGATATGAGTAATGAGTACCTAGTAAAAGTGAATGAGAATTGGATATTTTGAAAGAAAATAATGCTAAAAATGAGAATGTGCATAAGATGTGAAATTTGATAATATACCCGAGATTGTCATTGAGTATGCATTGTACATATTCCATAAAAAAATTTGTGCATAAATGAATACTTAAGATTGTGCAATTATTAATGTGTGTGCAACGTCTGTATTGCATGATGTTGATACAAAAAATAGAACATCTGCATCCAGACATTTTTGGATCTTTCTGGAGCATATTGTGAGTCGACCTAGATGGTCTTACTAACCGTTTGTTCTGTGTTAAATTCTGTATTGAATTACTAATGAATGTGATTGTGATTGTACTGATTCTGAACAATGAAGGTTCGAGAATTGATATATGAATATGATATTGAAGTGTTACTTGTATGTGAATATGACAAACTAAATGCTTCTTGACATGATTGATTGATTATAAGAGATGCATTCCATACATGACTTGATTATTATATGTTGGACCTAGTTCCGAAGAAAAATGGGAATATACGTATGAATGAAAAGGTGATTCTCAATTTAAATATTGAATGCCGGACTAAGGTTTGATCATATATGAAAGTGACTAAATTGATCATATGTGATTGATGCATTCCATTGCATGAATGCATAAAAGATAAAGGCAGTTGTGACTGGAGTTGCCAGTGAAAAAGAGCTTAAAGCTCATACTATGATCAGAGCCTCAGGCTCAATTGTGAATGTACCCGGTATCCACTAAGGGATATGAGACATTATCTGATACAACCCGGTATCCACAAGGGATATGGGCCAGCCTAGTATCTACAAGAGATATGGGCCAGTAAAAAGCACTTTGTCGCATTAATAATAAAAGAAAGAGAGTCTCATGAGCACTACATATGCATATGACAGTTATGATTTAAATAGCTGACTGGTTTCTGAATGTGATATGTGTTGAATGTGAAATGTGAAAAGAATGCTCAAGTGATATGCGATGATTCATGATTATCAATGAAATGATATGAATTATATGATTATATGAATTATATGTGTTATGTGATGGACCCCAAACTTTTCTTGGAAGTTAGAACTATTATATGTGAAATATTGGAAGTTAAAAGCTGAAAATGTAGTTGAAACATGTCCACTGAGTATGCTTCAGTGTTTTAGCCATAACGTTTTCCTTAGTTATCCAAATGAGGTGATTCTTAATTTGGATTAAACTAGAGAAAGAGGGCTACAAATTATCCGATGAAATCAAGTTCTAATTCAGTCCCTAAGAATTTAAATTTTTGGATGGAAGTTGAGCACAAAATATTATTTCAGTATAAGAATAGTTCGAAAATGTTCCAAACATAATTTTCAGATTTCCCAACCAAATTAAATGATTTTAGTGTCATCAAAAAATTACAATAATGATGAACATTTTTCTAGAAGGAAGTATTATCAAATTCCTTCAATTTTTCCATGATCATTAGTTAAGGAGTTAGAAGCATAAGATGTTAGTTTTATTAGACATAAGGGGTGAAATGGGAAGGATAAGGTAAATGAAGGGTAAAATAGGAAAAAGACCAAATAAATAGGCTTGAAGTAAGAAAGAAGAAGGAAAAAATGTGGAGAAAAAAGAGAAGTCATGAGAGGTCAAAGGAAAGAAGAAAAAAACCGTGGAAGAAGAGAGGAGAAGAGAGGGAGTTCGCGAGAGTGTGCAACAGGAGCTTGGCAGGAAGAAGAAAGAAGGAGAAATCAAGCTTGACAAGGTAACTTTATCTTTTCTTCTTGCTTTGTTAGAGAAGGAGTTAGAGAGAGAAAGGGGTTTTGTGTAGAGAATGAAGGGTTTGTGATAGAAGAAGAAGATTTGAGAGAAGCCATTTGATTTTAGGGTTTCTAAACTAGGTTTTGGCTTTTCTAATCTAGACAGACTATAGGTAAGTTAGGTTTAATCTTGATTTGTGCTGATTGCATTTTTGTGATTAAGGAAGTTTTAGGGGGATTTCCATTTGAATGTGGATCGAATGATAATTTTGGTTATGTTATGAAATCAAGAAAACCCTATTCAAGAGCAAGACGAAGGGTACAATTGAGTTTGGATTTTTAAGAGAAATAAGGTGGGTAATTTATTTATAGTTATTGTGTAATGAGCAAAATGCCTTGTATGTGTATTGTGTTGAAATGTCTTGCTTTGAAATGTTATAATGTGGAAATTGCATTATGATGTATGACATCTGATAAAATTGAATTGTGAGTATTATGCTATGCCTTGAATTGTATCATGGCATTTTGATTAAATGAAAAGAAGAAAAATCATGAGAATATGAACTTGTGATTGATTAAATTGAGTATAAGATTTTATTATGTTTGGGCGAGAGAGGAACTGTTTTGTAGTCACGTGCACGTTTATATAAAGCCTTCTTCCGGCTATCTACTTATGGCACACGAGATCCAAAAAGTGGACTCGTTTCGTTCACAGAGTAAACTTCGATTTCTCTGTTTTGTTCCACGGTGCCTTAGAGCCATTTGTTTGTGCATTTGCATTTTGATATATTAAGTATGATGCAATTTGTGTATTACGCTTCCATGATAAATTACATCCAATATGTTTTATGTGATGAAGTATTGATTTATTAGTTATAAATGTTGAACTTACATTATTGGATCAAGGTAAGATGAGTATGCTTATATGAATAGATGCATATAAGTTTGATTGTGTGGCTCATTGCCAATGGCTATAAATATATTAGCCACTGAGCCGTGTAGCTCAACCCATCATTCTCCCTCCTCAGGTGCAGAACTAGAAGGTTAGCGATCCTTGCAAGGCAATTGGACAGCCTCGGAGATAGTTAGCTTTTGTACTAAGCTAGTTCAAACACTTTCGTATAGCTTATTAAGCATCCCAAACACTAGGCATCCATTTGTATTTGTTTTAAGTTTGTGATGTGTATATTTATATGTAAATAAAGCTTGTTCAAATATTTACTTTTCTTAGTAATGAGAATGTCAATTTGAGGATTTCCTTTGTGTATGATTTTGTCATTTTACAAGTTAAGTATGATGGTCCGCTTCTTTTACAAGTTAAGTATGAAGGTCGTAGAAGCGGAATGTTTCTATCCATATGCTTCTTTGTTGATGTTGCAAATTGTTGCTTATTTTAGAATAACATGTTAGAAAGGTTTTATGGGATGAATCATTTAAGGTGGAATTCAAGAGTTTAACGAAAGGTATTTAGTAGTTGAATTGATATGAATAGATATTACATTTTGCAAGTTCATAGGTGTGGAAATTATGTTCTAAACTCGAGGAAAAAAACTGTATCGATCTGGGTAGAATTATCCAAAGTTGTCTTCTTAAAAGTTGTAAATTATCCTCTTCGCTTTCCAACTCTATAAAGTACGAAATTTTTGGATATCAGAGTTTAGAGATATGATCATTATAAGTTGGTAATGCTGTATAGGATGTATATCACAACAACTATGGTGAAAGATGAGAATTTGTTGTATGTGATGAATCATTTGAGTTGAGTTTTGGGAGATTTATGAAATCATTCTGGTAATTGAATGTTTAAGGAGTGATATTATTTGAAGAAGTGAATTTGGGAAGATTATGAGTGAATATGATGTTAGAATGGATGTAGGAACCATTGGAGAGGCTTTGGAGGAAGTTTTGGGTGACATATGTCCGTTAGATAGACATTAGGTCCATTAAACGGACCTTCTCAAGTGAAAAAGAGCCCCTAGTCCAGTGTATGTCTGTTAAATGGACATGAATGTCTATTAAACGGACCTTCTCGGGACAAAAATGGCTGTTAAGCTAGTCTATGTCTGTTAAACGAACATGCATATCCGTTAAACGGACATTCACGGGATAGCTATAGTAAATCACGATTTTGACTCTTTTAGAGGCAGAATCTCACTTCGAGTTCTTCATAAAAGTTTTATATCTCAAAGTCTTCTTTTTAACAGTAAAAAAAATCAATACGACATCTGTAGCAAACGTTATGGCAATTGCGCCAAAGCATGTACAAAATGATTAAGGACTTAAACAGGTTGGATTCTTTTGGCCATAACTTCTTCATCCAACCTCCAAATGAAGTGATTCTTGAAGCGACAAAAGTTCATAGCCTTTAGTGTTGAATTGAAAAAGATTGATGGAAAGAAAATGAGGGATCGGTTTGAAGAGCATAACTAGGTTATGAATATACTTTGGGTTTTTAAGCATATCTTGAGCTATAGAGATCCGAATGAGGTGATTCTTGTTCCAGAATAAACTAGACATATAGAGCTACAAATAATTTGAAAATTCAAGTGGTGATTTAGGTGTTTGACTGGTGTGGGGTCGCTCGTTATGGTTTGGGATGTTATGAGAATGAGGATGAAATGATAAGGGCTAAAGAGATTCCATGGAAATAACCCTATAGGAAAGACGCTCACGTCTTATGTTTATGATATTTGGAGTGATTGTTGGGCTTCAGAAACGGGGCCCAACAATGATCATGCATTCAAGTTGTACAACACATATCTCTCAATTCCAATATCCCAAAATAATAAACTTTGTACCTATTTAAAGCTAAGAGAATAAGCTACAACTTTGGTGAAGACACCTTAGTCTAATTCAGCCTACATCAATACAGTTTATTCAATAACAACAAGACATATTTTTTCTCATGGGCAGTGTTATAGCCTAATCCAAGGCTCAATTTCAAGCTAAAATTTAAGACCCTTAAGGAGAGAATTCAAATTCGATTTCTCTTTAAAATTGTAGCCAAATGTCTCTAGTTTAATTTAAATCAAGAACCATCTTATTTGGAGATCTACTGATTAAGATATAATCAAAACACTGAAGCATGATCAGTGAAATCATTCCAATTAATAATATTCCAGTACACTCACCATTTTCATCCAATTATCACTCAATATTTTTCTGAATGGATTCAAATGTTCATAAATTTTGGTGGAGATGAAGAACAATGTGTTATAAATCTATTGGTTCAAGCATCATGTTATTTGGATGTCAGGAGAAGAAGTTATAACAAAAAGAACAGAGGATGTTCAGAGAAAACACTACAACTAACATATTCCAGCAATTATTCTTCACCAATATCACATGGATTTCAGTCCAATTCAAACATTATTCTTATACTAATAAACATACCACAAAACTCAGATAGTCACTTATTTGTTAGTCTTTTAATTCAGCTTCAACTTCAGATTAAATCAAGTATCTATGCAAGCAAAATTCATCATAAACTTATGATGAAAACAGGTTGATTTTGGACAACAAGATGAAGGTAACTTTCAGCTAATTTTTTTGGCTATTTTGTCTAACGTAAAAAGCTAGTTTTGGTGAAGTAATTTGGCTAGGGTTTAGGGCAAATACGGAGGAGAAATCTGGAGGAACTTTCTGTGAAGGAAGTAAGAAAGGAAGCAGAAACTTGGGTACTAGAATTTGCCACATCAATATGCTAGGTGTCAATAACTTACAAAGACATATATCTTAAAGCATGCTAGCCATTTGTTTAACAATTATGCTTCCATTAATCCACTCATTATGCTGCCATTTGTCACCCTTTAATCAGTCCATATGTCACTCCAAAATTGGTCCAATTGTCATTTAATTACTAGTCCATTTGTCACCAATTTAACTATGCCAAATGTCACTCAATTTTAGGCTTAATCATTCTAATTTCCATATATCAATATTTCTTACCACTTAGGCATTTTTTTCATCTAGACCAAATGTACATTTAATTCATTAATCTCTCAATCAATAGCATTTAATCTCAATTTACTAATTGAAATCCAAACATACCAAAATTCAAGGCATACCAAATCACAATTTATATCATGTTCACTTAACTTCTTTCATACCCCGGGACATGTCAATCGAGTGCATATGCTAACTTGTAATGTGTACAAATATCAATTTGTGTATGAATGCTAATGTTATGCATGTATATACAATGCTTAATTTAGGGTTAAACCCTATCACATACCGAAAAATAGGATATCACATTTTGGTATCACTAAAGCTCATTCTTTCATTCTCTAGTTAGCAACTATTCAAAATTCGAGTACCAAAGATAGCTTTAAACTTCAGATCTTGGATAGGAATTGTCCTTTATGTACCTATGAAGTTGAATCACTTGATCACATCTTTTTCAAGTATTGTCATACAAGTCAATTATGGAGAAAATTTCTCAACTTGTTTGACCTGCATGACAGAAGCCTCAGCTGGTTGGAATGTCTATCTTGGATTATAGGTTTGAAATGGAAAAGGAAGGAAGATTGCAAGGTTTTTAAGGCTAGTTTTGCTATGATAGTTCATTATGTTTAGATGATTAGAAACACCAAGTTATTTGAGAAATCTGAACAATTTAACAAATTCACCTGGATGGGGTTTTTCTTCAAGTTTAGATTGAAGATTGAGACACTCATCTCTACTTAATTCATAGTATCACTTAAAAATTAACATAGCATTGAAGGTGTTATCTTAATATGTAGTTTGCTGTTATGTTATACTCGAGCTGTTGGGGACGAATTTCAGTTCTCATTGTAATTTCCACCTTTTTGAACGAATACATTACTTATTTTCCAAAAAACAAAAGTTGGACGTGACTAAAGCTTCAAGGGCTGGTTCCATTTTGTATCTTCGACCATAATTCTCAAATTATCGTTCTTCTTCACCCAAATTGTTGTTAGTGTTTACAGTCTGGTTATCTAAAAAGCGTAAAAGTTATATATAGTTATATACACATTGTATTACACTTACAAATGGGATGAGTAACTGTTTTTCTTATTTACGAAAGCTTGAGTTACTCTTGTGAATGAGAGTAAAGGTTACACAACAAAAGAGGCCTCACGTAGACATTGACTTGAAAAGATAAACCAAAATGAATCAGACAAGCATTTTATGGCTTGGTCTCCAGAGAAGAGACCTTAAACAAAATGAAATATGTAGAAGTATACTGCATCACCCAGCGAATGTCCACAATCTTTCACTTTGAACTATCTGCTAAACGCCACCAACCTTCTAAAAAACTCTGCAAAGTCATATGCCTCTGTTTCTACATTTTCTTTTCATTCTTCCCTTTATACAACTAACCTTACCGTTATATTTCAAGCTCATGCTAGAGGTTGTCTTCATAATCATTTGTCTGCAAACCTCCATTCTGTTGGAGCAAGTTATGCTTCTCCTTCAGGGTTCAGACAATCGGGAACCATCATGTTACGACCAAAAAAATTCCTGTATCCTTGCCCTACTTTGAGCTGCCAGAAGCCAAGTAGCTAATATAGGCATAGATCCTGTTGAGAAGAAATCATCTGCAAACACACTGCCATCTCCTCCGCATCAACCGCACTTCCTCACAAACTAATATCAAAGCTACTGATCCAAACTTGGCAACTTTACCACCCAGATGTTGCTTCTTTGGATCCTAAAGGTCAGATCTTTATAGATATTCACCAGGCTTACGCCACATTTTCTTCATCCAGTTGCCGAAGCAAACTATGAATTGTCATTTCATACAAGAGCATATTGCCTTCGACATTACAACAAAGGCACCAGCTTCCCAGGATGTTGAACAACCAGGTGGTGGGAAACAGATCAGTGCTGATGAAACAACCTTATGCACATAGCCTAGATGCCACCATCAAATAAATATAATTGGGTCTTCGGAGAAATAGAGTATTAGCATTGCTAGCTCGATATGCTATCAAAATAAGGAGTGCTTGACTAGGAGGAAATGGAAGACATAAGCATACAAATTTCATGTAATTTCCCATTTTTCTGTACAGACTAAACTTCGCACTTCATATAATTGAATAAACACAATGAAAAAAAATCATTTACAGCTCATTAGCACAGAGTTTGTAACATGTATAAGGGTGCGTAACTTGAAGGCCTGTGCAGAAGTTATATTAGGGAGACTCTTTTGATGGTTAAGTATCTGATAGACCTGATCAAAGATAAGCCTCACATGCGCTGCAATTGTTGGATCTGTAGGATTTATGGCAACAGCCACCTCTGTCATCCACTCCACTTTTCTGGAAGTTCCGTTACTAAAGTCGCAAGCTAACTGTTGTAGAAGAGCCAGTAGAACCCCTTGGCTTAATGGTAGTGGTACCATGGATAAAAGTCCATGCAGATCAACCTGGTGATTTAAGAGCAAACAAAAATTGAAAAGCTCGTCAACTTTCCATAAGTGTGAGAGCAATTTCTCTCTTCCTCAGTTTAAAAAGTAGGGAGCAAAAAACTTAATGATTCCAATGACTTAATTCGGCTTGGCACTCAACAAACAAACAATTGAAGTCAAAAGGATAATTTCCACCGTTTTTCTTTTCAAGAAGAGTTAGTACAATCTGGTCAATCTTAAGAAAAACATTCAATCAGAATAAAGATGGTACCCAGAAAGTCAAAAGTGATCATGGCTAGAAACTGTCAATGCAAAATCTAAAGATGTTGATCATGCGTACTCTGTGCTCTTGGATATTACTTATGTTAATGCATTAAGCATAGTTGCAATAAGTAGCACAGTGAAGTTGTGGTGATACAAAAAATGCAAGGCAACGACCGAAAATGCAGACGGCCACATCTAAAAGAGAATGAGAAGTCCATTCAACACCTTACTAGCATCTATATTAGTTCAAGTATGTTTTCCCATCCATAGATTTCACATGTAGCTAATAGTTCAAAAGAAAATTTTACCCAGCACAATTGTAAGCATTTCCATAAACTGCCAAGGAAACTTCTGATGTTCCATAGAGCTACGCATGAGCACATTGACACATTTGGCTAATCATAAGTGATTTAGTTCATGCAATGAAGAATGCAGAAGAATGTAACAAAAATATGCAGTAAATAGGCATATCAGAAAGAAAAACCACTAGTTCATACTACCACCAATTAACCACTAGTTCATACTACCACCAATTAAATAAAATATACTGTATTTGAAGTTACATTTTTATGTCTGCATCTCACACCTAATGTGTAACTCACAATGTCTCTGAAACTATTTATCAGCCCCTAAGAACATAAATATGTTCCTCATAAGGTTCCCACTAACACATAATTGCAAGAGGCAAACCATACCTGAGAACATAACCAGGAAACAATAGACAAATCACTTCTATGCAAAGCTATAGTGAATGCTTCCTCGTACTTATGCTCACCAACCAATCTGGATAATTCTTCCATAGGATTGAAAGGTCCTTCAGCCTGTTAATGTAAGCACTCAAGTTAGTTACAAGTACGGCTGATTGATCAATGGAGAATGATAAGCCTTGCTCCCCTTGCAATTAAGCTTCTCAACCCATTGCAGAAAAGAGAACCAGTACCGTCTCATGAAAACCAGCAATTGGACCGTTGATTCCAGCTACTGATGGATCGCTAACTGTTGGGTGGTTTGCATTTGCAGCTGCAAAAGCTATTAGCTTGCGTTGGCCATCAGTCAATTCTCCACTTAAGGTTTGTGTAATTGATGATGCTGAGTTGATTGCATCCTGTTATAGTCAAAGGTTTTCAAGTTACACTATTATAATTACCCAAAAGCAGTATATCATAATCTAAAAAATGTAATGCTAAGAGAGACCACTGTATAGCCTTTATATGACATGTTGTAGTCTTTACATTTCTTTTCTTTTCTTTTTCTACAAAAACGAAGAATTCCATCTGATTGCTTTATCCAGATATAAAATATATGGAGCATAGAGTTATTGATGTCATGTCAAAGTGTCAATACAGTTGGCCATCTTAAATATAAAGCATCGTTAAATGATACAGAACAAACAATACACACAAGAAAAGGAAACAAGTGGGATGAACAAAATGAAGCACATAGTAGCTAGATTTAAGAGCTCAATGAAGCAATAGGATTTAAGTCACATCTTGGAGACATTTATGAGATATTTCCTTGTCTTTGTTGTCCTCTTATAAACCATACATCTAGCTTTCATCATCTGATTCAGAGCATGCTATAGAATATGATCACATGTTCAAAAATAAATGAAAGAGCTCTACACGGCCAAGTTAGTGAAACAAAAGTAACCAAGTGAGCAGACATTCGATGCCCATATCAATCAGCGTCACTTCTATCATACTAAAATGGGGTGATTTCTTATAAAATCAACCACTTAACGAACTAAACAACCAAGGATAAGCAGAAAAGATAGAATGAAAAGGAACCTTTTCCATGAATTTGATTTAATAACTTGAGCCAAAATCACACATAAGAAAACATAGGAAATGCATAAATTTCCAAATTTATGTGGACTTATTAATAAAATTCATGGTGAAAAAAAAAGCAATGACCAAGATATATTATAAAAAGCCACACACCCTTAGAGCCGTGGTTAAGGGAGAGTATGAAGAATCAAACTGTTGTTGAGAAGCATTTATAATTTGGATAAGCCCTTTCTGAAATGCAGCGTCAACTTGATCAAACACAGCTTGGCATGACATCTCAAAAGCAGGAATAATTGAGGCTTCCATGATAGACTTTAATGCATCCTGCAAGAACAGATTACATGATTTTCTAATTGGCATCGAACAAATTTTATTCTTGAACAGCAAGAAAAATAAACAGAAACAAACAATTTACAAGGTGTGTATCAAGATGGATGTCCCCATTCTTTTTACTAAAGAGAAAACTAATAGGCCAATTTTCTTTAAAATCTCAAACATAAAGATGGACAGTTTAGTTACTTCTTTTATTTTAACATAATAATTACATCTTTTGGATTTTGACAATTGAGATTTAACTTAAACTTAAAGGCAACACATGAGCAACTGTAAGGGGTTCCTTGGTCATTATCAAAATGACAAAGGACTCTTTTAAAAAGAGACTGAACATACCAAGATATGCACTTCAGACTGATTTATTATGCCATTTTAACCTTGAACATGATAAATAGGTAGTATCTACTATTTCCTTTTTTAAGGTTCAAATAGTATGACCAGTGAATCCTAAATATCACATTTGATCTACCGAGGCCATTTTTCCGGACACATCAACCAATTCACAAATGAAACACTGACATTTTAGCTTTTTCTTCATAATCAGTTCTAGGACTTAAAGCAATAACAGAACATAAAATATCATGCTGGTAAAAGACACTGTTTAAAAGATATTGCTCCTTTTTATTGCTTTCTATGGTACCTCTGCATGCATAAGAGATATTGTAGTAATTTGTATTAAATTTACCTGAAGTGCTTGTTTGCCTGAGGTCTGAAATTGTAACTGTATCTGTCTAGCAATTGTAGCTTCCAGCTTTGAACTAACAGATTTTTCTAATTGATTCAATGCCTTCTCTCCTACACCCTTCTGGAAAAAAACACAGCAATGCACCTAGATAAAATCACTTTTGGGTTTAAGAAAAGGGAAACAATCTCTGAACTAAACTATGACCCAATGGCCCATGGTAACATATTGATTACGGGAAATCATATAGCCATCCGATGAAAAGAAGCCATCAAATAACAATAAATTGTCCAGTGCAAACTGTTATTGAGGTTCCAAGATGGGATTGCCAAATGGCTGTCAAGAAATCATTAAGGAACATTAATAGGCTAATTAAAACTAGAAAAATATTCTATGACAAGCTTTAGCATTTAACCTGGAATGACTCTGTGATAGCTAAAGATATGCTTTTCTCCAGAGTGGGAACAATTCCACGAGCTACAGCAGGTCCAACCGAAGCCATCTCCTTCTTCAGATTCTTTTCAGCAGCATTGGCCAAATCCTTATTTGTAAAGTTTGTGACTAAATTGGTCAACTGTTGGGTACGCTCTAGCTCCAACTTCTGATGTTTCACATTTTCTTCTTGGAAACGAGCCCATAAAGCATCAGTGTTATCCTTAACAGCTTTCTCAATATTTCGGCCCAAGGAGGCCTCCAATCTTTTGCTTTCTTTGGAAACTGGGGCTGATGTCATACTATGCAGCTGCTTTAGCATTTCTTTCTGTATAGACGTTAACTATCAAGAAAAAGAAAACATCATTGGGAAGCCTCCAGGTTAAGAAATGAATGTAGAAATAATAAAGGTGAGTCCATTGTGTCAAATCAAAAAATTTAAAGTCTTGGTATTAGGAAAGGTGGGCATTGTGGTAGTTACTGGCCAGCTGGGTCCATGTAAATAAAACAATAAGTATCTATATATACCAGATTACACAAAATGATCATCTATATGCATGCATGCATGTACCTATGTATGTATGTATGCATGTAAATAAAACAATAAGTATCTATATATACCAGATTACACATAATGATCATCTATATGCATGCATGCATGTACCTATGTATGTATGTATGTATGTAAACTTTATCCATGCATGTTTAGAGTACTTCCAACTGATCAGTTACCTGATCAAGTGTATCTTGCATGGCTGACAACTGAGGTAAAGCAGCATCAATAGACAAGGCACCTGAACAGCAACCTGGTTCATTGGAAGAATCTGTGGAATTGAAAGGACTTGTAGGAGGAGAAGATGGACCAGATAATTGGGAATTTTTCCCCTTTTGTTTTCTTCCCTTCATAGTAGGGGCTGGGGATGTTTGCTCCACCATCACAGTTTCCAAATCACCACGCTTGCCAGTCACATCTTTTGAGATATACTGAACTTCACCATTGTTAGCTCTATCTGGGACCTCATTAACGCCATATTCCTTAGTCTGCTGAATTCCCCCAACAGCATAAACTTCCACACTGTATTCTCTGGCCATCTCAGTGCTAAGATTTGAGGCCTGAGAATAGAAAGACTTCTCCTTTTTCTCCGCAACAGAGATTTCAATTTCTCTAGGCAAGTCAACGTCATTGTATTTGTTTTTTCCAGTCTCTCCAACAACTTTACCCTCTACCGCAACACTTTCGTTGTCATTGTTGATAACCGCATCCAGCGAATTCAACTCTCCAACATTTATCCCTTGAGAAATTCGAGAACTATCAGATGTAGCTTGAGGGAGAAACTCAGAAGGTGTTACAAGATGGGTTGGGTGTTTAAATATTGAAGGAGATTCAGGAACTTTTGTGATGTCTGCCCTCACAATATCTTGCGTGTCATTCCTAAAATTGTCAGCTGAGGATGAGGTAGCAGTTAAATTCGCCCTGACAGCATCCATTCCATGGTCAACCAAATAATCAAACACCAGCTGATCACCACTGGGGTCACTTAATTGTGCAGTGAGGTCAGTTCTCTTTGGACTTGGGAGACCTGACAGTTTCCTGGATAACCTTGGACTTAAAGGAAGTGGTGGTGGCACATCGTTGATAGAATCAACATAGGTATGCGAGGTTGTAGCCCTGGATTTCATGTCTGCAGCAGATTTAACAGAATATGTAAGCCATTAATATCAGAAGAAGCTAGCTCACTAGTGTAGCACTTCAAAAGCTGCCTCAAATTACCAGAAGCACTGGAATCACATTACCTATGGGCATTTGAGATGAATTACTTCTGTGAGAAGATTCTCTTAAGGCAGAACTTTCAGAAGCATCACAACTACAAGGATCATTGGATTCTGTTTTCTTCAATTCAACAGCCTCTGCTGATGTTGGAAGGCACTGTGACAATTCCAATGCATACTGCTGAATGGCCTGTGTTTGGACACAGTATACCTGAACAATATGTTCATTTGGTAAAGTATCGCTAGTTCCTGTAAGACTCAAAATGCACATTTTTACTGTAAACTCAGCTATGTAATCCATACGAGTTGCAGCTGGGTAAGGACCATATTCTATGTGCACAGCATATATGGCATTCTTCTTGGCATTTGCCAGTAAAAGTAAGCCTGATCGGGGAAGTGCTACAACTTGATTAAAGAATGCATCCTGAACTCTAGATTCAGCAGAACTCTTCAAGGTCAATGTCTGAGTGTTCTGCCAAGATTCAGAATCACTGGGCAACAACCACCCCTCCTCACTTGTAGAAGCCCATATCTTCACTTCCCGATTTAATGGACCCTATCAAGAAGCCCAAATTAACAATACTTTAGTCAGAGTGCCACCTAAAGCTAATTTGACTGTTGACTAATCGACATGTTTTCCCATCATATGACCATATTGTCAGAAGAAAAAGAAGACAATTTGCATAGTTGACTATTCTACAGCAAACTATGTTATTTAGCATGATGCTGGCTCAGATCTAAGGAAAACAAAACAGCTTACCCCAGTTACAAGAATGATATGATCAGGCCGATGAGGGGCAGTGAAGAATGCTACAGAGTTCACAGGATGACCGTCATGTGGTCTCAATATTGAGAGTGGAACAGCCTTACGGTCTTCCCAAATTTTAACCTGCAGAAAAAGAGTTGTTGATTAGTAACAGCATAAAATCAGTGGAGAATAATATACTTATTTTCCAATTACATTCAATAGCCATGAAAGACTATCAAAATTTTGACCTGTTAAAAGTGGTAATGTTTACCGTTGAAAAGTGTTTTTATGCACATTGTATGACATATATAACTGACGCCAAAAAATCTGCAACGCAATTGGTAGTTGATACCCCATTTAATATTATTAAAAGAGCAAAACGGTGAGCAAAAGGGAAAGAAAACAAACTGTGCCATCTGCTGAAGCTGAAGCTAGTCGGGTGGTCATCCATTGACACATTGATAATTCAGTAACTTGGCCATCATGTTTGCCAACAAGCTGAACCCCATTTATCAACTTATTTATTGTGCAATTAAGAGGCTCTTCCACTGAAAATACTACGCCTTTTCCAACCTTAGTGATGTCAATTCTTAGTATATGGTATCCAATGGCAATCATCAAAATTTCCTGAAAAGGATTAGTTTGTTGCAAATATTCATACAATTAACAACCACGACGTAGAAAAACAGAGTGACTTAAAGAAAATGCTAGATGGCATGAATGTCAAAATATAGGATTACTTGTTTGTGAGGATGCCAACATAATCTAGGATGGACTGGTTCTTCCTCTGCCTTTATATGAAGGGCAAAAACAATCTTATCAAAAATTTGGGGCTTTTCTTCCTCATCTTCGCCTTCGTCAATTTTTCGAACAAAAATCCGTCCATTAACACATATGCTGCCCAAATAGAAGCATATTTCAGTTATGGAAACATAAACAAACAAAATCACGATGTCAAAAGTTACCTTGCCAGAAGATGAACATCCTCAGCGAAAAAAGCCATATCAGTTACTTTCTACGAAAGAAAAAAAGTGCATGTAAATTTTCAGTCTATAGGCATCTGAGAATATTAAAGGAGACAGGAACACAAACTTGACCCAGTTATTGAAAGGAAATTTGGTTACAGGAAAAGCAGATTGTCAGTCAATTACAGGTATTAAACAAAAGAACAAAAGAGGTAACAAGTAAATTAAAGGATGAAAGATTAAAACTTTTGGCCAGTTCAACACTTAAGGAAAAAATAAAGACAATTAAAAGGTCAAGGCGTCAGTTATAACATCTAAACCAATATGTTTATTGGCAATTCAAAATAGGAAGTCTAGGTTAGTCTCTAATCTACGAGGCATTAATTTTCCTACATCTGAAACTCTGATTAATCATCTTACATATTTGTTGATCAATAGGTTAAAGTACAAGAAGGTGACGTTATTCGGGCAAAACTTGTTTGAAGTCTATAATGTGTACTAGATCATTAGAAAGCTTCAAAAATTGTACACGCTGATCCAATCAATAATGAGCTATATCTTAGTAATGTTGAACACACGGCTAAATGGAGTGGTGTTTTTATGTTAAATACATAAATCCACAGCAATTACATGACGGTAATGGCCCTGTCTGAGTAAGGACCAACCTGGTTGTGGCCACGAAGCAAAGATCTCAAAGCTGTATTGACATTGAGGATACGAATAGAACCAGGTTTCAGCCCGTAACAGATGTAATTCCTATTAACAGCAATTTGGCGACCAAGTAGAAGTCCAGGATCAGACACATACTTAGTAATAGGAGTGACTTCGAGTTGAGGTTGAAACTCTCCTCGCAACCTCACATCAATATCATACACTACGCTGTCCCCAGTCAAATGACGCCCTCTAGGAAGCTTACTGCTGAGCATTCTAATGGGGGCAGGACTGGAAGGCTGCTGCTGACTAGGAGGTCCCAAACTGACAGGTGGAGCAGAAGGAACATGGAAGTTGGTGGTGGAAGCAACTGGAGTGATGGTGTCAGCAGAGGAAGGAGGTGGCTTTTGCTGGTTTTGATTGTTCAACATGTCCATCAAAACAGAACCACCGCTAGAATTTGGAAGAGGAGGAGCGACAGAGGATGGAGGAGGTGGAGGAGGATAGGAAGAGATGGGTTGTGGTCTATTGAGCTGCTGCTGTTGGTGTGGAGGGTAAATGTTATTGAGGTAGTGATGGTGATTGTGATGGAGTTGAGTAGGTGGAGGTGGAGGTGCGTAAGGTGAGATGTAGTTTGAGTGATAAGGGTTGTGGTATGGGCCAGAGGGAGGAGGGTATGAGGAAGATGGAGTGAGATAAGGAGGAGGAGGAGGAGATGAGGAAGGAAGAGGGAAAGATGGAGAGGTTGTGAGATTGCCACCTGAGTGATTGCTGTTATTGCTATTATTGCTATTGGGAGAAGAAAGATTTGGGCTTTGAAATTGCTGTTGTTGCATCATCATGATGTTCATAGGCCCTGAAGACGGCTTGAACAGCTTATTCACATCAAGACCACCACCACCTGGTTGATTCTGATTTGGATTACCAGGTGTAGCCATTGATATAATACTAACAACAACAATAACAACTGATCTTATGATAACAATCTAATCTATATATCTATATAGAGAAAGAGCAACAAAATCAAAGAAGGGATTTATTGGGGTTGGATAAAGATTGCATCTTTCAGGTTCAGATCAGTAAAGGACAAAGAATTCAAGAAAAGATGAGATTTTTGAGGGATCCCTGTTATATCTGTCTTGGAATCCAATCCAACCTTACTCCGCTCCTGCTTCTCTTCTTCTGTCTTGTTGTCGTCTCCGCTCTTTTCAGATCACCCAAAGTGGAAGACCAGTAGGAAAGATTATGTTATTTAATTACAATTAACTGTACACAACATGGGTAATTACTTTCTGTCTTTCACTTTTTACGAGTGCACATTTTCATGGAATAAGGCCTATCTTCACCACTTGCAGATTTTAGGAGCGACAATCAATGGTATTAACACCGTGATGATCCTGGTATCAGATTTTCGTTCTAGTACAATAGGGTATTGGCACTATCATTCATCAATATTAAGCATTATTATAATTTTTTAAAAAATTGTAAAATAGCATGTAAAAATTTAAAATTACAAAATAATCTTTTAATATATTTTGCTATGTAATTTTTAATTTTATATCAACTATTATATTAATATAGATTTGAAAAATCAACTCTCTTTTTTTATTAATATTACTTTTAACATATTTCATATACAGTAATTATAATTAATATAAAATTATTCTTTAATCTTAGTATGGTAATGCAAAAAACTTAAAGGTCTTATTTGGTAATGAATAATAAAGAGTTTGAGAATAAGAATGAGATAATTGACCTAATTCTAAACAATCCTTGACTTTTATTATGTGTAGGTATAAGTCGGACTCATATGAAAAATAAGATAAAAGAGATATTATTAGAATATTATTGAGTTATTGTCAAAATATTATCATATATTCTCACGATATTTTTTCTTATAAGAATATTATCAACAAAATTATACATTAGGATCTTTTATATTAATTTTTTAACAATTATTTTATTTATTTTATTGATACTTTTATTCTTATTATATAAATTATTTAAAATTATTTAAAAATTAATAGTTTTATATATCATTGAATTTTTTTGATTAATTTATTTATAAAATAAAAAATATTTTAATTATTTATTTACAAAATAAATCATGTAATAACTAAATATAAGTTACAAAAATTTTGTTGCCATTCCTAATATTTGATATCAAATACTAGTATAACTATTAACTTGGTTTAATCTCATATCAAACACGTAAAATCAGTAATTTTATTACTATTTATATTCTTGCTTTTCATTCTCATTCACTTTTTTTATATTCCTATTCATTTTCTCATTCTCTTCTTTTATATTCCGATTCATTTATTATTAGTTACTAAACAGACTAGAAAGTTACAATCTACATCATACAATAAAGAATAATTATGTCAAAAAATCATATGGTAAGCATAATAAAGTTTTATGACTATTACAACAAGAGTTCACAGTGGGCAGCACTATCAAGTACAAGCAAAACCTAAAATAAAAACATTTATAGTTAAAAGTTTTATATATATATATTATATATAAAGAATTTAATATATACATCAAATATAAGTAAAATTAAAAGAAAAGAAAAAACGAAAGATCTAAAATTTTATTCAATCAAATATCCACTTTAACTATAATTCTCATTTCGTATAGAATACTCATTATTAAGAAGAGTCTCATTATCATCGTCATTCAAATTTATTGCACCAAATGATATATCAATACTTCTCATTCAAGACTATCATCCAAATCAATCTCATCTATCAAACTTAGTTCCTCAAAAACCAATTCGCTAAAAGATCGATATAATTAAGGTAATTTAGATCTATAGAACTACTTGTTCTACTAAGAGTCTTAGTAATAAATTAAATTAAATTATTAAAAATTTATAAGAAATTATATTTAACTTAATAATGATAATAATATAAATTTATCAAAGCTTTAAATTGTATTAAACAAAGCCCAAGTCGTTCAATCTTTTGTATTCCAATCCATTCTTTTTCTTGGAATGAATGGATTCAAATGTGCTCCAATTTTATTAACACCCTGTTGTACTCACACATTAACTTAGAATTTAAATTGCAAACCTTTGCAATTCAAGAACATCACTTTTGAATTGGTCCCACCAAGTAATTGTAAGACAACAAAAGTAACATTATAAACTAAATAAAGTGGTGATTAATTTCTAAAAAGTAACAAAAGTGAAAAAATTATATACCCAAATTAAGTTCGTCTCTTTGATGAATAGCAATAGGCATCCCAAAATCTCCAAAAGTATCCTTATAAACTTCCATTTGTAAGCTTAGGAGATCTTACATCATCTCATTGGCAACAATTTAATAACATTTCCTTATTAACTTGAGCTTCTTCTTTTTTTGTAAAACTTGGTCTAAAATAGACACTAAGATTCAAAAATGCCCTAACTGCAAACAATTAAAAGTAAAGTTTTCTTTCGTATTTTTCATTAATGACTATAAGATAAGGTATTTACAAAGAAGACCTATTTTTCATATTGGCCTTGATTGTTTCCTTTGTCCTTTCTATGGTATCATAAAAATAATTAATTTTTTCGTTCTCTTCACTATCAGTCAGATAAATTACTTTCACTAAAGGCTCACAAATTCGGATGATAAATTGAAATTAGGACCAAAATTTATAATCTTCAAGTAAAATTATAAAAACTTGCACTCTAACATTATAAAAAGGGTAATGGTCAGGAGTCTCCTTTAAAATGAGAGTGAAATGTTTAAGAATCCCCACCTTTTCTCTATTTCTCTCTCTTGATTAAAGAAATGTACAATATACTTAAATTTCTATAATTAAATAGTTGCATTAATATAATTGACTGGTAGTATTGAAAAGTTGCATTAATTTGAATGCTTGTACCATAATGTAGAATAATTACATCATTAATACTAAGCAATGTTTCGAATTAATTAAAGATTTTTGTCAAATATTTTTTAGAAGAGAAATCAGTGGCACACCTAAGAAAAAAATGTGTATAGACGTGTTGATTTTTATTTAGACTTTTTCACAATTAAAAAATAAAAAATAAAATTTACATTAGGAAAGAAAACTAAAAAGACAATTCTTTAAATTCCTCTTTTTTCTATTACCCAAGTAAAAAAACTATTATAGCCTTAAACAATAAAACTTATTTATGAAATGATTTAATTATAATCCATTGTCTGTAAGGTAAATAGAATTTGTGTACGGATTTTAAATGAAGTGAACAAGAAGCTATGTTGGAATGGAAAGGAATTTTTTAATTAAATAAATTGTATTAAAGAGAACACCTTAAAAGGTGAATACAAGGTTTTAAATCATAGACAAGGACAATAAGGAGATAGAGTCTTGAAACAACCTAGACAAAACAAGGTTATATTTAGGATTATGAAAACCTACTCTAGCTGTTACATAAGATTCTAATTAATAGGTAAATTTGTGCTTATCTAGGCATTAGTCTCTTCAGACATACTTATTTTCTTGATCCAGTTAAAAACTTTATAAGTTAATGCTTCTATGTTCTTCTGGTCATTTTTTAAAAATTATGTAATTTGTTTCTCTTTAAATGGCATAGATTTTTCAGGTGAATGTTAACTTAAAAAGCATATAATCTCCCTTATTATAGAAATGAACCTTACTAGTCCAATCAACAATGTCCTTCCATTTAATTGCATCATAGATCAAATTGCAAAGAATTTGAATTTTGTTTTAAATATATGAGGATTAGTGGCATTTGAAGATCATGTAAGTATATGATTCATTTTCTTAGTTGCATAGGATATAAGATGGACAAAAAGGTGGAACCAAAGTTGAAAGTTTCTTTGCTCTTAAACCTTTTGTTTGATTTCCAGTCCAATATGAAAGAAAACATAATAAAGTTTTTTAAGGATCAGTTTAAAGATTGAAAGTAAATAGATCTGCACATGATTTATTTATGAAAGTCTAGAATTGTATCTTAAGTTTTAACCAGATAACTACATCCTCCTCATCTGGATTGGTGTCATATCTTAGGAGTTTATCCTTGATAACATATAAACCGCCCTTTGGACTTATTGGTAGGTTAGTTCTAGGTATTATTATGAGTTATAACAATTGCCTTATTAGAATAAGGCAGATTAGACATTAGTGCTTCAAAACTTGGAATTTTAATTATAGAGAGGGTTTTGTAGATGACAAGTATCAAAACAAATCACATACTCCTACCATTCCCTACGAGGCTTTTCATTTCATTGAATATGTTATCTCTTAAACTCAAAGTATGTTTAAGAGTTCAAGAATGCTCTTCATTTCATTATTAACCTAAGAAGACCATCATTATACTAAAGCTCCCCTTAAGTTCATCTTGAACCCCCAATTCAATAATAAGAGATCTATCTTTTAGATTGGAAAGGTCTCCTAGTGTAATAATCTATCATCTATCGATCTGCAATCACATATCCTTAAATTAATTAACTGATATATCTATTTTGATTAACTACTCTTAAAATGAACGAAATTATTTGAAACCTCACAAACAGTTATCCTAATTCCAGAAGGGTCATGTAGGTCTATATCTATGTCCCTATTTAATCGTTAATATACATTGCATAAATCAATCTACACATAAGTTCTTTTGAATAATCTATATGCAGACATAATTAAGATCTATGTTATCACTTATATATGATCAATATGAAGATTAATACATATAAATCTCAAAAATAGAAACTTTTATTAGAAAATTTGAATCAAAGTATCTCGATCTTATGATGAAAATTTCTTCGAAATGACTTTTTAAATCTCTCTCTATTAAAAAACAACTCTTAGGTGTGTTTTTAAGCTCTCTTTCAATAGGAAAATCCTAACCCTAATGGAAACTAGAGAATATAATAAAAGAAAGTAAAAGACCCTTTTTTCTATGGGATATAGGAGACAATCGTATATCTTTTTGCTTCTTTTTTAGAGAGGAATATAAACTATAATACGTCCATCTCCTCAATTGTTTTCTTATTGTAACTTTTTATGGACATAGACATGGTGTCTAACATGCTTATATCTTAAGTTGTATATCTCTTGAAAAACTTTTCTCTCTACTACACCACCTCCTTTCAATCTATGTATCAAACCTTGTCTTCATCTCCAAATTTTCAAAGAGGAAAATAGGTTGGCACGTGGTTGTGTTTCAGGCCATTTTTGGTTAAAATTTTTATGTTTTAACTTGTAAAATTCTCTATTTATTAGCTACATTATTCCTTAAGCAACTATACTAGAACAAGACATAAAAATAAGTCAAGGTAATTTAGATAGAAAACAAAACAAAGTACTAAGGAATATGCATGCATATTTTATGCACTTCAATTATTCCAAATAAAATTAAAATTAATGGTGTCATTTGCTCAATTTACTTCATTTCAAGTTGTCTTAAGGCTTAATTCACTATATGAAAAACTTACTCAACCAAAGGTAGATATCATCACATAAGTGAGATAATGAAACAAAGGAGAGAAAATAAAAAGTTGACATGTAATGACAAAATAAAAAGAAATTGGATTGTGAAAGTAGGCAGGAAACATTCACAAAAAGGCTAGAGAAGAGGCTTCAATTACAAGAAAAGGTGAGAGACTTAAGGAAAGGATGAAGTGAAGGTGGTTGATAATAGGTGCAATAGAGAGGTGGTGGATTTTTACATATCAACTTCACCAGCATTTATTAAGAGAAGACGAAGAAGAAAAGAGGATGATTTATATGGGACAAAATAATGCTAGGTTTAGGTGTTTTCATATGTCCCTTGCTAACAAGAAAATGGTGAGTTCAAGAAAAATAGATTAGAAATTGTTACGCTCAACATTTGTTTTAAAGAAGAATTAATGCTAGAATTCTATTTTCCAAAAAAAAAAAAGGAATGCTAGATTTCTGTCTGGGTTATATGATATTAGCATATTGAGTTGTCTTATTTCATTTGATTACTTATGGCGAAGAAGGAAGAAGCCCAATGGTGAGAAGATAATAGGAAGTAGAAGGTTGAGAAAAAGGGAGAGGGTAACTTCCAAAAATGAAGAGAGAACCACTTGTTTTCCCTTCATCTAATAGTTGACATTTTTTAACTTTTATTTTTTAAAAAATTAAACCCTAAAATTTTTCATTTCTTCCCCTCCAAGTAAGAGAGTCTTAGAAAATATCTCAAATATTTAAATTGCCTAAATGTGCTTGTCATATCTTCTTCCTTTTTCCAAATTTACTCATTTTCCCCCTTAAACATTAATTGATCAAAATTATTAAAAAAATGTATGTATAAACATTATATTGAAATAAATTAGCCATTATTAGAGATTTATTAGACTCTTTTATGAATAATTATTCATAGTTTAAATTTAATTAAGTCTAGTGAAACAGTAAATGAATAAATTTGAATATGGTAAAATAAATTTAAACTTGATATAATGAAATATAACATAAATTAGAGATGATAAAATAAAGTCAAACACAAAATAAAATTAATCAAATGCATTCGAATATGAGTGTATTTAAATTGAACTTGATGGGATGAAATTGAATGGAAATATAAAAATATATAAAAATTTTTTAAATAAAATTAAATATTGATAGCACCAAATAAAATGAATTGATGTGGATTAGGTATGTGGATAGTCTCAAATTTGAAAATTCACCACTTTTTTAGACATGCTTGTTCATTTTCTTAAAGACTGATCACTTTGAAGTTTGTTTTACCTAAGTAATAGTAGTTTTATTGGGTATGAACGATCATATTTCATAAACCTATAATTAAATGTGGTTTTAATTTTTATATTGTCATGTTTGAGAATGCTATGTCGGTTTGTTGAGAGTGTATAAAGTAATTATCTTTTCAAATCCTTTTTTATAATAGATTCATGTTGTCTTTGTTTTATATGGTTTTCTGACAAGCATATCAAAATTTTATGTCTTCTTATGAAAATTTCATAATGAATTGGGATAAGGTACTGAATACACACTATGATGGCTCATTCAAAGAATTCATACGTTGAATATGTTATTGGCATATTAGATTAACTTGGAATTAAAGACTCAAATATTTTTTTATTGTTGTGAGAAACAATATAAACGACATACAAAAATGTGTGACATAAAGTATATACCTTTTAAAATACTTGGAATAGACTTTAAGTATATTCCAAAGGTTTCAGAAAATGATAAAACTGCCTTAAAAATATTAAGTTAATCAGATAATTTGCAAGGCTAGAGTGAAGTGTTGGACTCTGATTTTTCAGTGGAGCATGGTATTCGGATATGGAAATTGTATATGAAAATAATATAGTTTGGATGATGGATATTTTTGAGTTGAGATGGTTATGGATGGGATTGTGAATTGAGGAATGAAAAAAAAAATTATACCGGTTTCAGATGGTTAGTCTAGGTTATCTAACGCGATAAGTTTTCTATACTTTGTGTTTCTCCCGGATGTCGGAATGTGTTTCAGTTCAATTAATTCGTTTTATCCAATATGTTTTCGCTTCGTTATTCGTATCCGTTCTCCGCTTTTTCAGTTGGGGTCCGGTTTCGGATCGGGTCCCAACATGAAGGGTCTTAAAGAAATGAAGGTTTACATTTCTCATTTATGTAAGGTAAAGGTGTCTTTACTGAAGAAGTTAAAGATGATGAGGATACTGTGTTATTTTCAAGTGTAGTACGTGTTGCCATAAATGAGAAACAACTATCTTATAATGTTGACTAGTTAAATCTTTGAGGGTGAAAATTCTCAAAAAAGAAACAATAAATGTGGTGGGTGCATTTTTTGAAGATAAAGGTGATAATGAAAGTGATGCTTATGATCAATCTAAGGAGTTAGAAGTAAGAGGTGAAGATTATAAGGATGAAGTTAGTAAGGAGTGGAGTATTTGTGAGGATGAGGAGTTGAAAGACTCATAATCATAAATTTATGAATCGAAATTGGATTTGAGGCATCAAAAGCAATAATTGAAGAACTAAATTTCAAGAACAAGACAATAAACCCCAAAGGCCTTCAATTCCTAAGATTAAGGAATGTGAAATGCTTGATTTGTTCAATTCAGATAAGGAAGCAAGTTAACTATCTAGATATGACTGAATTTAGTGATGGGTCATATTCAATAAGGTAAAAAAGTAAGAATCATTATTGTGATCTTTGATGTTCATGTCCATAATGTATAGTGTAGATAGAATTTGAAAGAGCAAATTCATAGAGGTTTTGAGCAAGTATTTAGCAAGACAAAGATATAATATGAAGTTTTGAAAAATTACAAAACTATGTTAAGGGAAAAGTCTACTAATCTTGCTTTTTCTTGAAAGATAACTAGAAATTTGAACAATAATACAAATATCTTTCAAGTTTTCCATTATATTTATGGCCATCATTGTTCTAAAATATTTAAGAATATAAGAGTTTCAAATATTTTTCTAGCAAATACTTTGTTCAAAGGTTTGAAATAGGTTTCTTCTACCTCATTGGTAGATATGCGGATAATAGCTAAAAATTAGTTGATCACTAATGATCCTTTCTCAAAACTCCTTAAAGCCAAAGAAAAGTTGGTTGGGAAATGAAAAGGTGACATGAAAGAGGAATATAAATCTTTAAGAAACTATAAAGAAGAAATAATAACTTCTAATCTTGGAACAATGTTTGTAATTTAGTCTGAGTCTCAAGCTTTTAGTTAAGGTCAACCTATGTTTGATAGGTTATAGATTGCATTTGCATGTCATAAGAAAGGGAAGTTAAATTGTTTTAGGAAAATGATTAGCTTGGATGGTGCATTCCTTAAGGTGAGTTAAAGGTAAATTAGTGATAGTTGTGGGTAGAGATGGAAAGAGTTAGATGTTCCCATTTGTATGAGCAATGGTACATACATGAACAACTTAGATATAGTCATAGTTCATAAAGCTACTTAGAGTTAATTTAGAACTTGAAAGGGATGAAGACTTGGTGTTAATGATAAATAAACAAGAGGTATGCGTAAGAATTTACTTGTGTCTTATATATATATCCTTTTACATATATTTGTTACTAAACAAAAATATAATATTCATCATTCATGCCATGGTTTAATAAAAGTTATGAGTGATATTCCTCTTAATATAGAATATAGGTACTATGTGAGACATATTTTTTGCAAAGTTGAGAAGAAATGATATGAATTTGCAGCTGTAAGGCTCCTTTAAAAAATTGCAGCTGTAAAAGCTCCTTTAAAAAGTTGCAAAATCCCTTATTGAGTAAATTAAAGTCACTTAGAAAATTTTAATTAAGTCAAAGCCTACTGTATATAAGGAATTTCCCAAAGAACTATTGGAGAAATGGAGTACGAATTTCATCATAAACATTGAGATAAAATCTTATATTATTGATAATAATTTGAGTGACATATTCAATAGAAAAATTATACAGGCTAAATGTAAATCACATATTTCAATATTAAAAGATATTATAGTTTATATGTAAATAAGAATTTAAAAGAATATGAATAGTTGTTTAGGATAAGATATAACATTAGGAAAATTTTGAATATGAACAAAAAATATAGTTTATTATTTTTTATTTTCGAAGTAGCTTGGAATAAAGTAGGTGACTTTGAAATTAACAAAAAGGAAGAGAGCCATAAGGTACTTTAAAATAACAAAGGTTGCTTATATAAGATTTTAAGATCTATCAGACATTTCATATTGTCATGTCATAATAAATGTATCTTTTTTAGGAGCATAAACTAGGAGATTACTTAATACATTAGTTGAAACAACTAAAATACTCAATGACTCATAAAAAATGATGCAAATTATACAAGGATGGAGAAACACATCAAGGAGGAGTATGATCATAGTGTGCCAATTATATAAAATAGAATGCAACAACATAATTGAATGTTCTTTAAAGGAAAGATTCCAAGATTCTACTTTTGGTAAAGATTCATAATAAATAAGGAAACAAAGATTAAGGTACTATTAAAGGCATGGAGCTTATGTTGATGAAGAGATTAGGTTTCCTATCTAGAGTGTAAGTCGTCACCATACTGCATCACGTATAGATCTTTTTGGGTTTATTACTTATATATTGTTCCTCCACCTTAATGTTAATAGGAAGGACCAACTAGAGTTACTAGTGTTGAAGTAAAGAAAGAAATGGCAATGGCTTCTTAAAAAGGTGACAAAAAAGATTATTGAGGTTGTGCCATCTAACCTCATTTTTCTTATAGAGTACCAATAAGAGTTGTATATAGACATCAAGGACTTAATATAGAGTCAATTATTGATAGTAAAGTAACTTTAACAAGTAGAAGGAAGATCGTCACCCTTTTATAATTGTAAAAAACATATAAAAAAGAAAGCAAAAGAATATAAACACTCAACAATTTGGAGTTAGTAAGCCATCTTGATATAAATGTGGAATAATTATGATACTCTTAATGGTAATATTGATGTAGTCTTTGATATTGTTAAGCATTAGAATTATAAATTTTAGATTGTTAATAGGCTTATGCCTTTTTGGAATGTTAACTAACTACTAGAGTTATTTATTTTGGATTGTTAACTAATTGGTATATCAATATTTTGATGTTAGGAGAACAATGTTTATCCCTTATACTTGCCAATATATTTGACTTATTTCTATCTATTGGTGTATCATTTTAATTGAAAGTTAGATAATTCCTTTTCTTCATTTTCTTTTGTTGATTTTATAGAAGATGTGTTAAAGTGAAAATTATACTAGAAATTGATATCTTCATCATTCTTTTGTACTAGAAATGTGGGAAAAAAAGTTCACATGTTGGATAAACAACTATATAAAAAAATTTGGGACTAAATCTTGGTTGTTAAACAAACAATTAGGTAAGGTACTTGAAGGCTACAAATATTTAAATACATAAACATTATCTTTCTTCTTCTATTGCTTGCCAGATAAATAACTAGCAAGTTAAACAATAAAAATGACAATATGGACATCACCAAATTAGAATATGTATAATTTACTAGCATAGAAGATACAAACAAAAAATTGAATCTAAGATAATGTGGTCCCTTATTCCACTTGATCATATATAAAATACTTAAATATATTCTAATGGACAACATACAAGCCACTACGAAAATGACTTCATCTTCCTCTTTAAAATCTACATCTTCTTTATATTAGAACCATTCTTCTTCTCATCAAGTAGCAATTTTGTTAACATTTAATTCACAAGTAAGCTTATGCTGACTAACCCAATGTGGCCATACACCATTCTCTTATGTTTTTTGACTTGTTCTTCATATGACGTGTTCTATCTCAATATCTTAAAAATTATTTGGGTAGCTTTTGAATGCATAAGAGGATCAATCTACTTCAAAAATCACACGTGCCCTTGAAGTTATGTTTATGCATTACTAGTACTAATGAAGTCATTTTTTGTTAAAAAATTAACATAAAATAATAAAATCATGTCGTATTATTGATATAGATATTACATGATACAATGTATGTTGTTGCATGACATAATTTATGTTTTGGTTGTACCATTTAATACAAGTAATATAACGTCATTTCGTCATTTTCAGTTAGGTTTTTTAATTGAGAATGATGTCAAAGGATATGAGTGATGCAAAATCATAAATTTAGAGAGTAAATGATAAATTTTAAAAATCAAGAATTAAAGTGAAAAAAGGTATAAATAACATGAGGCCTCAATATAATTAATCTAAAATAATATATATTTAAGTAGGTTAGTTGTATAAATTTTACAAATAGGAGAGGTAAACTCTACCTAGTATATATCTCATAAGATACAAACACCCTACTTAGATTCGTCTTTGTAACACCCTACTTAGATTCGTCTTTGTCCAATAAATTTTTGTGACTAACACTCTTTATAGTTGCACACTACTATTCCAACACCATGTCTTCTTTTTCTTTCTTTCTTTATAAGTTTTGATCAATTTAACTTTTACTTATGAATGACAATCCAGTTCGAGCTTGGCCTGGCCCAACCCAACCAAGCTTGAAGTCAACGGGCCACAGGCCAAAATTTCTTAGTCTGACTATAGGTTGAGGGTAGGGCCATGGGCCGGGCAGCCCAGTTGGGTCGAGCCATTGGTCGAGCCACGGACCAACTATCTCATGATCCGATCCGACTTGACCCATTGTCATCCTTACTTTTTCTCGGTAAACACTATAAAACAACAACACAAACTTTTCTTGTAATTTCATCAATTTTATAAAAACTTCTTGTATTTAAGAAATATTTGTTGGAAGCTTTTATGTTTTGTGAAAAATCCAAAGTCAACCATTCTATTATGTTGTATCACTAATTCTGAATTAAGTAACAATTTCTACATACATTGAAGTGTTACATAAGTCATGAAGGACGTACTTTAGAGCAAACTCATTTATCTGATATAATAGGATTATTGCAAAATAAGTCATTCATGAATAAATGGATATTAAGCCGGAGTTCATGATAAAACTTAAGAAAATGACTTTTTAAAAAATTAATAAGATTAATAAAATCAATTAAAAGATTGATATATTTTACCTTTTAATAAATATATTCAAATAGAAAAGGAAAATCTAAATGATTAATCTTCTTTATAAATTAATCTACTATTACTACTGCAAAACTTAATTCTCACAAACACATATTCTAGTTCTTGGCCTTTCGCAATTATTTTCATAGCTTTTTAATTTATAGTATTATTACTTGTTAAGATTCTTTACAAAATTTTATTAGATTTAAGTCGTCATATTGAGAGCTCACCTTGGAACAACCTGTAAAGTTGTTCTTTTGTGATCTTGAAGTCACAGATACGAATTACATAAATAGCATAAAATACAAAGAAAAGATTGCATAAAATTGATATCCTCCTTTTATACTTTGCGAGGAGTCTGGTTGTTGACTCATCATGTGACTACTTATCAATGACATGTCTCTACAATAGCCACTGTAGTTCAAGGAAATACACAGTTTGATTTCATAATAGTTCAGGAGAATAGTATTACACAACCCATTGATGTCTAAGAAGTAAGAAAGGGGAAGAACAAGGTTAAAAAAGAAAACTGGCGAATTTACAACTAGAAAACATGAAATCAAGAACAGCTGTACGTATACCTTAAATTCACACATACGAATTTAATAACAGTATTCAGAACCACATACAAGAGAAATGAAAGATTAAATGGAGGTAAGCTCCCATCACAAGAAATGAGCATTAAATATCAACTGCAGCAGCCCCCAGCTTGAGAAGAAGAACCGTCTCTGCCTCCAGATGGGCCTGGAATTCCGCCATATCCAACTTTTATTCAACTGCAGCAGCCCCCAGCTTGAGAAGAAGAACCGTCTCTGCCTCCAGATGGGCCTGGAATTCCGCCGTATCCAACTTTTATTCCATAAGACTGCATAAGACAACAAATTATCATCCACACCATCCTTAACTCTAGCTCAATTACTTTCTCGCTATGCAAGAAATATAGCAGTTCTAATCTCTAACTAAATGCTGAATCCATCTTAAACTGGCAATAAAGTAGAATGGTTCTTGTCGAGAGAATCACAAGGCAAGAAAGTAACATAGAATTGTAATTACCTTAAAAGCTCATATATGATAAATATGCTAAAAATAACAATATTTGTATATTTTCATGTAGTGGCATAAAATAATAGAAACAATTATTAAAAATTCATTTTTAAAAATAAACTACAAAGTTAGAGAAAAAGAAATAGAATGAACATGTCATAAAGAGCACACTAACCTCATTTGATACATCAAAAACTCCATCCTGGATTTTCTTATATATTGTTGCAGCAGTTTTTATGAATGCCTGCAAATGGAAAATTGCAATTATGAAAATCTCAGACTATTTTTCACATCAAAAATAGAAACTTTTCATAGACAACAGCCCTCAGAAACCCCACGTGTATCATGTTTCCTTACCTCCTCGACGTTCTGAGCAGTTTTTGCAGAAGCCTCCATGAAGATCAAACCATGTTCCTTTGCAAATTGTTCTCCTTCCTCTGTGCTCACAGCTCTTCTATGAGCGAGATCACACTTATTACCAATAAGCACAATAGTCATATTTGCATTAGCATGCTGCCTTGCATCCTCCAGCCAGCTAGCCAAGTGATTAAAGGTTTCTCTCCTGCGAGGGACACAACCATGTGTCAAAGCTAACTATCCCACCACAAAGGTCTATAAGAAATTTCCTTAACTACTAAGGGCAGTCTATCACTTCAAACTGAAAAAGGCTTAAATTTTAGTGATTGCAACTGCCCTGACCAACACCATACATGCCAGAGCCTAACCGATGTTCATTATTCTGGTGTCTTGGCAATGCAATGATGACCTCTGACTAGTATATTAATACCTAGGAGATACAGTATGCGCCAAAATCTGCTAAGAATGTCTCATATAGATAACTGATCAGGGTAATTCAGCTAAAACTAGTTTAAGGAAATATCAGAAAATAACTATAGAAAGCTTCAATGTTTATCCAAACTATCAAACTATAACCTTATTTTATGAACAACCACCTATGTTCGCACCAATTAATAAGGCATAACATGCGCAAATAGAAAACGAGTTTATTATTTGAGCACCCAATAAATTTATAAATAAGCAAAACAAACTAAAAATACCTTGTAATATCATAGACAAGCAACGCACCAGCAGCACCTCTGTAGTAAGATCTTGTAATAGATCTGAAGGATTCTTGACCAGCCTGTCAAATTGTGAAAAGATTTAATTATGAAACTCCATGTTGACATCCACATTGCTTATGTAAAAGCAAGAAACACATCTTCGAACTCTATAACTGCAGGTTATACGTTATGAAAGATTGAATTTGACAAAACATCAGCACAATCCAATGGGTATAATCAGTTTGGGGCTTTCACTTTATAGTTACATTCACTATAGCTTTTGCACATGTTCCAACTCTATAAACGCAAATAGACAAAACATCAGCAAAAGTATACTCAATTTGGGGTTATATTCACTTTAGCTTTTGTTTTAGTCCAGTTATCTCAAAATACTTATCAATTATGAAGGAAAAGAAACTTTTCTCCTTTCAATTGGAATAGCAATCAATGTGAAAATAAGTCTCTTTTGACAAACATATCCATATATATATGTGTTTGTGTACATGTGTACAACAACAATTAAAACATTAGCTTTCATTCATAGTTCCTAATTGTTAATAAGCAAAGAAACACAAATAATTTAAATCAATAATTACCGTGTCCCAGATTTGGAGTTTAATAGGTTTGTTGTCCATGGTGATCATCCGTGCCCCAAATTCCACTCCAATCGTCAAATCATGCACCGGTTGGAACCTCTTGTCCGTGAATTGTAGCAACAGACACGATTTCCCAACACCTATACACCACAAATTCACCAAAAACCTAAGCCCCAAAGAAACCAAAATCGCAAAAATTCGACAAAACAAATTAGTAAACCGATAAATCGAGAGGAGATAATTACCAGTATCGCCGATTATGATATACTTGAAGAGATACGCGTATGACATCTTCTTAGTAACGGATCACAAATCGATGTATTACCCAATCAAATCAAAACTGAGAAGTCCAGAAAATTGAAAACTTTCCTCTGGATTTGAACTTTAAGACTTGATACAAAATCAACCCAAGTAAGAAAACGAGTCAATCATAAATTATACAAAAGTGGTCTATATATAGACAAGTGTATAAATAAAGAGTTGATGTGACAGAGAAATGAAGAAGTAAGTGTTAAGGAAGGAATGACAGAGCGAGAGTTAAATTCTAAATTTGACAAAAAGCATGTGAAACCGAAACTGTGACAGTTGTCTTAAAAGGCAAACGAATTTATATTAGATTATTAGTTTACTTTGTCTTGTAATAATTTCATGAGATATTATGCTCATTTTATTTTAGAAAAATAAGGAGAATGATTTTTTTTGTTTAGTTAAATTTTAAATTTATAAAATTAGGATTATCAGATCAAACCCGTTGATAATCAATATTAGTTAATTACAATGTTATAAAAACCAACTTGAACCGATAAAGAAAGAAGTTTAAGGTTTAAAATGTTTAACTGGTATTATATCATGATAAATGGGTTAAAGATTGAATAAAATTAAATAATTTGAAATATTATCGTATCAATATTTAATAAAATAAAAATTTAAAATATGATTAAAAGATATTATATTTACTTATAATTTTTTTGTTTAATTGAAAAAGTATTAAATAAAAACTAATTGATTTATTTTAGTTTATAATAATTTATTAATTTATAAAAATTATTTAATTAATTAATAAACTGATCGGTTTTAATAACAAGAGTTAAGTAAATAAAACTGAAAACTTGAAAATTAGACAATTTAAAATCTTTCCGATCGAATTTTTTAATCATTAGTAGAAGATTAGTTGACCAAGAAAGATTAACATTGAATATTATTAAATAAGGCTTCTTTTCTTGATATCAAAAATAGTCTTTTTATTAATTAATAATAAAATTGCATAATGTTAGGCTCCTTCAAAATTTGCATATTAGGATTTTTATTGTTATTGTTATTGTTGTTATGTATGGAAACATAATTAGTTGGAATAATAAAGTCATATAACTAAGTTTGAATTCTAAAAACACTATAAGAAGAATTTAATTATTTGGTTTAGTACGTCAAACTTGATCTAAAACAAGAAAAATTTACCTGATTAAGATGGGTAATTATTGTACTTATTACACGTTTTTGGGACTTGTAGGCGTCAATGCTTGACTTAAACCCAACTAGTTGATGGTCTTATCCTCCCAAATGTTAGGTCCTTTGTCATTCTAATTGCTTTTATGGTATAGTAAGACCCCTTTCTACAGGGGGTCAACCTTATCTTAATTTTGGAGTAATGATTGTGTGGTCGTAAAAAAGTAAAAAAAAAAAAAACAGAAAAAAGAAGAAGAAAGTAATGTAGTAACTATTAACTTTTTTTTTGAAATTTGTAGTAAATATTAACTTAAGAAATCATTTGTAATACATTTTGAAATTCTTACTATCTTCCTCCCGTAGTGTTGTTGTCATCTCTTATTAACTAAAAGTTCCTAAGCTTTATACTTTGTGAAGTTGAATTCTTGTCTGAGCTTGTTTCGTCCTTTAAAGAACTAATGAAGGAAATAAAGAGAAAGTGGTTTATCATTTTTTAGAGTAAACACATGGGAGAGTGTATGAGGTAATTTTAGTTTCTCATACTTGTAAAAAAAAAAAAAAAGGATTTTCAACACCAAAAGAGGAGAAAGACAACTCATATTTTATGCAAACCATACAACAATAGTTTGAGAGGATGAATATGATATATGTTAAGATTAAGGATGTGACGGGGAGGAAATAGAATAAACTGCTGAATTATAAGGTAGATGACATTGCGAGAACTTTTCCTCTTTTTGTGTCATAAATGGTTCAAATGTTATGTAAGTTAATGGGTATGAATTCCTAGTTTTATGGTAATTGATATTGTGTTTGATGGAAGCACATTCGTATAGGTTGTTTTCTTTTTGGGTCCTTAAGCTTCTTTTATCTTCTAAAAGACATACACCATTGTATTGAGGATTTGAGAGCTTAGAAGAATTCCAGAATGCAACTCTTCAAACACCAACAACAATGGTAGGAGGAATTTCGTTTTTCATCCGCATTTATTATTATATGATATTCTAATGTATATTATTGTTGAATATATGTTAGAATATGCTTACATTTGATATCAAAACCTTGTGAACCTATGCCTTGTTGAAGTTGTTGGAGAATGTTCAAATTCTGGAAAAATTTTCAGATTCAATAACTTTTGATTTAGAGTTGTTTTTGGATGTTTTTCTTTAGATTAAAGGTAAAAATCTTCTATTAAGTGTTTTAAAAGTGTTTCTACATTAAAAAAATGCATTTTTGAGGTATTTTTTGTCTGATTTTATGGAGCATCCGATGGGTCGTGACTTGGGTCGGTTTGACCTGACTGAAGGTTGAAGAAGACCCATACAGATTAAACTATGTTGTTTTGTATATATTTTGAAATCAAAATCAGATACTAGACTGCGTTGTTTTATTTATTAGTGTTGACTGCATCTTTTTATATGGTTTTAACTATGCTCTGCGTTTTGTTAACAATCATATATGTTTTTAGCTATGCTATTGAAAACAAGAGATGCTGGGGTTGGGGCTCGAACCAGCATTGGTGAGCCTCGGCCATCTAAACTGATGGCTTATGTCTATATATATTATACGTTGATATTATATTTGAATAACTGTTAATTATGCAACATATTATTATGTGGCTATTATATCTATTTTTTTGTGCCTTATGAATAATATCATGGATAAAAAGTTTTTAGTGATTAATTATTAGGGCTTAGCCATAACAACCCTAATTATATATTTATGTGGCTATTATATCTTTTTATATGGTTTTAACTATGCTCTGCGTTTTGTTAACAATCATATATGTTTTTAGCTATGCTATTGAAAACA
>JANZLC010000200.1:4699270-4727956 GCA_026413385.1 Erythroxylum gracilipes
TCATTCAATTTAGTTTAGAAATCCGAAAGTTGTAACCCAAACCTTTCAAACTGTTGTTAGACTGAAACAGTACACTATACCCAACTTCCATCCAGAATTTGAAAGTCTTAGAGACTGACTTACAATCACTTTCTTCAGATAATTTGTAGCTCTATGTCTCTAGTTTACCACAAGTTATAAATTATCTCATTTTGAGCTCTATAGATCATGATATCATCAAAATACTAAAGTATGTTCAGTAGAATAACACCAGTTCATATTATTTAATAGCACACTCACTGTACCCGTCCCACATTTTTCACTTAATCTTTCACAATTCATTTCAGATGGCTATGATTTTTTTTGGAGATATATAGCAATGTCTTACGAGTCCAATGGTTCAAGAATCAAGTCATTTGGGTGTCTAAAGAAGAAGTTATGGCCAAATAATCAAATCTGGTTTTGTCCTCAATCATATTGAACCTGTCCTGGTACAATTGGCATAACTTTCACTAGAGATGTTGGATTAAGATCATCTTAAGACGAGTTGAAAAAGAAATTCAATATCTACAATTTTTATGAAGACCTCAAAGATAGATTCTATCTTCTGAAGGGTCAAAAATGGAACAGAAAATAGGCTAAAAAGATAGAAGATAGCAAAATGACAGAAGATAAAAAATGATAAATGAATGGGGAAAATTGCTATAACTTTCCCTACAGATATCTGATAAAGGTGTTCTTTATATGGTTCAAAAGAGGACTTCAAGATATACAACTTTCAGCAGACCTTAAAGACAAATGGTATCATCTGAGGGGTCAAAAATGGAACAGAAGATAGGCCAAAAAGACAGAAGATAACAAAAAGACAGACAAATGGGGAAAATTGCTATAGCTTTTTCTAAAGATATCTAATCAAGGTGTTCTTTATATGGTTTGAAGATCTACAACTTTCATGAATACCTCAAAGAAAAATTATATCGTCAAAAATGGAACAGAAGATAGGCCAAAAAGACAGAAGATAGCAAAAAGACAGAAGAATGGGGAAAATTGCTATAACTTTCCCTACAGATATCTGATCAAGGTGTTCTTTATATGGTCCGAAAGAGGACTTCAGGATTTACAACTTTTATGAAGATCTCAATGACAAATTCTATCATCTGAGGTCAAAAATGGAATAGAAGATAGGCTAAAAAGATAGAAGATAGCAAAAAGACAGAAGAATGAGGAAAATTACTATAACTTTCTCTACAGATATCTGATCAAGGTGTTCTTTATATGGTTTGAAAGAAAACTTCAAGATCTACAACTTTCATGAAGAAAGACAAATTTTATCATCTGAGGGGTCAAAAATGAAACAGAAGATAGAAAAAAGACAAAAGAAGCAAAACACAGAAGAAAATGACGTCAGCACAGAAGAAGCAAAAAGGCAGAAGAAGCAAGACACAAAAGAAGATGACGTCAGCACAGAAGAAGCAAAAAGGCAGAAGAAGCAAGACACAAAAGAAGATGATGTCATCACAAAAGAAGAAAAAAGGCAGAAGAAGCAAAACACAGAAGAAGATGACGTCAGCACAGAGAAGCAAAACACAAAAGAAGATACAACTTCACTCTTGAACATCTTCCCTTATAAGGACCATAACTTTCAGCTTAGGTGCCCAAAAATTTCATACTATATACTGTTAGAAAGATAAAAGAAAGGCCTACAACTTTCTAGAAGACAACTTTGCCTAAAGCAGCCCAGATCAACCCAGATGTTTCCTTGAAATCAGAACATGAATTTTACATTCCTCTACCAATGTACTACACCCAGTTCTCAACTTCATGACGACTTTTGAGATTCTTAAAGACTGAATTTAAATTCGATGTCTTCATAAGAAATGTAGCCATATGTTCTAAATTAATCCAGATCAATAATCAGATTGTTTGGATAACTAGAGAAAAAGTTGTGGCTAAAAGACTGAAACATATTCAGTGAACATTTTCCAGATCAACTACTAATTTAATTTCAAAATCTTTCCTTAACACAACTCATACCAAGATCACCCTTTTTCTACTTCATTTACTCCTCATTCTCAACTCCATTTCAAATCAACATAATCCATAAATAAATTATAATCCATGACTAATCATGAACAGTAATAATAGAACATACACATATATACATATCCTTCATCAACTTACTACACATATTCAACTTCATTTTTGCTTTCATTTTACTTCTAACTTTAACCTTAATTCTTCTCATTTCAAAATCTCTTATACACCAAAACACCAAAGCAAAACATGGGCCTATCCATATTTCTCATTTACTACTTTAATCTTTTCTATCATTTCTAACTCAAAAATTTTCATTCACTTGTTCTCTACTCATGACTAACCGCCAAAAATGTCTCATTTGATAGTTTCAACTTCTACGAAATGTTCGGGGTCCAACACGTATGGTCATAAATACTTCATCTCATTTATAGATGATTATTCACGATATATGTCTCCACTTACTCATCATAAGAATGAAACATTAGATGCTTTTAAAATGTTCAAAGTAGAAGTAGAGAAACAATGCGGTAAGCAAATTAGGATCATGATATCTGATAGAGATGAGGAATATTACGGTAGATATACTGAAGGTGGCAAACATCTGGTCCATTTGTGAGGTATCTTCAAGAAAATGGGATAGTAGCCTAATACATTATGCCTGGATCTCCTGACTAGAATGATGTGGCAGAAAGAAGAAACCAAACTTTATTGAACATGGTACTGAGCATGTTGAGTAGCTACAAACTTCCCAGGTCCTTGTAGACTAAAGCTCTTAAGACGATTGTGTATATATTAAATCGGGTACCAACTAAGGTTGTTCCAAAGATTCCATTTGAGTTATTTAAAGGTTGGAAGCTGAGTTTGCAACATATATGCGTTTGAGGATGTCCATCTGAAGTAAGAATTTATAATCCATAAGAGAAGAAATTGGACCCAAGGACCATAAGTGGGTATTTCATTGGATATACTGAACGATCTAAGAGATATAGGTTCTATTGTCCATCACATCACACTAGAATTGTGGAATCAAGAAATGCAAAATTTCTTGAGAATGACTTAATTGTCATTCACAACGATCCTCAAGTTCAAATAGATGTTGTACAACCAACTATTGAAATTCAACAGTCTACTGTAAACATAAATGATAATAAAGAAATTCCACAAGTTGCTGATAATCTAGTAGATCCAGTTATTCAGGAATTACTTGGCAACATTCAACAACCATTGAGCAATAAACTCTACAAGAGAATGTTGGTGCAACATTAAGGAGATCTACTAGAATAAGAAAATTAGTTATTACTAGTGATTATGTTGTATATCTATAAGAATCTGACTACAATATAGGAGCCGAAAATGATCCTGAAACCTTTTCATAGCCATGAGTTGCAATAAATCAAATTTATGGTACAATGCTATAAAGGAAGAAATGAATTCGATGAAGAATAATAATGTATGGGATCTTGTTGAGTTGCCTAAAGGAGCAAAACCCATAGGTTGCAAATGGGTATTTAAGACAAAGAAATAATCATTAGGCAACATTGAGAGATACAAGGCAATACTTGTTGTTAAAGGATTCACTCGAAAGGATGGAATTAATTACACAGATACATTTTCTCCTGTGTCTAAAAGGATTCACTTCATAAAATTTTAGCATTGTGTTGCTCACTTTGATTAAGAATTGCATCAAATGGATGTGAAAATGACTTTCTTAAATGGTGACCTAGAGGAAGAGGTTTACATGAAACAACCATAAGGATTTTGCTCAACTAATGGTGAGCATTTGGTTTCCAAGCTTAAAAGATTCATATATGGATTGAAACAAACATCTTGCCAGTGGTATTTAAAATTCCATGATATTATTTTATCATTTGGTTTTGAAGAAAACATCATGGATCAACGTATATACTAGAAGGTTAGTGGGAGTAAAATTTGTTTTCTTATATTATATGTGGATGACATATTACTTGCAACCATTGATAGGGGTTTGTTATATGATGTGAAACAATTTCTTTCTAAAAATTTTGAAATGAAAGATATGGGTGATGCATCTTATGTCATTGGCATTAAGATACATCAAGACAGATTCCGTGGTGTTTTGGGTTTGTCTCAAGCAACCTATATTAATAAAGTTTTAGAGAGATTTCGGATGAAATGTTGTTCACATAGTGTAGCACCCATTGTGAAAAGGGATAGGTTCAATTTAGACCAATGCCCTAAAAATGATTTTGAAAGGGAACAAATGAAAAACATTCCATATGCTTCTACAGTTGAAAGCTTGATGTAAGCTCAGGTTTGTATAAGACCTGACATTGCATTTGATGTTAGAATGTTAGGCAGATATCGGAGTAAACCAGGATTAGATCATTGGAGAGCTGCAAAGATAGTATTGAGATACCTTCAAGGGACCAAAGATTACATGATTATGTACAGATATACTGACAATCTGGAGGTAACAGGGTACTCAGATTCAGATTTTGCTGAGTGTGTTGATTCACGAAAATCAACATCGGGTTATATCTTCATGTTTGATAATGGAGCCATATCTTGGAGGAGTGTCAAGCAGTCTTTGACTACTACTTTCATTATGGAGGCTGAGTTTGTTTCTTGTTTTGAGGCTACATCACATAGTGTATGCCTAAATGTTTCATATATGGGCTTAGACTTGTAGATTCTATTTCTAGGCCATTGAGGATATATTGTGACAATTCAACTGCTATTTTTCTAGCTAAAAATAGTAAGAGTGGTAGTCAAATTAAACACATCGACATCAAGTTTTTATCTATAAGGGAACGTGTTAAGGACAAAAAAGTGGTCTTTGAACACATTAGCACTGAATTAATGATAGTTGATCCTTTAACAAAAGGCATGTCACCAATGAAGTTCAAGGATCATGTTGTTAGAATGGGATTGAGTTCCATTATATGGTTTTCATTTTATGGACAATGCTATTTTCATGAAACTCTTATAATATTTTCTCATAGTATGGTGCACATTATTGAATTTTGAGAAAATTGATTATTTTAGACCTAGAATAAACATAGGGTTTATTTATTAAGTAATGTTACCACATTTGGTTGATACAATTAAAGTATATCGTAATACATGGAAGATAACACTCAACTACAAGAGGACTTATCGCCATGATTCATATATTACAGTTGGATTGGATTAGGATTTGATACCAAGTTAAACGTATGGACCAAGTGGGAGAATGTGAGAATTTTTCCTCTTCTTGTGTCATATATGGTCCAAACGTTATGTAAGTTAATGGGTATGAATTCCTAGTTTTATGGTAATTGATATTGTGCTTGATGGAAGCACATTTATATAGGTTGTTTTTCTTAAATTTTGGGTCCTTAAGCTTCTTTTGTCTTCTGAAAGACATACACCATTGTATTGGGGATTTGAGAGCTTAGAAGAATTCTAAAACGCAGCTCTTTAAACACCAACAACAATGGTAGGAGATATTTCATTTTTCTTCTACATTTATTATTATATGATATTCTAATGTATATTATTGTTGAATATATGTTAGAATATGCTTACAGACATTTCTAAGTTCATAATAAGGGAGACATACCAAGCATGATCCAACCATTCCAACAGAGGTTGATTAGGAGAATGATGCATTAAGTTCTAATGATGTTGCATTCAAGGTTGAAAAGGATAGGTTCAGACCTTGAAGAGGAGTTAGATGTGATTAAGAGTAAAGGAGGAAACCAATAGAAGGACTGAACGAGAATCTTGGTAGTATTATAATGAGTACTCTACCTTCCTTTTACGGTACGAATGATCTTGAAACTTATTTAGAGTGAGACAAAGATAGATTTGATCTTTGATTGCCATCATTATTCTAAGGAGAAGAAGGTAAAACTGGCAAGATTTTGATAATGACTAGTTCGATAACTAATTTATTTGATGATGACTTACAATAAGGTTTCGTATCTAGTGCACATGTTGTTTCAATTTACACAAGTGTCTAAAAGGAACACCTTAAGGCAGTCGTGCAGATGGTACTCTACTTAAAGAGTAACCTTGGATAAGGAATGTTACTACATATCGATAGTGGCCTGAGCCTATATGCCTACTGCGATTTTGTTTGAACGAGCTACTCAATCACATAGTGATTAGTGACGAGATATTTTAGTCTGCTAGGGCAATCACATTTATCCCAGAAGATGAAAAAGTCGAGCACGATATCTTGATTTTCAGTAGAGTCATAATATCATGTGAAGACAGCAACTACTAACGAGTTGATTTGGTTAAAGTCTTAATTTGTTGTCATTCTTGATGATGGCTTACGATAGACCAGTGAAGTTATATTGTGACATTTAGTCTACTATCCATATACCAGTGAATCTCGTGTTACATGAATGAACTAAATACATCAAAATTGATTGTCATTATATTATGGAGCAACTCTAGGTTGAGAATAATGTTATGATCCATTTGCAATCACTGTTTCCACTGATAGACATTTTCCTTCTTGCCACTTGGCTATTTTTATACTTGCTTTCCTTTGGTTCTCATATTGAAGTGCTGATGCTACTAATTTAATAAGCTTGATTACATACCATCCAGGAATCAAAATCATGGATTTTGGAACTTGTTCATGATGTGCTTAATATAAAAGAATTGAGCATTGTACACTCATAGTAAAAGACTTAGTGAAGGCCTAGCTCCGTTCTTTTTCAGCACATGAATGTTTGCTTTCTGCTGACACAAATTCTAATTTTTGTAATTCAGAACAGGTCGTTTTTGAACAAAAACAAGGTTGGAAGAGGATCTGAACCCTCTTGGAGAAGAGTGTTTGAGTTGTTGTACTGAGGATAGAATTTATTATAGTGGTCATTGATGTCTGAAGATAAATCAAGATTAAAACATCTAAAGCACAGAAGAGAACGTTGTAGTCGATCTGCAAGGGCTCTCAAAGTTGTCACCACCTTCATAACTTATAAGTTGAAATTGAAATTTTCAAAAAACATATTGTTTTTTCTTTAGTTTAATATTATTTATGTCAATATAAATGAAAATAAAAGCTAAACATTAATGTAAATGTGTAAAGTTATTGAATAAATTGCAAAAAGGATATCTCCATGAGGCCTAACTACAATATCTACTTTCTCTTTCTATTAAATTTCAATATTAATTGTCTAACTCTGAATCTATTGATCTGCTCGAACAATGATTGGACTCCTAACATAGTGATGACCATCTGTCCAATGTAGCCCTCCAATCAGGTACCCCATGGCTGCAGGTTTCGACTTAGCCTCCAGTGTCAACTTAAAACTTAGTTCCTCACCAACTCTCTCAAACTTCAAACAATTCGGCTCCACTTTGACTGAAATTCCCTGAGGTTCAATAATTCTGGGAACATACGTTCCTGGTTTTCCAACGTTTGTTACCCTCCTACTGAAGATGGCTTTACCGGTGAACGATAAGGTGGTAAACGAAGGGTAGTTAAAGTCTAGGAGACTGGCTGATTCTGGACATTTGTACGGACGTGGACCTTGATTGAAAGCTTGGAGCATTGTGTCATTATAGCCAATGGCACAAAGAAAGTGGATGTAGTCATACTCAGACATGTCATAGATCAAGCCTGGATCCATGGCGCGGTTTGGTCTAATATATCCTGAACCGTGGGTAAACGGAATTGATTCCGAGGAATCCCAATCAAGCATTGTATGGTGCCAGTTGTCCCTTGTTCTTGCTGCGTTTGGTGGGGGTAAAAGAACGTGTCGGTCAGGAACAAATTCTGGGGATTTTTACTGGGGAAAAGAGCAGAATCAGAGATCTCACCTGATGTCGTTATTGCGGATCGGATTGCAGCTGGACTCCAGTCGGGGTGGAGTGTTTTCAGAAGACCAACAACCCCAGAAACGTGAGGACAAGACATAGATGTTCCTGATAGTCGCTCGAAGGGAACCCTACGGTCATCACCTTCTTCTCTTGCTACAGCTAGACTATATGCAGCTAAGATATCCACTCCTGGTGCGGTAACATCTGGCTGCAGAAGAATGCAAGAAAATTATTTGTTGGTGATTGTTAGTCGATCATTGCAAGGTAGCCAGAAGATGACATTGTTGGGCAACTGTCAAACCTTGAGAATATCTGGTGTAACATAATTAGGACCTCTGGATGAGAATTCAGCAGGAGAAGGAGCTCTCATGTCAAATTTTGTCTCAGCATTTGTGATATATCCCACAGGATTACTGATACATAATTTACAGGAGAAATTGAGTAAGCAGAAAACAGAACTTGTATTAAATCATTTGAACAATAGAGAAGTAAAGAAAAAGAGAAGTGTAATACTCTGTAGAATTGAGATAGGCAAAGATGACTTGACTACTTTTGTAAGTAACATGAGTAGCTGGGACAAAATGGGGATCGGATTCGAGATCATCTCCAAATTCCTCTGTATTGTACAAAATCATCCCAACTGCACCTGCTGCTGCTGCTGCTCTGCTCTTTTCTTCTCTTCCATTATAGCCCCTCATACAAAGAATAATTTTACCCTTTGCCTTACAAGGATCCAATGATCCTTGATAACAATAGCCACTTCATAACAAACACAAACACAATGGCTTATCAAAGCAGTGTATATGTACGAAACATTCAGAACCATACGGAGTCTAAATTGGTGAGTTCCAAGTAATTGAGGACACTTACGCATCTGCAGAGGATACATTAGCAGCGTTCAGCTTATCTGCTGTGACTAGTGGATAGAATTTGTTGTCAGGAGCAGTGGCGTTTGTAAGACTCAATCCCTGAGTGTTGAAAAAACAAGAAGAAATCAAATGAATCTTTAAAGACAAGGAGACAAAGGGCTTTGATTGAGAACGAAAAACCGTAATAAACTTGCACCTTTAGGCGTTCCCCGTTTCCAAGTACTACAAAATTCGTGATCTCACGATCAATAGTACCAGCTGCAACAGTTATCATCCAAGGTGCAGCATTTGAGACAGTCCACCAGTCTGGTCCTGAATTTCCAGCGGAGGCCACGACAACAACGTTATTCTTAACTGCATGAAACGACCCGATTGCCAAAGAGTCTTCGAAGTAGTCCATTGGAGGACCGCCAAGAGACATAGAAAGCACGTCAACACCATCATTAATGGCGTCATCAAAGCCCTTCAGGATGTCACCGTCCATGCACTCTGCATCGCGGACTTGTGGCCAACACACCTTGTATGCAGCAACTCTAGCCTTCGGTGAGCCACCTTTGGCAGTTCCGTTGCACTTTCCAAAGGTACTGGCTCCGGGAACAAAGTCTCCAGCAGCCGTGGATAGCGTGTGAGTTCCGTGGCCATCAAAATCACGGGGAGATTTCGTCTTGGGATCGACAGGACCGCCTATTGCATTTTCATAGTCTTTGCTGTAGAACCTTGCACCGATAATCTTCCTGCAAAGCCAGAATATTAAAAAAAAAAATTACTCTGACAGGCACTACTGCTTACATTTATAAACTGTGAGGTGCAAAGTAAATGTTATACTTGTTGCAAGGGACTCCCTCCCTGGTGTTATTCTGACATATGCCATAGTATCTTGATGGTACTGGTCCATAACCTTCATCACTGAAACTCTTTGATTCAGGCCATACACCTGACAGAAAAATCCAAGTCAGTTATGTTTTTCAAAATATCATATCAGTGACCTCTGACAAAAAAGTTAATTACCAGTGTCAAGGTTGGCTATGATGACGTCTTCACCGTATCTGGCTCTATTCATGAGAGCTTTTGCATGGATGACACCATTCTTTTCCTGATTTAAGAACTCCCATGAGTGCGTTGTATGCAGCTTCTTTCCCCGACTCGGGAAAACTGACACAACGTTTGGATGCTCTACAGTGCCATTTTTAATCATTCACCGTTAAAAACAAAATATTTACAGAAAATAATGCCAAAGCATTATGTTGAGTGCATGTTCTTACGTGCAATTTGAGCAGCCTCTTCTTCTTCCAAAAGGGCAGAGAAGCCATTGATGTGTTTGTTATACGAGTAGATGATTGCTTCTTTAGCCTTTTCGGTACTACAAGAATAGTCATTGTGGTTTAACGTTGGTTTAAGTTACATGCTTATAGAATCACAATAAAAAAGATGTAGAAACAGTTTATTCTTAATCATACCTTTTTAAGAAGGATGCAAGAAACTCATGATGAGAATTTGTTGCTCTCTCCTGATGTGAATCTGTAACTTGACGACCATAACGACTATGTTCATGAGCTCCCAAGTACACTATATACGACTTTTGACAACAAAAACAATAGAGGATATACAACGATCAGAAACAGAAATTATGTAAGTAAAGAAAGAGCAGAAATACATGCAGATAGCAGATTACGTACCTTTTTGACGGCGATAGTAGGTGACAAGGAACAAAGGGTTAATGACAATAATATAAGAAAACGAAGACTTGGAAACAGCATTTTGCTTCTTTTTAAGATTCCCAACAAAGAGGGGAAAAGAACGAAGAAAGACTGGTCCCCTTCTCTGTTTATATGCTGTAACACAGGTTAAGGAATCGTGTAAAACTCCAGTAGTAGATGCACCTTGAACTTGGAAGAAGATTACTCTTATCTAGATTAAATAGGAGATAGAGATTTTCCTTTTCAAATATATCAATAATCATATTATGTTTAAATGAAATTGTTTCGGATAATAGTATTGTACTTCAAACATAACGTTAATAAAAATATTAAGAATAATGAATTACAAATAATAGAAATAACCATAAGTCGAACATCCCCTGAATTTGAGGCTTTTCCTGAAATTCTTATAAAATTATGGTTTTTAGAATAATTTCTTTCAATTAAATGTTTAAATATTTATTTTTTCTTAAGAAGTACATATAGACAGTTTATAACAATATGCCGGAATACTTGGTTAAAAGGATTAAAAGGATGAGGGTTTTTACCTAAAAACAATGTTAAAAAAATGAAATGACTCTAATGGTGTAATTATAAAATTCTTAAACTAATCAATTTTTTGGTTTAATTTATTTTAATAACTGTTTCTGTTAAAAATAAATCAGCAGTCAATTTTTATTAATTAATTGATTTTATAAAATTAATTAATTAATTAATTTTTATTTAATAATTTTCAAGTAAAATTTAAATTGAATATATTCTCCTTTAATTATATTTTAAATTATTAAAATATAATCCGAAACAATATATATAATAAGGAAGTAAAGAATAAAAAAATGTACATAAGTAAGCTAATTTATATGACCTATGTCTATAAGTAAAGAAATAAATTCTTTTATTATTATGAAAAAGATAATACAAAGAGAAGTATGACAATAATTTTACACTTCTCTCAAAAGTTCTTTTTAAAAGTTATCTCATAAGTCTGTATTTGCAAATCCTTATCAAACTATTTATCGATTAGGTTACATATAAAAAATCTTATTACCATAAAACTTTATTATCACAAAATCCAAAGGTTAGTGATATTATATTCCAACATAAGCTTAAGGTCATTGAAATTATTTACATAGATGTCTAATGGCATTGAAACTCTATTTCAGGAAAAGCCTAAGGTTAGTGAAAGTTTATTTTACTAGAATTTAAGACATATCACAATTTCTCAACTTGAATTGAATTCAAACACTTCTTGCCATAGAAACTCCTAAGGCTTGAGTGAATATTCACCAAATCTAAATTATGCTTGAACTTTTTTTGTTATCAATGACTTTATGTTAGCAGCATCCTTCAAAGCATGAACTTTTTGCAACAAGATTTGAGTAACTAGACTTTTTGCAACAAGATCTAACTAAATACAGTCAATTTGATTTTGTGAAATTTTACATTCTTCATTATAGCGTCCATTTGTCTAATTTTCACTTGGGTTTCTATAGTTCCTATAAAGATAGTTTTATCTCCATCAACGATGGTCAAAGCATACGATATAAAAGTCTCCTCAATCATATCTCCTTGGCAGCTTGGTTGTCCTTCTCACTCTATACTTAGTTATAACTTATTGATGCTTTCTTTTTAACATTATTCTATCTCCTGAACTAGAATTTCTAGCCACCTTAGCATATGTTTCAAGTTTTTGAGTACCACTTTTGAACCAGTGAGCAACCAGTGTTGCTCACATTCAGGAACGAAGTCAGACATGTAAAATAGGAGGCCTAATGTTTAATTTTTTAAATTTTAGGGAGGGCCAACTCCCAAATAACTTCATTTTATATATATATATATCTATATATAATATTTGTTTTTTTTAAATTTTGGGAGGCACAGGGACCCCTTGGGCCTCATCTAACTACTGCTCACATTGATCTTATCACATCATTTCCATTTCTTTGATTCGATATATGTCACTTTCAACTACTTTATCCTTAAAAGTTATCATAGAACTTTTGTGTACAATACACACAAAACTTCCAAGAGTTTACTTTCTTGTGTTTGAAATCCTTCAATTAGCTTCCCTTATGAAGTTTCATCATCTTTTAATCACTAAGATGACTCATTGGCATATGACACACTTCAATATCATCTTTCTTTCTTGAAGATTGAGACATAGTCACTTATCTCATTATTGTTTTTCTAATTAAAAAAATAGATGTCATATTGTAATTTTCTTTTTATTATAGTAATGCACCCTTTAATAGTTGTTCATCATTACTAGAAAACTTATACTCTTGTCTATCAATAGTACTTTTAAAAATCATTTTTTTCTAAAGTTTAGAAATATATCAACATCCAAAATTATGACAATTCCATCATGTATCTTGATTTATATTGAATCACTTCCTTTGACAGTAGGCCCTCTATCATCACCCAATACTATTTTATTTTTTAAAAGAACATAACCAAATCCTTTTTAGAATTCACATAATAAGTGACATAATGTTTATCACCCTTCCAATAGCTTTAGCTTAGATTTTGATCTTGACTATTATATGTTTTCATAACTATTTTCCTTATTTTTTTCCTCTACTGATAACTAGAAACAAATTTGATTCATATTTATACATGTTAGAGACCTTTTTCTTCAATTCCTTAAACTGTAGGACGTCTTTCATATTATTGGCTAAAAATAGTCTCTTTACCATACAATATGGTAACAACAAAATTCTCATATGAACTGAGCAAGGAACACAAAAAGATTATGATTTGATTCCCATCTTTAATTTAAACTCTAACACCTTGTAGATTCTAAATGACTCGATTATTGGCAAATCTCTCTTCTCCCTCCAACACTACTACACATTCCTGTTGGACAAGGAACACTCCCATCTTCATCTTCTATAAAGTAAAATTATTCGATCCATTGAATTTATCATATCAAACTTATGAAGGGACATTCAAATAGCAAATCCTATATTCATAAAGATAACCTTGACTCTGATACCAATTATTATAATAATAATTATACCAATTATTATAATATCAGTTGCTTTGATATCAATTGTTATGATATCAACTACTTTGATACCAATTATTATGTAAACAAAAGCAATATGAATGAAAAATGAGGAAGTAAAGAGCACAAGAATTTTTGTAATTCGACTAATCTATGTAACTTATATCCATTGACAAGGGGATAGATTATTTTATTACTGTGATAAAGATGATACAAAGAGAAGTTTAACAATAACCTTACACAACCTCTCTCATAACCATTAAAGATGATACAAAGAGAAGTTTAACAATAACCTTGCACAACCTCTCTCAGAACCATTATTTATAGACTAAGATTGCATGTAAAAAAATAAATTACACTGGAGGTAATCTTGGGTTATTGATATTTTATTTCCACATAAATTTAAGGTCATTGAAAGTCTGTTTTTATAGATGCTTATTGATACTAAAACTCTATTTTATTAGAAGTCTAAGATTATTGAAATTTAAGGGATATCTTACAAACACCTATCAATATTTTTAGAAAGATTTAATAGAATTCAAACACAACTATTTGAATTGTCTATTAATAATAAACTCAATTGAGAGAAATTCGTTAACTATTTGAATTGTCTGTTAAACTTAAAACAATATAGAATTATTTTATGTTTGTGATGAATTAATAAAATAAAAATATTAGTTTACTCTACTCAAGAGTGCCTACAAATTTCACAACAGTGCGGTTTGGCACAGCTCTATTTAGTATAGGAGCGAATAAATGGGAAACACAGCCTCCTTTTACAAATTTTAAGATAATTGTTTTTGGCCCTATCATATACATCGCAATCGGAAGTTGACGTGTAGATTTTCTCTTATTTTTTTTCTTAATGAAATGTTCGTAAATGTTAAGATTATTGGAACACTCGTCCATATCATCTATGTCATTAATTTGATTATAAGAGTTGTTCAGGTATAATTTGTCTCTGAGAAGCAGATAGTGGAAATTAATAGTTAGGAATTCAGGAAACCTATCTTAGAACCATATGTTCTGCAGTATTACGACATATTATCGGATTTGGTTTGTTATGAAATTGAATATCAAAGGTTAAATTGAGTTGGAAACTTATCTAGTTATCTTAATTTTTTTTTAAAAAAAACAGAGTTAAACAGATGTTCATAAGCTTTAATTATCATAACTTCTCAATATTAAACCTGAAAGAACTTGCAATTTCAAATTTTAAATCACAATCATGAAACCAAATTAAGATTGCATACGGCAATCTTAGTACTTTTTATAAGGAGATTGCATGAACATATTGGTCCCGGTTGCCACTGATTGAGGATGTAGCATTAACTCCCTTTAATGAAGTAATTGTAGGAAGAAACCAGTTAGTATCTTCTCACAAAGTTGGGACAGGAGTTGAGAAATCTTCAAGGGCAGCAGTCTAACTGATGACAAAAAGGTAGTGCTGTAAGAGAAGCTTTTATAGGGTTCCAACATCTGATGCTAGAAGCTGACAACTTGCGAACGTGAGCTGTTGCTTTCCTGATGCTTTCTTGCAGACGGAGAAACCTAAAGTGTAATTAGATGACGTAAGCAAGAGATTAATTAACTCACATCTGATCATTTTGTATTTGAAATACTAATTAGAGACAGCTAGTTCTATCCACTAGTTTGGTAATGAATTAAAAAAATTACCATAGTTATTCCAAGTTGCATGAGAACCAATCTTTGTCACTGGTTGTAGAGATTCGACTAAGAGTTTCTCCTTTTCCCTTGGTTTGTTCCTAGCCACAAAGCTCTCAAAATTTTGATGACTAAATAAGTGATAGTTCAATAGTAGTCCAAGAATACGACATGTTAAGATGTCTAATATAACATATTAAGTTAGGATATCATATCATAAGATGCTTTTGAACTTATTATTTAGTGGAATTAGTATTGGACTATCATTTATTATATTTTTCTAAGATTTATCAATTACTAGCACAGTACTTGAACTTGCTTTTAGATGTATGCATTGACATTTAGTGCCAAGATTAATGATTTAAATTATCAGTTTTCGTAACATGACAGTTGATGAAACAAGTAACAGTGATAAATTATCATTCATACACTACGCAGACATCAGAACATCCACTACTTACGTACAATCCTGCAGATAATCATAATTTGTTTGCATGCTTATTATTTAGAAGAAGGAAAGAAGAAATTAAAGAAAATCAGAAATAATACATAAACATGTATATCAATATTTCAAGCGCTGGTTTTTATTTTGTGTCTCTGGACTAATGCTTTTTGGCTAGTAGTAGCAGGTCTGCTAGAATTTGTGTATACCAGATGTGACAATTTTAACATGCACTTCGATTCAGATGTAAATGAAACTTAGTTTCTTACGAATATAGAAGTCGCCATACGCTTGAAATGGAGATATAGAGTGCCTGGCCTGCTCTTAATAGCTAGGAATACACATGGTGCTGTGTCTATCGTCTGATAATAAGTTGGAGCCTGCCAGACTCCCCGTATGCCAAATAGGAAGGTCGCCAACATTTTTGACAAAAACTTCTTACATGGCATTCAGGGAGCCAGGCAGAGCACTTCATTTTCAGACAAAAAGACTACCGGCCAGCCGATAATCATCACCTCTGTCTGTCTGAAATCTGGAATATACAAGCATTGCATCCATTTTAACATGTCTAATCTAGTCCTACAGTACATTAAGATATATATAACATGCTTATTCATCATCTATACGTCCACTTCTGAGCCAACATTTACGTACCTCTGCTTGCTACTCATGCCAAAGAAGGCTGAAGATAACAGTACTCAGGCACTAAACACTGTTGTCTCGTACAACAAATGGCTGAGGAGTAATAGCAAATTAATTTCTGTGCAAGAAACATCCTTTTCTCCACGGTGGGAAACAACTAATAGAATGTTGGGTTTTATAGAAATCGGGCAGGGAAAGAAATAGAGAAAGTTTGAAAAGAGAAAGTACGGAGAGAGACAAAGACAAAAGGAATGGTTGATGTAGAGAAAATGAAGGATAGTGGAGAAGGCGGCAGCATAGTTTGCAAGTAATATTCAATAGAAAGAGACAAAGCAGCTGCATGGGTTTTACAGGTAACTTTTTTGTTGTTTCTTTCCTTGATAAGGTAAAACCAACAGACCTGTGTTTACTCTATATCCCTCAATTTCTTCTTTCATGATTCATCTAGCTATGTGCCTATTCTTCTGGAAAACCTTTTCATTTATCTGGTATGTGATTCAGATTTGCATGCAAAACCAATTAATCTACTATATCAATGGAGACAGGAGAATGCTACTTAACCCAGGGTGGTTCTTTAATTTCTTGACAGGGCCAAAACCATCACGTAATACAGAGACACTATTACAAACGTAGGATGTGTTACTTCTGGACAGCTATCAGGTAATGTGGACAAAATCCTGTCAGAAAAAATTATTAATTATTACGTTAAACATATTCTTTTACGTTTGAAGATGAAGACAATTGTTGGTTATAGATTACTACGAGTTACGTTGTAGATACTAGAATAAAAGAAGACGATGATTAAGGGTTCAGTAATGGAAGATTACTATAAAAAAAGGAGTTTAATATTAAAAATACAGTGGACCTTGTAAAGAGAATCAATTCTAGAGGAAGTAATGGAAGATGATAATTAAGGATTAAGTAATGGAAGATTATTATAAAAGTGAGTTTAATATTAAAAATATAACGGACCTTACAAAGAAAATCGATTTTAGGAAAAGTACATTGAAGATGATGTTGATGATTAAGTAATGGAAGATTATGTAATGTTAAATTGTGTGTAAAAAAAATTGCAAGGTACTTTCAGATGATAATATGCTACTAAACAAAATAAATCTACATAGAAGGGTCTTATATCAACTTTTGAAAATATCTTGTTAGCGTTGAAAACAAAATAATCATGTTAATTATTTAAAAAGGAAAGGACCCTATCAATTGAAAGGAGTCTGTTAGCGCTTAAAAAGAAATGAGTCTGTTAATCGATAGAAGTCTGCTAGCGCAAAAAAAGAAGAAACTTGTTAATCAATAGGAATATGTTAACGCTTAAAACGAAAGGGGACTTTTTGTAATATAAAAATAGGAGCCTATTATAAAACCGAAGGAGCATTTTGAAAACACAAGTTATAATGTGAAAATTTAAAAGTTAGGAAGAGAGAAAGAATGATATGGTCGATTTATACTAATTCGGCTAATAACGAAGTTTACGTCCAGTATCCAAGTATCCAAGTTGAGTATTTCACTATAAGAATCCAAGTATTAAATTTGACGAGCCTTTCCAAGCTCACAAGTATATTTTTTCAAAGTTCTCCAACCTTCACACTCGAAGTATTTAACAAGCCTCTACAAGCTTTCAAAAATAAATATAAAGTAAGCTCAATGCAAGCTCTCAAAGACTAACAATCTCTCTCTTGATAGATTGTTTTCACTTTCTAAGGCATAAGGAGTTTGATATATATAACTTTTAAGGATGTTGATGCTACTAAAGTATTTCAAAAATTTGTGTTTTTTGCAAATACAGTGGCTCTTCCTTAAGTAGACATTTTCTTCAACTAGCCATTATTTTATTTTAATTTTGAGTTGACTTTATATCTAACGAATCTTCAATATCATCTCTACTGAAATCTTCGATATTCAGATGTTAAGAAAAAAAATTTGTCAAAACTTTCAGAGGTAATTATTCGAATTAGTAAGATCCTTTCGGATGTTATGGAACCATTTCTAATTAGGTAAATTCATAAAGAAGGTTCCTGCAAGAAAGGAAGCAACTTTTAAGAATTATATTGTTGCCTATGCAAGGAAATAAATTCAATTTGAATTTTGAAATATTATAAAGTTATCTTCAAAATCGTTAAAAATAAACCTTGAGCTAACTTTTTGATGATGACAAACAATAATAGATATATTTTCAAAATTCAAATAATAATAAAGGAGTTTGAAAGATATGTGTAAACTTTATATATTCTTATTCACAGTTATAATTAGAAGGAGCCTGACTTTTAAAAGAAGGAGCCTATCGTTTGTATATCACAAACTTAAACTTCACAAGTTCAACAACATTTCAACAATTAGCAGAATATTTCAGTAGCAATTAGGAAAATATATCACAGCTAAATATATCATAGATATATATCATCAATAAATAAATATATCATCAAGGCAATATTGAAAATATATCATAGATGCAAACTATATCATTAACTATTCTCCCCATTTGTCATTATCAAAAAAGGAGGAAATGAAATTAATCCATAAGAAATATCACGAGTATGTAAGAAAAAATCCAAGTAAAAATAGTAACATAATTAGTTAAGAGAATCAACAATTTTTCTAAGAAGAATTTGCATGTCCCTCAGTTGGTGAAGAATTAAGTCATTCGTGCTTTAGAGTGTGACAATGGTTGACTTTTGTGGGGTAGGATCCAAAAGGTTTGGTGCTCTTTCTGATTTCTTCTCAATCCACATATTGTCCTTTATCTTGTAACCCCATTGGTAGGGAATTGAAGAGTGGAACTTTGCAGGTTCATACCAACTCAGATTGTCAAAAGACACTCAAATATAAGCAAAAATATTGGTCAACAACATCCCATACAGTAGACCACAGTGTTATTTTTGTGACTTCCCTTGTTCACCATAAACTTCAGAATCATTGTTGGAAGGTTGATCTCATTGCCCTTCAAAAGATTGTAGACCATATACATATCCAGGAGACTACATCTTTCTACTTAGCTACTCCTTGGAAAAATTGAAGTAGCTAATATGGATGCAAGACATCTTGGCAGTAGGTCTAAGTGTTTACACCAGGGTTTCCCTTTATGGGCATTCTCAGTGTGCAGATATATAAAGTCCGCGACCTCTCCCAGATCAAGGTCAGCATATCTTATTTATGACAGGGAAGGTCAATCCTACCTACGGGAATTACACTCATATTGTTCCCCAAGATTTCCTCCTTAGTCAAGATCTCACACTCATGTACCCACGAGATGATTGCTAGCTTCCCATCAATTTCTGCTTTTCTCATGTGTGTGTAAAAACATCTAACTAATTCATCACACACTGTTCCATCCAAATTTAAATTTTTTTTTCCTAATCAATAGTAAAATAATAGGAAGAGATGGGAATACCGATATCATCGAATATGTTGGGAGGCAAAATGCACCCAGTGACTACCTTTCTCTTTTTGTAGAGCATTTTATATCGAGCTTCAGCTGCCATTGACTAGAACAATTTAACCAGTGCTGAAGACTCTCCTTGCTTTTGTTTATTTAGTTTGATCTTTTTGCTTTGGGGATTTCTTCAAATAGAGCTTCTTCATAAGGTGGCTCATCCCTTACAGTGGGTTCCTCAATCTTTTCTTTAATCATAGGTGCTTTACGTTTTCTTATTTCTTCTCTTTTTCTCTTTCGAGATTCTTCTTCTTCTTTCTTTTCAACATTAGGGGTTCCTTCTTATTCAACAAATTTCTTAGCTTGTTTTGCAACACTTGCTTTGGTCTGTGGTCATCTTATTAACAGAGCTAGTTCTTCATCTGAACCATCATCATTTACAATCTAGTGCACTTCAGGTACTTTCTTATCCTTATAATAGGGTTAAGGAGTAGTCGAAGGTGGTAAGGAAGTTTTGGAAGAGAGTATAGGCGAAGCAAGAGTGGATAGTGAGAATGAAGGAGAGTGGAACCTTACTTTTCTTGCTGGCTCCCCCTCACTCGAAGATTTTTCTTCTTCTTTTTCTTCTTTTTCTTTCTCTTCTTCTTCTTCTTCTTCTTTTTCTTCTTCACTAGAGTTAGAGACTATTGTTGTTTGTGCTCGGAGGATGAATCAGAGTCTGATTCTAAGGACACCATAGCCAAAATCTGCTTTTTTCTCTCATCTGGAGTCTCTTAAATTGGTGTTTTTGAAACTTGAAGCTTTTAGGAAATAGAAACAGGTTCAATAGGAGTGTTTAACGATCCTATTATTGGTGAAAGAAAAGAAGAATCAAAAACCAGAGTTTGTTCATAGAGAAGAGTTTCACCATGTCTAGAAGAGGAAGTCAAGGTTTTCTTTTGTCCCTTTGATTTTTTCGTGCCATTATAAGTAAGCTTGGTGAGGTTTAAGAGATTTGAGAGGAAGCAAAGAGTTAAGGTGCAGAGAGGAAAGAACGATGCTTCTGAGAAAGACAATAATGAGTAGAAGAAAGAAGTTTATTAAACGATTCTAGGGCGTTGATTTCGTGTGAAGATTACCAGTCGTACACGCTAATAAAGGAAGTGTGATCGTCTACGTGTCTCTGTTAGTCACGTACGGAAAACTGTCAAGGGTGGCATTCACGTGCTTTAAAAGCTGAAACGATGCCATAAAGTAACTTCCTTCTTAGGACACATGTATTCTACTCTGTAAAATTGAGAGGAGCCTTCTAAAATAAGAGGGGCCTTCTAAATTATAAGGAGCCTACTAAACTAAAAGGAGGCCTCTAAATTGAGAGGGGCCTTCTAAACTAAGAGGAGCCTACTAAAATAGGAGGAGGCTTATAAAGAAACAAATTAGAAGGAGCCTGCTAATGTTTGGCATAGAAAATTCATACAAAAATAATATCAGATAGTCTGCACATACCAAGCTCTTTTCTTAACACGCAAAATCTATCTTCAGAGAGTGGCTTAGTGAAGATATCAACTACTTGATTTTCAGTATTACCATGTAAAAAATCAATGGTTCCTTCTAAAACATGATCTCAAAGAATATGATGCTTGATTTCTATATGTTTAGTCCTATAGTGATGTATAGGATCTTTAGAAAGATTTTATTGCACTAGTATTATCACATAATATAGGAATAAGATTAAAGTTCAAAGACAAATCCTAGAGTTGATGCTTTTTCTATAAGATTTGAGCACAACAATTGGCAGTTGCTATATATTCCACTTCAGTTGTCGAAAGCATTGCGCAATTTTGTTTTTTGCAAGACTAGAAAACTAGAAATCCTTCAAGAAATTGACAGTGATCACTTTATCACCTGCATAATCTACATCACAATAGCCAACTATGTTAAATGAATTATTTTTTGGATACCATAATCTGAAATCCATAGTTCTGTGAAGATATCGAAAGATCTTTTTGATTGCTTGAAGGTGGCTTTCTTTTGGATTTGATTGAAAGCGTGCGCAAAGGCACATACTAAGCATGATATCTGGTCTTGAGTTTGTAAGATATAGTAGTGACTTAATCATTCCTCTGTAATTTATCTCATCCGTATCCTTGCCTTTTTCATCCTTATCAGGTTTAGTTCCAGTATATATAGGAGTACCCATTGGATTGACATTCTCAAAATGGTACTTCTTGATGAGTTCCTTTGTGTATTTGTCTTGGCTAATGAAGATCCCTTTTTCTGTTTGTTTGATTTGTAATTCGCGAAAGAAAGATAGTTCTCCCATCATACTCATTTCAAACTCTCCCTGCATTAATGCTTTCTGTTGATTATAACCTTGAGCTACAAGTCTAGCTTTGTTTCTTATCACCTTACCATTTTCATCAAGTTTGTTTCAAAATACCCAACTAGATTCAATGACTGACTTGTTTTTCAAACGAGGTACTAGATTCCAAACTTTGTTTTATTCAAACTTATTCAGTTCGTCTTTCATAACTGAAACCTAATTTTCATTAGTAAGGTCTCTTCAACTGTCTTTGGTTTTAATTGTGAAATGAAGGCAACATGATTGTTTTTGAAGGATGATCTGGTTCTTAGACTTTTAGAAGGGTCTCCTAGAATGTACTGATGTGTATCTTGACCTCTTCATTCTCTTGATGTTTTTCGTTGCATAGGCTTCTGCTGAGATGAAGGAGCCTGCTCCATCCTAGCTTCAAAACGACCTTCTTGATCTTGTAATTCTAAAGATACTATAGGTGTAGTTTGAGTCTGCGATGTATTTTTAGGAGATGAAGGATGCTCTTCATCATCTGAATCAGTTGATGTTGTCAAGGATAGTGCTTTGTCAAATACCACATGTATTGATTCTTCTATCCTCTTTGTTCTTTTACTATAAACTCTGAATCCTTTACTGGCAGTACCATAACCCAATAAAAGTAGTTTCATCTAATCTCACATCAAAATTTTCAAGATTGTCCTTTCTATTATTTAATACGAAACACTTGCAGCCAGATACTCGAAAGTAAGCAACGTTAAGTTTTCTTCCTTTCCACAACTCATAAGGGGTCTTTTTGAGAATATGTCTTATAAGACATCTGTTAAGTACGTAATAAGCAATAGATACAACTTCTGCCCAATAACTATGACGTAGATCACTTTCACACATCATTGTCCTGGCCATATCAACGAAAGTCACGTTCTTTCTCTCAATAATTCCATTTTATTAAGGAGTCCTTGGGCATGAAAAATTATGAGATATCTCATTTTCATTACAAAAATCTTCGAATTTTCTATTATCAAATTCTCCTCCATGATTGGTCCAAATTGATGTAATGCATTACCCTTTTTCAGTATAAATTTTTCTACAAAACTTATCGGACTTCAAAAGTATCATCCTTATTTGATAGAAAATAAACCTATGTAAATCTAGAATAATCATCTACTATAACAAAGCCATAATATTTACCACCAAAGCTTTAAGTTCTCATAGGACCAAATAAGTCCATGTGGACAAGTTTAAGCGGCTAGTTAGTAGACATAATATTTTTAGGAGGGAAGCTACTTCTAATTTGTTTTCCTTTTAAACAAGCTTCATAGAACTGATTATTCTTAAACTTCAGGTTTGGTAGTCCTCTCACTAACTCATTTTTGGATAATTTCGATAAGATGCTCATGCTGGCATGTCGAAATCTTCTATATCAGATAAATGAATCCTTTCCTATTGAAACAAAACATTTGACATTTTATAAAGACATATCTTCCAGTTAAGCATAGTATATGTTCTGATTTTTAGGACCAACGAATACAATATTATCATTAAGATTATCAATTATTTCACAATGTGATACATAGAAAGTAACTTTATAACCCTTATCACATAATTGACTTACACTCAATAAGTTATGTTTCAATCCATCAACATAAAAGACATTATCAACAGAAGCAGAGTTAGAGTCACCAATTTTACTAATTTTAGTGATTTTTGCCTTGTTTTAATTGGCAAAGACAATATTAGCTCCGTCTTTCCTTTCAATATAGTTGAAATGTGATATTTCACTTGTCATGTGTCTCAAATAACCGCTATCAACTATCCATTGATTTTCGCTTGTCTCTGTTCTAAAGCATATCTATAGAATATATTGTCTCATTTTAGGTACCCAAATTTTTTTGGGTCCTTTCAGGTTATTAGTTTAACCTTTCAGTCTTTAAACATAAATCTGAGATTATTTATTTATTTTTCGAAAGTTACTGGAATGAATAATATAACCGTTTCCACCACAGTAATTGTACAAAACAGATGAATGAGAATTAATGTAATTTTTGCTATTTATCAGGTTCCTATTGTTTTAACTATGGCTACTGTTGGATTTAACAAAGAAATTCTTATATGGCCTAATAATTTTTTTTCATTATATCCTATTCTAGCCTTATCAAAAATACCTTTACTATTCCCAAGTAATGCATCAAGATTGTTCCTTCCATCAACAAAATTGGCAAGATCAATTTTTAAAGAAGCAATTTTTGCTTGTAACTATTTACCTTAACAGAGTCCATTTCAGGCAATGCATTCTCTAACTAACTTTTGCTCCAAGAATTCCTTTTCAGAGACTTTTTGCTTGTTGTCATTTTCAAGAGACATAATTCTAGACAACAAATTATTATTCTTAGATTCTAGTGATTTTATCTTATTCAACAAAGATGCATCATTATTTTTGGACTTCTCAACCTTTTTGAAATATTGCATTGTTAATTTATTGTACTGATCATATAAATCATGATATATATCTCTTAATTCATCAATTTCAATATTAGAGTCAAAATAATATACCTCTTCATCTCCTAATTCGACCATAAAGTAAACATTGTTGACTTCTTTAGGCTCTTCTTCTTTAAAGTTTTCAAAGTCTTCATCTGACCAAGCTGTAGCCATAGCTTGCTTTTTGGGTTTTTCTATTTTTTGATTTGTCTTTTTGAAGAAGAGGACATTTTGGTCTTGTGTGTCTAGGCTTCTTGCAGTGATAGCATATGATTTGATTGTTTTGTATATTGCTATTACCGCTACTCCCTTTTGATAGGAACCTGTTGTTTTTAGTTTATTGTTTCCTTCTCTCTTCTTCATGAGCTTCTTTTTGTAGAAGCGGGCATATTTTCTGATCATGAAATTGAATTCATCATCTCGATCTATTTGCAATTCAATGTCGCTTTCATCTTCGTTTGATGGATTTGATTCATTAACTACTTTTAGTATCATTCCTCTTTTGTATGAGGATCCTTCATCCCGCCTAAGTTTAGCTTTATGGATGATTAAGTTTCCTTTTAACTAGTCGAGTGAGATAATGTCGAGATCCTTTGCAATCTTTAGAGCTTCACCTTAGGTCTCCATTCTTTTGGTAGTGATCTTAGAATCTTTGTCACAAGCTCATCATTAGGATATATCTTACTAAAGTTCTTTAAGGCAGTGATGACGTTGTTGAAACGTCTAAAGAATTCGTCTATTATTTCTCCCTGTTTCATGCAAATAGTTTCATATTGATGTTCTAAAAGACTTATTTTATGTTTCTTTACCTCATTCGTTCCTTCAAAGGTGACTTGTAGTTTGTCCCACATTTCCTTTGCTATAGAGCAATAAGATATCTTTTCATACTCTTCCGGAGATAGTACACATATCAAATAATATCTTGCTTTGGCATTCAGCTGTGCGTTTCCTCTATCAGCATCAGTCCACACTTCTAAGTCGTCAGTAGCAGGAGGTGTGGGACCAACTTTGATAGCTTGCCATATTTTGATATCTACATATTGAAAGTAAATATCCATTCTCTCTTTCCAATGGGAATAGTTGTTTCCATTGAAATAAGGAGGCTTTGAGACGGATTATCCTTCAAGGCTTCTCAATTGTTTGTTATGATCTATCACGTTTGTAAAACACAATAAATGTGAAACCTCACTTTGATATCAAATGATAAAGCAAACTCACGAAAGAGGGGGGTGAATTGTGTGTAAAATAAATAGCAAGGTACTTTCAAATGATAATATCCTACTAAACAAAATAAGTCTATAAATAGAAGGATCCTATCAACTTTTGAAAATATCCTATTAGCGTTGAAAATGAAAGGATCCTGTTAATTGTTTAAAAATGAAAGGAGCTTGTCAATCGAAAATAGCCTATTAATGCTTAAAAAGAAAGGATTCTGTTAATAGAAAGGAGCTTACTAGCGCTCAAAAAGAAAGGAGCATGTTAATCGATGGGAGCTTGTTAATGCTTAAAACGAAAGGGACCTCTTGCGATATAAAAACAAAAGGAGCCTATTGTAAAACTAAAGGAGCCTCTTGAAAACACAAACTTATAATGTAGAAATTTAAAAGTTAGGAAAAGAGAAAGAATGACACAGTCGATTTATACTAATTCGGTTATTAACGAAATCTACATCCACTCCCCAAGTGCCCAACTTGAGTATTTCACTATAAGAATCCAAGTATTAAATTTGACGTGTCTCTTCAAACTCACAACTACATATTTTTTAATGTAAGCTCTCAAAGAATAACAATCCCTCTCTCGATAGAGTGCTTTCACTTTCTAAGGAAAAAGAAGTTTGATATAACTTTTAAGAATGTTGACGATACTGAAGTATTTCAAAAATCTGTCTATGTTTTTCAAATGCAGTGACTCTTCTTTAAGTAGACATTTTCTTCAACTAGCCATTGTTTTATTTTAATTATGAGTTGACTTTGTATCTAACGAATCTTCGATATCATCTCTACTAAAATCTTCGATATTCAGACGTTAAGATAAAATTCTATCAAAACTTTCAGAGCTAATTATTCAAATTTGTAAGATCCTTGGGGATGTTATGGAACCATTTCTAATTAGGTAAATTCATAATTAAGTTCCTGCAAAAAAGGAAGCAACTTTTAAGAATTATATTGTTGCTTATACAAGGAAAGAAATCCAATTTGAATTTTGAAATATTATAAAGTTATAAACATTGAGCTAACAGTTGAAAATTTGAAATCATTTTTAGAAATAATAACAAAATTGTTGAATATGTATCTGGATCATAATCATCGTGCTTAGGATGAAATTGTTTTGAGGTTGACAATGATGAATTTCTCTGGATTGTTATTGCCTTTCTTTCCTTCGAAATTTTGCCTACCCCTTTCAAATATAAGCTTCATCTTTGTTATCTGTTTCGATACAGTCTAGTATAGAACATATCTTACAATCTAGTTCACACATAGATGAGTCAACATCTTATATATAAAGTCACCGATGATGGTTAATATACAGTGGTTGGCCATCATCTTTGACACAGTGGATAGGAGGTTCATTTTTTCCTTCTTTGTGTATAAAACCGATTGTAACATTAAAATGAGGCCAAATGTGTCAGATGATCCAAGTGGATCTTCATTAGGTCTAGTGTAGATGAATTTATCAAATACTTCTCTCCAGGGACGGATCTACATTGGAGGCAAGTGGGGGCACTACCTCCAAAAAATTTTATATAAAAAATTATTATTTTAAGTTTTGATCCCATAAAAAAATAACATTTTGTTCCCATTAAAATTTTGCCCCTAATAAAAATAAAATTTGGCTCCCATTAAAATTTTGCCCCCACTCAAAAATATTTTTGGATCGGTCCCTGCTTCTCTTAATATGAATTGGTAGAGTGATAGTATGGATGGAAAGTCTACAAGCAGCATGAAAAACCTTGTGATAATTAGTGATCACAATTAGTGTGACTTCAACTTGCTTCTTATATAAAACCATGATTAGTGTGATAATCATAGACAAAGTGAATATAATTATAAATATTTCGAATGCAATTATGATAGTAATTTAGATTAGATCTGATTAACAATATATATTCTTGCAATTATAATTACCATTGCCTTGTGTAATTTATAATTGTACAATGGTAATTATAATTGTAAAAATAAAAAAATAAATAAATGAATTTCTCCTAAATCTTGAACTATAATTTTTGTGTTTATGTAATTTATAACTCTATTGTAAATAAATGAATTTCTCCTAAATCTTGAATTATAATTTTTGCGTTAAGAGTTCTTAGCTGCTAACTAATCACTTACGCAACCGTTGGAGTACTCATCAATACCAATTTTGCTGCTTCCAACATGCCTGGATCAAGTGAGCCTGAAGATACTTAAGAGAAAAAGAATAATTTTTCATGTCATTTTCTTCTGTAACTTTTTGGATTTTTGCAGGAGGGATCCATCCACATGGTTCCAGGGAGGAAGTGAGAAGGATCAAGCGCCTGCCAGCCATTACCAATTATGATTTCTTAATCGGCTGATCCCCATGTAGGGAACACCCTGCCTACTACACCTTAATTTGTTATTCAGACTTCTCTACAACATATAAAATTATAAAAGGCTTGCAGTAAACTTTGAAGAATCATACGTGGGTTTTGGAATGGTCAATGAACATCAATTATAAGAAAGCTATATTTTTCAATTCAACATGATGTATCGCAGATCAATATATATGGGAAAATATATTTGTTTTCTTTGAAGTTAACGCCACTTGCTATTATAATTCTCTAATAATTAATCATTCTGTTTTGGTCCATTCACTCCACGTAAAGACGTCAATTGGAGTAAAATCCTATGTGGATTGTACTTTAGGGGTTTTAAAAAAATCCAAATATACTGATTTTAAGGCCCAAATTTGGGGCTTAATACAGAATTTTGGATATCGTTCTGTGCTGACCGGTATGTATCGTATCAGATTAAAATTGGTATGAAACGGAGGGTCAGTTATAACGAGTTTAAATATCGGTTAGTATCGGCATACCAAGTTTAAATACTGGTCAGTATCGGTCCATATCAGTCGATAATTGCCAGTATTTAAAATACCGGTCAAATACTGGTCAGTACTGAAAATTTTAAAATATAAAGGAACTTTTTTGCAAAAGTTTCAAAAAATTTTAACCCGCCTCTTTTTCCCCCTCTTTTTTTCAAAATTTTTTTAATTAGTTATTTTATTTAGTTCAACTTTTATAATTATTGTGAATTTTTAATTTTGTTTTTAAATAAAAATAAATATTTTTATTACTAATTATAATTATAAATTAAATAAAACTTAAAAATAAATTATTTTTATTTAAATTTATTTTAATATTTTATATAATATTTAT
>JANZLC010000200.1:4750089-4807170 GCA_026413385.1 Erythroxylum gracilipes
GTCCTTAGAAAATCATAATGCAATTAATGTCAATTTGCACAATTTTACTAACAAATTGCATAAAACATAAGCTCACCCCAAGAGACTAATTTAAACACAAAATCATGAATTAAGAGTCAAAGAGTACATTAAAAACCATAAAAATATAGCCAATTTATATGATAAACTTGGGCTCAATCACCATCTTACCCACTCGAGTGCAACCTCCTTCTTCCTTTCGTTATTTTCTCAGCCACTTTCACTCTCTCTCTTCTTCAGTATCGTCATCTCTTTTTATTATTAATAATATAATATTTAAATTCATATAGTAAATAATTGTTATATTTTTTCTACAAAGAATATTTAAAAATATGTTAAAATGAAAATTAAGAGGCTTCAAATTTTTCGCTTCTTTTTAAAATTATTAATATAAATATAACTATATTTATTATTAATAATAATTACATATTAAGATAAATATATATTTTTATTATTGAAAATTAAATATTAAGATAGAAATTATATTTGATTATTGATAATAATTATTCTTTTTATTTGACATTTCATGTAATTATTATTTATTATATGTTAAAATTGTAATATTTTAAATACTTTGTATTATTCTTAATTTTATATTTCTATGATGATAAAATAATATTTTTCATATTAATGTAGAATATGTGAAAATAATATTTAAAAAATAAATAAATAATTGTTATTTTAAATTTCTATTATTATGATTTTTTAAAACAAGATTGGTTTACATTATATACTACAATATTAAAGGATTATTTTGTAATTTTTTAAAAAATTAGGGACTATTTTATAAATTTAAAAAATTGCCTGAAACGATAGTCGATATTGACCGATACTGGTACAGTACCATATTATAATCCAATCCGGTGCTAAATCCGGTACGATATTCATATCATTGCTTTTGATGCTAAATGTAGTCTATACAATTTTGATTCCGATCACCACAAAAGCCTTATGCTAGGATGACATTTAGTTTAGGACTTTACTTAATCTAAAATTAATAGATTTGATTTGAATTGACTGAATTTCAAACTATATTCAATCTTATTTTCAACTTGAATATGTTATTTTAAAATTTTAAAATAAAAATAGTAGAGCTTGGCTTAGGCTCGATCAAACTCGAACTCAACTTTACTCAATGTCAAACTTCCTTATACATAGTAGAATAAAACAAAAAATTTTATATTCATGTATGACAATCAAGTTGAAATTCATTAAGTTTTAATTTTAATTTCTTTTATGGTTATTAATTAATAAATTTATTTGCTTTCAAGCATCTCACACTATTTATATTTAGGTGTTTCACTCACACTTTCATTACATAAGTATTTAACACAAATTAATCAAATGAAACAAATAAGAGAGATATGACAAAATAAACTTTTTATTGTTATATTCACAAAAAAATAATAGAAAGGAACTTGATTTACTTTCAGTTTGAAACACGGTATAATAAACTACTCAAAGATCTTTCTACTCGAAGCTTTCAATAAGAATTTTCTCTTAAAACTCTTAATTCGTTTGTAGATGATTGAATGTATAATGTCACAAATGAACTTATAAGAATATCTTTACATAATTCTACAAGAACTTAGGAACAAAGTAAGTTAAACTACTTACTTTTTTCACTAACCAATCAAATTAGTAATGAGTTATCACTTATTTCACTAACTCCACTAAATTGGTGGAGTTATCTACTCTAAGCCACAAATTCCACTTTAGCAAGCATGAAATATACTTGAAGATATTAATTTTGTTGCCACATTTGCTGACCATTTTTCCACTATTTGAAGAAATGCTCTCACTTTGTAACATAGTACTCCCACTTTCTTATTCCACAATTTTCATGTTCTTGTCATGTGTTACAACATCATCTCCTCTTAAAGATAAGTGCCTTTATTAATCTTTGATTTAGTCATCTTCGTGCATATTTCATATAAGCACGCCCCTGGTATAGTCACAATGCTCTATTACACAATTTAGCAATAATATGAGCTATCATATAATAAATTTCAAAAGTTTACATACCTTTCAACCTTCTCATGGACTAAAGTGCTTTGGTGCACCTTCAAATTTACATGACTTAGTTATGTCTTTAATTTTTGATTTTGCATCCAAATTTCATCTATCATCAAAGATTTATGCTAATGCACGCTAATGTATGTCAATACTCACCTATTCTAGAGCTTTCGTCTTGTTTTACCTCAGCTACTAGTAGGTCTTTATCTTGTTCTTTTATTAATATGTCATCTTTATATCAATTTGACAGTTAAACATCAACTAAGACTCGCTAACATTTGTATGATTCTAAAATTTAGACTCAAGGGGATAAGAAAACCATCCCCACTAGAAAAACTTAAAACCTTCATCGAAATAAATTATAGGAATTCCTTCGCCGAGTGATTCTCTCAAAAAACTCATTAGCCAAGTTTTGAAGGCAAGAGCTAGTCTTTGATTCCATTGCACATCACCTACATGTCATTTTCCCTCTCCATTTAATTTGCTTTTTCTTATACACTTCTGCATAAGGCTCATCACATCCAATATATCAAAAATTTTAAAGTATAAATCTTTCGTTAGTCCTTAAATAAAATGTAACAGCCCAGATCACTCGCTCACAGATATTTTCCAAAGTCTTCCTGAGTGCAGGAAGAGCAAAACTGTGAGGAGCTTGGAGCCCAAAGCGGGCAATATTTGTAGGCGGGTGGTCTGGGTTGTTACATAAAATGTACCCCGTCACAATTACAACAAGTAATATCTTGTTTTCATTATTTTTTAAATTATTGTGAGAAGTTTTATATACCTTCTCTTCACCTTTCTTCTAGCCATTCCAAGTTCCACTATTATTTTGCCCTCTTCATTAGTTTAAATAGGTGGTGGCATTTGAAGATCTATTAAGACATCTGCAGTTGCTATTAAAAACAATCTCTCTACTAATTAGGTGTAAAGTTACATTCTTCTGGACCTTTCCAAACCCCATATGTCAGTGGAACTTCTACTGAGATATTGTTGTTGTATAATAGGTTTTGAACATTATAATAATTTAGCTGAATTAAATTTTAATTTTAATTAAACTTTAATTAGAAATATTTAAATATTAATTATGTCAAAATAAGATCCAATATCTCATATTGATCTTATTAAATATCTTATATTTAATCATAAAGTTTTTCAAACTTTGCAATCAAGTCCAACTTGCTTAAAACACCTTTCGCTTTTTAACTTATTTTTATGTGTAACCCACTATGTTCCAAAATATATTCACAATAGATAGAAATTATAACTCTAAATCATATTTATGATTAGATAAATTAAACTCCTTTAATTTATCTTTAATTTTCTAATTAAACAATTTTTATCCAAAGGTTCACGTCTAGCAACACATCATAATCACGCAAATAATTAGAAATGTCAAAGTATTTTTAACTAATCTTTTCATATATGATTTTTTATATAATTCAATCATTTAATTATATAATATTCTGATTGGTCACAAAGTATGGAATTAATGTCTACTTTATTTGAGTCCAATCATGTTAATTCTTCACCATTGGCAATTGATTCAACAATGACATGTGAAAATGTCATTACAACTTGGCTAAATATTTCCTAAATCAATATTAACTAAGAGTAATAAAACATTCTCCCTAATCACTTTTGGGTGATGAATCATGTATTGATCACTCAGCTACCTCCATAAAGTTTATGTTATATTCAATGATTACTAACTAAGCTACTTTTGACTAAAATAGGTAATAAATAGTATCAACACATAAAAATCCTTATATGAGATAACTTTGAAGATCTCAAAGTCAAAGAATTATTTATACAATCATTATAATGAGAATTTTCATAGACATACAAGTAATGTTCTAAATGAATTTCTCATACGAGATCAGCTACGTAAACTTTTTCTTTAACAAGCACCTACACATTTGAATAATTATCTTCATATTTAGTCTATAAGATCAAATACTTCCTTCATCAGGAAATAACATATGTTAGTCTTTTATGTTATATTAATGTCCAGTCTTAATAAAACAATAAATAGGGATAATTTAGGGATAATACATAAATGCAATATGAATCTCATTATAATTTCATTTGTAATGCATATTTATCTTATGAACTTTATCATATATATCTAAATATGTTAAGATAAAGAATGGCTTTAAATTGTTTTGTCACTAAACTACAACTAACCGATTGGTTGTAAGGTATAAACCAATAAAGTTTACTGAGTTAGGCCATGTTCATAAGGGAAATCACTATTCTAATTAACACATAAATTATAAGAATAAGCCTTACCCTGGTCCCAAATATTAAATTAAGCTCATAGTTGCCAATCCCCTTTAACCCCTCCTTCTAAAGCACCTTTTATATCATAAGTAATAGTTAAAACAAGGAGTCCAATATTAAAAGGAAGTGCTTGGATTGGGAATGAGGATTTAAGTAGCATGTTTAGTTCCCAATCCAAGCTCTATAGGAGGCAAAGTCTCGAAGGGTCATTGATGAGAGATGACAAAGAGTCTTGTAAGCTCTCTTTCTATTCCAAGTTACTGGGTCTAACTAAAGATGACAGTTAAGCCCAAGTTTGTCCCTATGCTAACTGACTTGACTTAATTTAATCAAACTTTAGGCTGGGTTCAAGCTTTTAAAAAAAAATTAGGCTTCAAAATAAGCTTAGGCTCGAGCTGTTTGAGTTCAAGTAGACTCAAAACCTTAAAGTTTAAGAAAATGACATCATTTTAAGTAAAATGACTTTGTTTTTTATTTTTTAATTAAAAATTTTATCTGAGCTAGGCTTTGAGTTGCCTAGACTCGATTTGGCTTGGGATTGGGCTAGGTGCCTCAGAGCTGATTGGGCTTGAGGTAGGCATGGACATGAATAAAAATTTTTGGGTCAAGCTTTTCCAGTTGATTGCCAAGCCTAACTCTAACAAAATCTGTAAAAGATAAAGTTAGACAAATTAGAGATGGAAAGTAAAGAAGTTAAAGAGAAAGCAATAAAAAAGGGAGGAGAGAAAAGAGGGAAAGAGAGGAAAAAAAAATTTTGGCCCACTTATCACATAGGATAAACATCTAACAAAGGATCCACAAAAATACAAAATATACTTTTGTAACGAAGAAATGACAAAGAAGTTAAATTAGGGTGCAAATGGAATGTTTGAGAATTATTAAGACTTTTTAAAGCATATACATTTAGATTTCAATTTAATTTTGATAAAAAATATTAAGGTAAAATTTGAACTTTTTGCCATTAAACTTACCAAGAATTTCAAATATAAATTTATATTGCAAATAAAGTTATTTAATAGACTTTTACTATTTAGTACACATAGATAATTTGAGTGTTAACTATTAGTATTTTTATAGGCAAAAGGATCAAATTAGATCCTAACATTTTGACCAAATTTTAATTTAAACTCAATCATTGCAACGTGTAAAAAAAAATCTTAATATTTCACAAACTTTCAATTTGAACCCAAACTTAACTTTTCCGTCAACCCTTCGTAAACAAAAAGAAATTTGGTATTTTTTGTGGGCCCTTACCATATATGTATCTTACATGCAAAATGAGAGAAAATAAAATTTTCTTCTCTCCTCTCTCTCTCTCTCTCTCTCTCTCTCTTTCTCTCTTGTCTATCCCTTTAACTCTCAAACTGGTGCAAAGCCCTATTGGGAAGCCATAAACTTTGCTTTTCTCATAAATTATGTGGTAAACTTCATTGATAGTGGCATCAGCTTGAATCCAAAGGAGGGGTATTGTGATGACATAAATATCAATGCAGCATATATAAGCAACTATCACAACCCACTACCATCATCATGCATGCAATCAACCATACGCACGCATACCATCCAGTCAATTATATATTGTCATTTCTTTATTTTACGGACCAAGTAGAGCAATGGATATAATCAGTTATAATAGTTACTGTAACATCCTCCTTGTAGAGTATATTTTGGAGTTTATTGTAACAAGTGGGCCCAAGCTCGTGAGAGAGACTTGTAATGGCTGGGCTGAAATTCAACAAAAAATATAATATATATAAGCAAGAGAAGAATAAGAAGGAATAAAAGAAGAAAAATTTTCAAAATTTATCTTTTTCTCTCTGTTGCTTTTCACCTTTCTCGTCCTTTCTCTTTTCTTCCTTTCCTACCTTTTCTTTATGTTCTCTCTCTAAACCCTTTTCTCTGTGAGATCTTTTCTTTAGTGTTGGTTATCCTTTGCCACTCAGCAACGTGTAGCATCTGTGGAAGCAAGTAGCTACATCATCGTGGCATCATCGAATTTGGCTAGAAATTGAACCTTGCACTCTAGATCTGAGAATGAAGATGGTGATTCAACTGAGACAAGCGGAATGTGGGTAGTGAAATGGTTACTTAAGTAACCACTAATGCATTAAAATGCCCTATGATGAATTACAGAGGAGGATAGCCCTTAATGCATCACCATCTTTGATTCACAAAGTTGACCAAATTAACCTAATTAATTCATTGTACCCAAGACCATACTTCAATCCAATTTAGTCTAGAAACACCCATCGTCATCAATTACCAAATTGACCCTAGATTTAATACCAAAACTACCTTCACAATTTTTGTCTAACATGCTCTCATCTCCTCATCATCAGTGGATCTTCACTATCACTGTCACTGGGCTGCATATCTCCTCTTTCAGTGCCATTACCATTCTATCACTCTATCATCTGGCATGAGATCGTCTGTGTCATCCTTCTCTAGCCACAAATTTTGCTCTATCCCATTTATTTATTGCAAAGTTTGTGGCTAAAGGAAAATGGCCATAAACGATCTGTCAAACTTGATTATCATAGGCTTGATAGCATAGACGATCTGTCAAACTTGATTGGCATGTTAGGCACCAAAATTCGGTGCCTAACATGCCTAATAAGACAATAAAGAATGGTTGGCCAATTTGGCCAGCCATATCTTCATTCTCCTGCCTATAAATAGGCAGGAGATTAACAAAGAGAGAGTATAGGCAGAACAACAAGAGAGACGTGAGGTAAGAGAGAAAAGAGAGAGAGAGAGAGAGACAAAAATATTATATGAATTTTTTGTGAGTCTAGCTTTTTTCCTTATAATTCTCCAATTTTTTAGTAGTAAAATTCTTTTATCCTTGCCTGTGGTTTTTACCCTGATTTAGGAGTTTTCTACATAAAATCTGTGTCTGTTCATTATTCCTTCAGTCCTATTTAGTTGCAAACCTGCTCTAATCCGGTCGATTTTCACAATAAGTGGTACAAAGCGAGGTGAAAAAATTATGACGAATTTTTTGGTGTAATCCGTTTCGGAGTTCAGGTAAGCATAGTGAAAGTTGGTGAACAGTAACACAAAAGATTGTTCATGCGTTTATTTTTGCATTAAACTGTGCAGTTACTGTAATTCAAGTATACAGTACTATTCCCATATGGTACTATTCATACATATGCATACGGTACTATTTACATATACGAAATTATTCATACATACGGGTACTATTCAGATATACGAGTACTATTTACGTGAAATAGTGGGAACTAAATTCTGTTCGTGATAGAAGTAATGGCAGTAAAATTTGAGATTGAAAAGTTCAATGAGAGTAATTTCTCATTGTGGAAGTTGAAGATGAAGGCTATCTTGAGGAAAGATAATTATCTAGCGGTCATTAGTGAACGGCCAGCTGGAGTCACAGATGAAAAGTGGAATAAGATGGATGGGAATACTGTAGCTAATCTTCACCTAGCTTTAGCTGATGGAGTATTATCCAGCATAGAGGAAAAGAAAACTGCAAAGGAAATATGGGATCACCTCACAAAATTGTACGAGGCTAAATCACTCCATAACAAAATTTTTCTGAAGAAGAAACTATACAGTTTACGTATGGCATAATCTACTTTGATGATGAAGCACTTAAATACTTTAAATACTCTGTTTTCCTAATTCACATCATTGGGGCGCACAATAGAAATAAGTGAGCGTGCGAAACTTCTACTCCAAAGTTTACCAGATTCATATGATCAACTCGTCATCAATTTAACAAACAACATAGACAATCTCGTTTTCGACAATATTGCAGATGCTATTCTAGAAGAAGAGAGTCGGTGCAAAAGTAAGGAAGACAGACTGAAAAATTTACAACAAGAGGAGGCCTTGGCGGTGACGAGAGGAAAATCAATGGAACATGACCCAAGTGAGAGTCATAGTTATGGTAGATCAAAATTCAAAAGTAAGAAGAATCTCAAATGCTACAATTATGGTAAGAAAGGGCACTTGAAGAAAGATTGTTGGAACCTGAATAAGAAAGATTATATTCCTCAAGGATGCGGCAAATACTTCAGATGATGGAGGTACAATAGTGTGTGAAGCGGCCACGACTATTGGAGGTAACAGAAGATTTGTTAATGTATGACTTCTATATTCAACAGCTACTTTTCATATGACCTCTCGAAGAGAATGGTTTCATCAATATAAATATATCTCTGGGGGATCTGTGTACAGCTGTAATGATCAAGTTTTGAAGATCGTTAGTATCAGCACCATCAAGTTAAAAATATATGATGGGACAACTCAGACTATTGAAAAAGTCCGACATGTGGAGGGCCTGAAGAAGAATTTGTTGTCAATAGGACAACTAGATGATCTCAATTTCAGATTTGAGATTCAAAACAAGATCATGAAAGTGATTAAAAGAGTGATGGTATTTATGAAAGCAGAGAAGATTGTTGCAAATATATACATGCTAAAGGGAGTAACTTTGCAAAAAAGAGAGACATTCGTTATTGTGACTAGTCTAGATGACAAATCTGCAATGACGTGGCATAAAAAGCTTGAACATATGTCAAAACAAGGAATGAAAATACTTGCAGAGAAGAATCTACTTCCAGGTCTCACAAAGGTATCATTACCCTTCTGTGAGCATTGCATTGTGAGTAAGCGATATCGATTGAAGTTCAACATATCAAAGTTCAGAAGCAAAGAAATTCTATAATTGATTCCCTCTGGTGTACGGCAAGCACTAGTTACATCCCTAGGAGGAGCAAATTTCTTTGTATCATTTATTGATGATTATTCGAGGATATGTTGGGTGTTTCCTATCAAGGGAAGGTAGGTGTGTTTTCAACTTTCAAATTTTACAAAGTGCGGGTAGAACTCGAATTCTGCAAGCAAGAAGGTATCAAAAGGCAGTTCACAATGGCATACACTTCTCAACAAAATGGAGTAGCATATTGGATGAATAGAACTCTGTTGGAAAGAACGAGAGCAATGTTGAGAATTGCAAGCTTAGATAAGAAATTCTAGACAGAAGCAATCAATACCGCCTGTTATATGGTGAATCGAGCTCCATCAACTCCAATTGAGTTGAAGACACTGATGGAGATGTAGACTGATAAACTAATGGATTATTCCAACCTCCATATATTTGGAAGTCTTACTTATGTGATGTTCAATGCCCAAGAAACTATAAAGTTAGATCCAAAATCTAGAAGATGTATTTTCTTGGGATATACTGAAGGAGTAAAGGGGTATCGTTTATGTGATCCCACTGCCCACAAGATTATTATCAGCAGAGATGTTATTTTCTTGGAAGATAATGATCAAGAGCAAACAGAAATGTTAGCATTTCAAAAGAGAATTCAAGACTACAACAGTACAGGTAGAAAGGGATTTTGATTAAAATGATTCTTCTGAAGCTACACCAGAGCACGAGGAGCAAGAACCAGTCGAATCTAATATTTCAGATACTCGGAGATCAACTCGCACAAGAAGAGCACTGAGCTGGCACTCTAATTATATTACAGAGAGCAATATTGCATACTGTCTTTAACTGAAGACGGAGAGCCATCAACTCTTCAAGAAGCAATCAAGAAGCAATGAATAGTTCAGATGCATCTCAGTGGATAGCAGCAATGTAGGAAGAAATTGAAGCTCTGCATAAAAATAAGACATGGAAACTGGTATCACTACCATAAAGAAGAAAGCCTATTGGCAATAAATGGGTTTACAAGATCAAGCGAAGTGGTGACAATCAAGTAGAACGATATCGTGCTAAATTGGTGGTAAAAGAATATGCTCAGAATGAAGGAATTGACTTCAATAAAATATTTTCTCCTGTGGTTTGACTCACCACAATTTGAGTAGTCTTGGCAATGTGTGCTACATTTGACTTGCATATTAAGCAGTTAGATGTGAAAACTGCATTTCTTTATAGAGATCTTGAAGAAGAAATTTATATGCTCCAGCCAGAAGGTTTTGAAGAAAAAGGGAAAGAGAACATGGTTTGCAAGTTGAACAAATCTCTGTATGGTTTAAAGCAGGCACCGAGGTGTTGGTATAAGAGATTTGATTCCTTCATCATGAGCTCTGGATATAGCAAACTTGATGCAGACCCTTGTGCATATTTCAAGACGTTTGAGAAAGATGATTTTATAGTCTTGCTGTTGTATATAGACGACATATTGGTAGCAAGCCCTAATAATGATCGTATCAAAGAATTGAAGGCACAGTTGGCTAAGGAATTTGAAATGAAGGACTTGGGACCAAGAAACAAGATTCTAGGGATGCAAATTCACTGAGACAGAAATAATAGGAAGATTTGACTTTCTCAGAAGAATTATTTGAAGAAGATCTTACGGCGATTCAACGTGCAAGATTGTAAGTCAATTTATACCCCTCTTCCTATTAATTTCAAGTTATCTTCAAGTATGAGTCCTAGCAATGAAGAAGAGAGGATGGAGATGTCTTGAGTACCGTATGCATCAGCAGTGGGAAGCTTAATGTTTGCTATGATTTGTACAAGACCAGACATTGCACATGTAGTAGGAGTAGTTAGTCGATACATGGAAAATCCTGGTCAAGAGCATTGGAATACTATTAAGAGGATTCTCAGATATATCAAGGGAACCTCAGATATTGCATTATATTATGGAGTATTAGATTTTACTGTTAGAAGATATGTTGATGTTGATTATGCAGGTGATCTTGATAAAAGTAAATCCACTACATGATATGTGTTTATATTAGCTAGAAGAGCTATGTGCTGGGTTTCAAAACTACAGTCAGTTATGGCTAAGTCAATAACAGAAGCAAAATATATAGCAACTACATAAGCCAGTAAAAAAGCAGTGTGGTTGAATATGTTGTTGGAAGAACTTGGGAATAAACAAGAGAATATTACTCTATATTGTGACAGTTAGAGTGCTTTGCATCTTGTAAAAAATCCAACATTTCATTCAAAGACAAAGCACATTCGAATTTAGTATCACTTCGTTAATGGAAAAGTGGAATAAGGAATAGTGGACATGCAGAAAATTCATACAATGGATAACCTGACAGATTTTATGACAAAAGTAATTAATGCTGACAAGTTTATATGGTGTCGATCCTCAAGTGACCTGACAGAGACGTAAGCAACATGAAATGGTAAAATAGAAAGAATTGTGTGAAGCTATGATTGATTCTCAATCAAATCTTCAAGTGGGAGAATTGTCAAACTTAAACGGTGCCTAACATGCCTAATAAGACAACAAAGAATTGTTGGCCAATTTGGCGAATTATATCTTCATTCACCCACTTATAAATAGGCAGGAGATAAACAAAGAAAGGGTATGAGCAGAACAACAAGAGAGAAGTGAGGTAAGAGAAAAAAAGAGAGAAATACAAAAATATTCTATGCATTTTTTGTGGGTCTTGTTTTTTTCTTTGGTAGTAAAATTCTTCTATTCTTGCCAGTAATTTTTACTTTAATTTAGGAATTTTTTATGTAAAATCTGTATCTGTTTATTATCCCTTCAATCCTATTTAGCTGCGAACTTGCTCTAATCTTGTCGATTTTCACAACACGATCATCTCCTGTATCGTCTCCCCATCCTCTCCATTTGCCTCTATTGTCCTCTGCCTCCTCTACAGTCTACTGTGCTCATTGCTTGGCAGTTAGCACATAACTCCAAAGGTAAAAGAGCTCTTGCTCCAAACTTTCCTGATTTATAAAAGAGCTCCTTTTGTAATTTTACAACTGTACTCATTTGGATTTGTCTCAATCTCTTTATCCAAGTATTTTAGAAGACACCCTTCTATGTTGCCACTGACCGTTTCAGTTTTACATGTTTCAGAAGTATAGAAGACACCATCATAGTCGTGGGCTGCACAGCGGACTCTCAGGTGAATTCCAAGCTTCTTTCTGCAAATAACAACAGTATGGATGTCAGATTCGTAAACAGGAGTGAAGATAAACGTGGATTTTGTGACAGCAGAGAAAACACATGTCTAAGGTTTTGTTGAAAAAATGGTTAGTGGCAACAAATTTCTGCGGCTAAATTCAACAATTTTAATAATAAAAAAGAAACTTATGCTGAGAAAATGGTTAGTGGAAAACTAGCAATTGACCTTTTGGGGACTACCACGCAACTCTATCCGAGGCACGTACAACTATTATCCAATTAATGGAGGAGAAAGTGTTTTAGGCATGGGCTATTTTACTTGCTTCTTACGCACTTCAATTTTGGTGCACAAGCCTATTCATATTGATTATATTATAAGAAGTCTTTTTTTTTTTTAACAAAGAATACTTAAGATTACGAGACAACTCTCTCTCTCTAAAGAATTCGGTAAAATAGCCCTATAATTTTGAGAGAAGGGTGCTTCCTCGTAAAAAAAGTCACAATAATTAAGTTTAGGTGACTTTTTATTAAAAATACAGATCTTCGTAAAATCGTAAGAAGCTGATGTTAAATATATAATTGTATAATTATAAAGAAGCAATTTTATTATTTACTTCAAATTCACCCTCTGCAATTTATAATATTACACGAGGACATTAAGAAAAAATATCGGATTTCTTTATTGGGTAGTATGCATGATTTGAATTCCCTAATCTACGAATTATTTGTATTTGGTCCTGAAAAAGGTAATTATATTAAGAGGGACAAAGTCTATGGACAGGTTGTTGGTGATACCAATACGTGTCGGTTTGTATAGATGGCAAACAGCTTGCTGATAAACTTGACGAGGATTTGTTCATCAAAGTCATTATCACAACTTCCTATAGTGCTTTAGCACCTTTCCTGAAGTGGGCTTCACACTAAATCATTTTTTAAGAGTTTAAAGAATTTGTATTGAAAGAATTAATAGATAACATATTGATAAATAAGTTTATAAAAATTAGATGGATGAATGCTCATGCTACAGATAAAAATAGAACAGAAACATGTCATCTAAATTTCAAAGTAAGAGAATAAAACAGAAACATGTCATCTAAACTCAAAAGTAGGAGAATAATATATAGAAAAGACGACTCAATCAACCCTTATTTAACAAATATGACAAATTTTTCTTATGTCATCTTTTAATTATTTGAATTTGAACCCGAATTAGTATTCTTTGTTAAATTAGTATAGTTCTTTTTCAATAATAATTAGACATAAAAAGTCTAAATTATATTAGCTAGGGCAATATTGTAAGAGTTGTTCTTTAAAATATTTTTTCATTTTTAACCTTACTTAAAGTTTAATTTACATTAGATTATAATAAAAACATTTGCATTTAATTTAATTTTTATTTATTTATTTTTATGCAAATTAGTTAACATTTTATTTATAAAAATTAAATTATTTAAATATTAGTTTTAAAATATGGAATAAATACTTTTTATTATTTTAAAGAAGAATTTGATTCAAAATTAAACTTAACTAAATCAAGAATTTCAGCGTCTTATTTATCTATTATACACAAATACTCGACAATTATATACGTTAGGTATTCAATTACAACTTTCTCCTTTCTAATTCTACACTAAAAACATGATAATAAAAACTCGTCGTCATCCATCAAAGAGCAAGGCATCTCCTCTTCGCTTCCATACTCAAATCTCAACGGGCTCAGCAAAGGAGCTTCCTTGACTTCGTCAAACGACACCGTCGCTAACCCACATTCATCCAAACCCCACCAACCCGAACTAGCGGGTTCTCCGCCCGACCCATCCTGATCATCCCCGACCCGTTTCCCCACATTTTCAACCCCAGCAGCTTTAGCCGCCGCCAGCTGAATATCTCTCGTAGAACACGACTTGGGTAGAGGCAGCGACCCGACAGAGTCCGGGAAGTTGAGACTCGCCGAGTTGCCTTTCAGGTAGAAAGCCGCGGAGTCGTATGCACGCGCCGCCATCTCCGGCGAGCCGAAAGACCCGAGCCAGACTCGAGTCTTCTTACCCGGCACTCTTATTTCAGACACGTACCGTCCCCAGCTCCGTTGTCTCACCCCGTGAAAAGGGTTCTCGGGTTGCCGGGCCCTCTTCTTAGAACCCCGCTTCGAGGGCGGTCTTGATTCAAATAGGTTTGGTTTTGGCTCATGAGGAGGCTCTGAAAGCAGAGACATGAGAAAGATCAAACTACAACCAATATATTTCTCTTTCAGGTCACTAACTGATTCACTAGCTTTTCTGGGACGTGCATGGGTTTACAGAGAATAAAGAGGGTGTATATGTTGTTGTTCTTTTAGCTTCTGCAAGTAGGTGATTCGGTTCAGATATAGAGTTCTTATTAATGGTGTGACAGTGTATATATGGAGAGTAGCATGGATTACAGAACAGTGAAGCTAGCTGGCAACTAATCTTTTTGGTACAAATGGTGTTGAGTTTTGATAGGACACTGATAAGTACGTAAATAGTACTCTGTACATAATCCTTGCAATGACACAAATAACCTAGTCTTCCTGTTCCTGTGGCTTGTGTTCTTCCTAACAAACAACACAGGCAACAAGACTTGCATTAATCATTGAACAACTTGCAATTTAACTACTTTTAAAGAAAATACTTAATATTAATATTAGATGTCTTTACAGTTTAATTAATAATGCAATCCCTTTATTTTCAGCATATGGATTTATAATTATGCACTGAAAAGAGGGTAATATGGGTAGACTAGGAATTGCTTCAGGGTAGGTGATGCAGGAATGATGAAGATAGAATAAGTGAAAAACGCGTTAAAACAGCTGTATTTTGGAAAGGTGGCAGAAATATACTAAAAGCAAACATCCATTTTGCTATGTATATTATGATTCACGCCGTGTTGACTTCATTATCTCTTTCTTTCTACCTTTCACTATCCTAAAAGTATTATGGTATGACTACACTTCTACTTTCTTTACCATCCTGAAAGTCATCATCCTTTCTTCTGCCACAATTCAACATAAGCCGAGAAATCATAAGCCTTTTCTATTTGTGTTGTGGTTAGAGAAAGTTCCTACAAGGTGGAGGTGTCAAATGTAAGATCAGTAAATGGACGAGTGATGAAGATAATTAAGTTTATTTTTCTTTTTGTTGTATTCATAATAGATAAAGGTCAAGAGAGTTGGTAGAGGCCTGTGCAGCACAGCTACATAAGAACTTGAATCACGTTTGCTTGGGTCTTGAGAAACAGAAGGTCTACTAATAATGTTAGACAAGATGTGGCTCGTGTAATTATGTAGTACGTGTATTGTTTAAGTCTAGTCGTTGTTAGCCCAGTAGCATTCAGATTAGCAGATGCTGATGCTAAAAGTGCTGTTCTCCTATCCAAAGCTAGATAGTCTATCTTTAGATGGGTTTTGGTCCAAAATATCAATCTATTTTAACAGTTGGACAATCTATTTCAACACCTTCCCTTCAACCAATATTTATAATATAAGTTTAATGATCTTGCATAGATTCTTTCATATTGCTTCCTCTAAGCAACTTTTTGAACTTTTCAAATGCAATTAATTTGAAGAGTTTTGTGAACAAGTCAACAATTTGATATTCACTTTTAGTAAAGGAGATCAACTATTTTCTCCTTTGTAAGGTCATCTAATTGTCTTATAGCAATGTAATTGTCCCTTTAATATAAAACCAAAATTTTGGATAGTTTAATAGTTGAGCTATTCTCACAATAAGTTGAAATAGAACCTTCGTGATTGAAACGAAGCTCCTTAAGAATATTCTTTAATAATATTGTTTGGTAAGCACATGTTATTATTGTTATAAGCTTATCTTCAATAGTTAAAAGAGTGACAATATATTTCTTCCTTAATGATCAAAACATAGCTCCTAATCTAATCATAAAGATATATCCAAATGTGCGTTACCTATCATCTTAATCTTCCATATGATTTCTGCTAATGAATATAAGCAAATCAAGTTTTTTTCCTTTCTTATACAATATTCCATAATATGTTGTTCCTTGCAAACATCACAATACTTTTTTTTTGTAGCCATGAGGTGCATCTTTATACATTCCATCAATATGTTGATAAGACTTTCATTAAGCATAATGTCTAGTTTTATTGTAGTTATGTATGTCAAAATTTTCACAAACTTTTTTAAGAGTATTGTCAACTATGTTATCTTTAAGGTCTTTAATAAGCTTCATACATGTTTTGTTTTAGGGCGTGTCTTAGTCCATATAAACCCTTTTTAATCTAAAATTATTTGTCTTTTTTGTCCAACTTTAGCATAATTGGAAGGTTGATCAACAAATACCTACTCCTTCAAGATTCTATGTAAAAATGTTAATTTGACATCAAATTGGAAGATAAATAATAAACTATGTATTACAAATGAAATTACTAATCCAATCGTGTCTAGTTTTAAAAATGGACCAAAGACTTCCTTGAAATCAATATTGAATCCTTTCTTGTAGCCTTTTGCTACTAAGTTTACCTTGACCTTGTCAATTTTACCATTTTGTTTCAGTTTTATCTTTTAAATATGTTTTATTTTAACAATTTTCTCTCCTTTTAAAAGTTCAGTTAACTCCAAAGTAGTTTTTTAATGTACGGATGCAATTCCATTTGCTATTGCTTTCCTCGATTTTAAATGCCAAACAACTTCGGCAATGGTTAAAGGATCATAATTTAAAGACAAAACAAAGTTTGTGAGTGAATCTTCACTTTAACAAAATTTATGTAACCTCATACTCAACCATTCAAGTAGGCCTCCTTCTAGTGCTTTGTGAATATCATTCAGTTATAAGTGTAGATGAATCTATCACTACTTCTTCTTAAAGTTACTAATGTGGTTGCTTACATGTAACACCCAAATATCCCCTGGAATGATACATGGATGTCACCCAAGATAGAACAAACAAACCGAAACATTTATCAGACATGTATTTTTAGAATTTATACTTAACACGCATAATATTACATCTCATAATTCCAGAAACAAATTCAAAGAATATTTACAGGCCCAAACAAATCAATCCAAAGTTTCATTAAACCAATGTACCCGAAAAATGTCATGAATGCATGCCAAAATTTTTAATTCATATAGCAAGTAATACTTGTCGTAATCCTCTAACCCCCACTGTGGGGCGTTACATTACAATTTAAGGTCAACAAGTATATTTTAATAAATACATTATTCATTATATTCCCAGAATTTGTGTTTATTGAAGATTATGTCATGGATTATGATATTATTTTTATTGTGATGATTGTAAAGGTTGTAAGCTTTAGAATAATCACTCACTCAGATAAAAATTTCTAACCTTTGTGATTAACTTCTTTGTCTTATTATCTATGATATAGGCATAAGCTATGTATCTAAAAATTTTAAAATAAATAGTTGTTGGTTAATGACCATTTAATGCCTCTTCTAGTGTCATATTTTAAATTGCTTCTCACTATATTTAGGATTATATTCTTTCTTTCGCACATACCATTTTGTTGTTGCATATAGGTTGTTGTCAATTGACCTAAATTCCATATATATCTATAGCTAAACATATACATATACATATATATATATATATATATATATATATATATATCACAAAATTTTACAGATTTATGTAAAGTATACTTTCGACCATGGTATGTTCATAGCATCTGAATTGGATATCATACTTCTTTCTCAACAATTGCTTTAAAGCTTTTGAAAATAGTGAAATTTTTTTATTTTTGATTTTTAAAAACTAGGTTTTTTTTTGCTCAAATCAACTGTAATAGTGATAATATAATGTTTACCTCTATTTGAAGCACAATTCATCAACCTACAAAGCTTAGAGTGCATAATTTCTAACAACTTTCTTAGTCTTCATGTCTTTCCTTTCGGAAATGAATCTATATGTTATGTATTAATAACACATTCTTCAAATACTTTTATTGGAGTTTAGAATGTTAGAAGGTCAAAACCGTTATCTATTGTTGGAGTGTTTTTAAACCTTCAAATTTAGATGACTATATTGAAAGTGTCATAACCAAGCATCATCTTTGAGTATTATTGAGAGACAAGTTTGAGAAATAAAAATAAAGAGGAAAATGTTATATTCACTGTCATTTAAACTTGAGCACTCAAGCCCCGTTAGGTCATAAATGTGACAAACATCATTTTTTATTGTGATCTCATATACTTTTTTCTTACAATTGACCAATACTTAATAATTTGGTCTTTAAATCTGGAACAAAAATAACATTCAAGATTGTTTCAATATTGTTCCCTTTAGTTGGCATGGTTACCTATCCTTTTCCTATAACTAAGACTTTGGTGTTATTTTCAAACTTCACATTATATTTATATCTCGTCTAAATTAGAAAATATTATTTGCCATTATGCATATGTTTGTTGTAACTAGTTACCATGTTTCATAAGTACTTCTTACTTTCTTCCATGGTGTGACAACTATCAATAAAGATATTTCCTTATGTATTTCTATGAAAATGAATTTTTCTACATTGTTTTTAGACAAGTTAGTCTATATTTATTTTTATAATGTCCATACCTATGACATTGAAAGGATTTCATAGTCAACTTATTTATTGACTTTAAATTTTCAATAGTTGGTTGAAGCCTTCCGTGTCTTCTTCCGATATCATTTCCTCTTCTTTAAAATTTAGAATTATGATTATCCTGAAATTGTTGATTTTGCGAACAACTTCCTTCATTATTGCCTCTACCTCTACCTTGATGTCCTCTCTTTGAAATGAAAGATGATTATTAAATATGGCTTATAATGCTTTCTCCTGTGTGTCTTGTTATTAGTTTGTTTTCTTCTTATAAACTAATACAAAACCTTGCAATTCATCAATTGAAAGAAGATGAATATCCTTCAATTCTTCAATTGAACATACCATATAATTAAATTTAGGTGTCATTAAACAAAGAATCTTTTTGAACATAGTCAAGTCCTAAATCTTCTCATCGTGCACCTGCATCTTGCTGGCAATTATCTTTATCCTTGAGTAAGAAATAAAAAACTAATTATTTATACTTATTCAATATAATTCAGATTTTTGACAAAGTGATTAAGTTGTTGACTGTCAGCCTTTATTGATACTTGGAATTTTTTTTTCATAGAATCCAAAATCTACTTTAAGGTATCCTTGGAAAGAATAGTTTCTAAGATTGGATGATCAATAGCTTGAAAGAGATAATTCTTCATCTTAAGATCCTTTAGGACTAGCCTTTCAAGTTCTGATCTTTGTGCATCTATCAAGTATTATGTCTATTGTTGGTTTAGTAATGACATATCATAAGCATGCTTTAATGGTCATAGCGACCATTAAAGCAAGGGATTGTTGGTTAAAAAAATTTCTTAGTTTTCATTATTGTTACATAGTTGGTTTTGTTGTTACCACATTATTTTAGTTACTCACTCTCCTTTTTTCCGCTCATATCACTTACTCTTTGCTTTTTTACTCTCTCTTAAACTATTGTCGTATCACTCTTAATCAATTTAAACCTTGTTATGAGATTACTACCATCTAAATTAACAAAAGAATATTAGAAATTTTTATTCATGGCCTACTGAAGCCTTTATATATCGATATATAATAAAAAAATAAGACAAAATTATACATTAGGTAAAACTAATAATTAAAAAACTTAACTATTTTGATCGGTTCAACAGTAAAAATTTTGATCCGTCCAACTTTTCGGTTTGATTTTTAACTTTCCGATTCAATTCACTTTAATAACTCTCGTTGTTAAAACTGATCAGTTTATTAATTAATCGGTCAATTTTTGTAAATTAATAAGTTCTTATAAACCAAAATAAATCAATCAATTTTCGTTCCGGTCCAATTTTTAAAACATTGTGTCAAACATACACAGAAGCAACAAATTCTTCAATTAAACTCCTTAAAAATGGAGAAACTTGTATTGAATCAAATAAAAACAAGTAAACAAGAATTAAATATTGGAAAACTTATAGAGTTCTTGTAGCAAATTTACCAACAACTAAACAATTTATTCAACAAATTAGACCATATGATAAATTTCTTTTTGATTTAATACATTTTGCAATATGTTTATTGTGAAATTTTATGAAATATATTCTTATATGTGATAAAAATTTGTATTCTTATTTTATAATCATAAAAGAGACAAATAAAAATTTATAAAATAGAAATAGATAAACTTAATAGAATATAATTAATGAAAGGAACTAAAAAAATAAAACGAATCAATTCTTAAAGAGATAAAATATTCTTAAAATAAATTTAAACAATAAATTTTAACTTTAAAAGCACATTTAATCATAAGCCTTCACTTTAGTTTTCATTTAATTTCTAATGAATTCATACTTCAAGTCTTCTTAATTCTTGTCTACTTTATTGATCACTTAATTTAGTGCTCACAACACCATAAATATGTTGTTATCACTATCATATCATTATAAAACTTTAGACTTAATTACACAAACATCCCCATTTTCAAATGCATTTTTGTCCTATATATTGATACATAATACACTTTCCTATGGATGAAATGCCATTAAATATTATACATGAAAATTTGAGTTTACGAAAGAAAAAAATCTTAAAATATGTATCAATATATAGTATGAAAAAAAATATATACTTCACATCAAACTTTTATGTAGATAAGTAATGAAGATATGATATCTTCTTCATAGAACTATTATTATTTAAGTTTAATTATAGTGGTACGCCTTTATTTGGTAAAGAAACAGTTTACTTTCAAAACTATTTCAGCCCCATAACTATGCTGGTAAACTACTCATCGAAACTCCCACTACACCTCTTCTTCGAATGGAACCACGATTGGATCCTTTTTCCGTACATCTCTAATCTCTTTACTTGAGTTGCACTGTCATGCCTGTGAATGGGTCCTAATTGTGACAGGATGTTAAAGTTTAAGGCTTTAAGGCATCATCTTTTTCAAATGTTTGAAGGGAACACAGCAAGTAATGTCATCAGAGAAAAATTTTGGAGACAGAAGATCCACCATTGTAGCCCAATATCGAGGACATGATGATAACCTAAGCCATCGCCACTACTACCTTGCAAGTTGAATTATTGGCTGCAGTAAAGGAAGTGGCAAAGAGGAAAACCAAAGCCTCCGATTGGGGTGACCATGTGGTGCGAAATAAGAGTCATAAACACATTATTTCTAATAACATCAAGAATTAGAATCTCACAACTTTTACTTTAACTTATCAAATATTTTATATTAATTTTAAAATTTTTATTTAATATATATTTAAAAATATTAATTTTAAATTTTAAATTAAAAAAAGAGCAATTCACATACTTTCTTTCTAATATTAAGAAGGGATTAAATTGGGTTAAAGATATACTCCATTAGAATTTAAATTTAGGTCAATAATGTGATGTATTTGTAGTGTGTAACACGAATCTTAGTTACGCGCTCAGGATTTAATGTGAAAGTGAATAAATGAAGAAAATATGAGAAATATCTATTTTTGTTTCCATAACTTCAAATGAACTTTTTGACGTCAAAATAATTGTGTTTATACAACATCTTTTATGAAAGTTGATCTATCAGATGTCGTTAACGTCTTTCTGCAATTTTCTTAACACATGAACCTCTTAACAGGTTAGAGAATCTTAATATTTACGACTTGTTTAAACAACTGCAAGAAACATTAACCTTATATATATAGTACCTATATCCGACCTTTCTATCACATGCTCGATGTATGTTTTACTCATATTGATTAGGGTCAACTTTTTTCACTAAATTTTATATTGAGCTATTTTATTATCTTTAATAGAATCAGCTTGCTTAGCTGTACATTTATTAAAACCGTAAAAGCGTCCAATCTTAAGAAAATTATTAACACTATTTTCTTATTTTCCATAAAACCAGGCCTGAAAAGCATATATTGATGGATGTAATATGAGCAGCAAGAAAAAGGTCAAGAAAATACTCGAGTTGGACCTACTTCTTTCACTTTGTTTATTACCGAAAACATGTTCTCATAATGCACAAATTACCGATTAGATTGGATAAGGATTTTCAGGATGCTTTTGCTGGGGAAATTGACTTTTCAATTGTACGAAGCACATTGGAAGTTGGAACTTGATTCTTTAAGAGATTCTATAAATGACATCACATCAATCGAGTAGCTAGACTTTAAAGTAAAAATATGGCGTATCATTGGACCAAGTAATTCTCTTAGAAAAATGAAACGAGATTAAAAGCTTCCTTCTATATCTGAGTTCAAATTCTTGTGGTTTGGTATGCGTAAAAGAAGTAATATATAGATAGTTATGTCAATGAGCTAGCTTTGTGTTTGATATCGCTTCTTTTGAGAATATAGTACTTAATAGTTTTAAGAGAGTGTCATATAATTAGTAATTACTAAAGCTTTAAGCCTACAGCGACTGACGGAAGGTCAAAAACTTATTCCTCATTTCTTTGAAATGATATGCAGAAAATGAGCACACGAACACTAACTGGATATAAATCACCATTAACATATCATAAAGATTGCGATCTAAGCGAATCTAAGATTGAGAGATGGGACCCTGAATTCTTCTGTCATTGAATTGCTTGTCTGACGAATTAACTTGACAGGCCAGAATTCTTTCAGAACATCAACATGCTGTGGCTTGCAAATCTGGCCGAAAAGGAGTTGTTGGGGACAAGAAATCAATCTCTTTAGCTCTGCACCTGTTCCTCCCATTAACAGGAATTGACTTTCACAGTGCAATATCTATTATAGTTAGTCTGTCTTCAACTTATTCATGATTCTCCCTTCCTGTTTTTCTCCTTTGTGTCCTCTTTTATCATTTACATGCCGAGTTAGCTCTAGAACAAAAACTTAAAAACAGGAAAAATGTGAAATAGAGATATAAAAATTTTGTTTAAAAAATTTAAATCCCAAAAATAAGACTTTAAGAGATGAATAGATCATTAATTTAAAAAAATATTTTATATAATTGCTACAGATTATTAAACTCTGCTTACAATTAATAGGATGTTAATAATTAAATGTATCTTTGAACTTTGCAAATTGTCCAACTAAGACTTCAAATTGTTTTTTTAAATCAATGTAACCTACAACTTCAAATTGAACTACAAATCAACCTAAAATGAAAAGACATCAGTTTTATGTAAAAGTTAGTTTCAGCTTTTGTTTCTCAATCAAATTTCTGTTTGCCTTATAAAACGTTTCAAATAGGTGCTTTCTTTAGTTGTCTCCATCGAAGGAAATGATAACTTGGAAAATTTTGTTATTACGAGTCAAGTGTAGAGGTTAAATTAAGAAAGCTAAATTGAAGAACTCAATTGAACAATTTGAACAAGTTCAAGGAGCTAACTAGGCTTTTCTTCCTTGTTGATATTTCCAATTCAATGGTGATCACGAGTTTACTTCAAACTTAATCAAAAAGCACAGACAAAGTCAACGACTATTATGAGTAAGTGGAGGAAGATACGTGACCATATAGGATCATGGATTAGCAGCACATATTTTTGGAGAATTAAAGAGAATCTAAATACCGCACATAAGCATTCGTGCACATTCTAAACTCCAATCGCATCATACTTTTTGTTCAACCATACTCGATAATGGTTTATATACGATATCAAATTTTTTGTTTCAATCATGTTTTATTAAATCTTATTTAGATATTTATATGAGATTTATATAAATGTGTAAATAAAATTTACTGAAACATAATAAAAATACCGAACAGAATCTGATCCTTTTATATACATCCACAAAACAACATTCTTTGGAGGAGATGAATTTAAGTCTAGAAAAAAAAAAGTAACGATCACCACTCTTTAGGTAAGTTTTCCGGTTTTTGTATTAGCAAAATGTTCCCCACTACCGAGCATCCCTCCAAATGCTGACACAAGCAAAGGAAAACACAAAACATTGGCCAACAGTCACTACTCTGTCGCTGAAAAATCGTGCGGAATGCCCTAGGCCGACCACTACTTCTACTTCTAGGGACTATATTGACGGTGTCTTATTGATATAAAAATAAACCAAGAAAAGCTTTTGTTATAAATCAAGCAACGATCATGGCTGAGTAGCGAAAATTAATGATGCCCTGCAAAAAAGTCTAAGGCCTAAATGCCATCATCTTTTTGCTTTACTAGCTTGGGAGATGGCTTACAACAAAATCTGTGTGCAAATATCGGTCGGATGTGCAGGGAAGATTTGGGAAGTAAACAAATGTTGTAAAAAAGCCAAAAGAGAGAAACGATGCTTTCATGTGATCAGCTACCTACTAACTTTATTCCTAGCCATCTTTCTTTTCTTGGAAGGAAAAGTGAGTCCAAGGTTTAAAACAACTTTTGTTTCATAAAATACAATGAAAAGAAAAAAGAAGGTTTGAAGGAGATTTGATGACTTTGGTCGGTCCTATCTAATTGCGTTTTGGCTTAGGTTTGCCTTTTTGTCATGTGGGTTGTCTTCCATGTGTGCCTCCCTAAGCATAGAAGCCAGCGGGACGTCTAAGCTTAATTTGCACTAGGATCTGAATTTGTATATTTACTTGATCAGACAGAGATAAAGGTGCACTAAGTTTTTCTAGGATCCTTCCATTCGGATTGATCCTTTAGGGGTTTTCCCCTTTCTCAATCTAGCAATAAGGTAGTGTCTAAATTAATTATGAAATCTTCAATTACACGGCCTTAATAAAAAGTAATTAGGGATTCATGGCAGACTTTAAAAAATTTCTTTATCCTTCTCTAATGGGGTTGTATTGTCACGAAAAGAAAAGGTAAAGGTAAAATAAATGAGGTATTGCATCTAATCATGAATGTGGTATTGGCTTGTGAGTTGAATTCAAAGGAAATCTCGATTACAGTAAATGTCAACCATTGCCACATCTTGCACTTGTCAATGGCCATGACCTCATTGTTCATTACTATCATACTCGATCACTTATCTAGCATTTAACAGAGCCAAGGGAATAAAATATTAAAGCAGTTTAAATAACAAGTATTAGTTATTTACCAAAAAAATAAAGTATTAGTTGAAATCAACTAATTTTGTATATGATAATATTTTTAGGTCAAATTTAAAAATATACCTCATCATTTAAATACTCTATAAAAGGATTAAGACATTAAATTTTATGTAATTTTAAAATTTTCATAAACTTTACATATTGAAAAAACTCTCTTTTTCAACTTTTAACTTTTTCATAAATTTCTTTATATAATTTTTTATTTTTGAGAATGTAAAAAAATTATATAAAATCTTGTTGAAATAATTACCGGTGAAGTATATGTGATTATTGTGAACACAAGTGAATTAATAAAAAGTTATTAAAGTAATTGGTTCATCTCAACCAGATTAAAATTATGTATTTTATGATTTTATGTAACTCCATTAAAATTATTTTATCTTTTATATGATAACCAAAATTATTCTTTCTTACAAAAACAAGATAAATTAATTACACCAAAAAAATTTCATTAATTTATGTATATTCTTATTAGTTATGCGTGTCTCGTAATTAAATATTTTAACAAAAATCTCACAAAAAAGTTCTTAATAAAGATTTAAAATTAATTATATGTTTTAATAATTTTAAAATTGATTTCAAAAAATAATTAGATCCCAAAAAAGCTCTATACTTAAACCCTATTTTAAATGTCTAGTTCAGACTCTTATTACTCCACAATTATACCACAAAATCATTTTAAAAAAATTCAGACAATCCTTTGATTGAAATAGTTCAACGAAGTCAACAATAAGACCCTACAAGCCTTGTTCTGATTCTCAAAAGGTTGTCATCGAAATGGCGATTATAACGGCCGCCATAGCCATGTTTACGGGAATGCCAAAGATTCAATGCTGGCCACTACGTTCTGTATTTGTCGTGGATTGTGTCGGACCACAGAAGAAAATGTATGTGCATCATGATAGTATAGTTCTATTGAGTTCATCATCATTGATCTTGTTTTTATTTTTGTTTTTTGCTATACTTTATATATATATATATATCTATATATATATATATATCTATATATATATTACAAATGCAGCTTAAATTTGGGCCACCAGTGTGGGAAGAAAAAGCTCAGTGCCATTCATAATTATAGTACGTTGACTAATGATATAATAAATTGCCATTAACGGCTGAAATCATATATATACTAATTAAAAGATTGGATTAACCATTCGAGGGTGGCTTCCTTTGGTCATTTAGTTTAATGATAATCATGCCTACTATATTAAATTACTTAAAGCTATAAATGTGTTATTAATTTGAGAATCAAAACCCTAAAGTGTCCAATCATTTTCTTGTCTTATACATAATTTATACATCTTGGAATACAACTACATTATATAATAGTCATTTCATCACGCATGCCCTTAAAATGTTGTTTGTTATTTTAGTTTTTAACAATAGACATTAAAATTTAAAATTATGGCAATTGTTAATATGATTTATGTTAATATATGTAATTACTTAAGAAGTTTCCATCTAAAATATCATTAATACAATCTATAGGTATTCTATTTTGAATAGAATATCCTTTTATGTAAAATTACAATATTTAATTAATTAATAAAATTAAAATTTATAACTTTAAAGTTTTGGTTATATTTAGTATAGAAATGAAATTCTATTTCTCATTCTTCTTTGAATGTTCTTTTTCGAATTCAGTTTGGAAACACTGCCTTAGCCACTTTCAACTGACCATCCCAAATTTGTCAAATCTCCAATCTATCCAACATTGGTTCACCTAAAGCCAAAGCCAAAGCCACCGAAACCTAAACCTAAACACATTCTCTACTCTGATTTCTGTTGTTGTTTATAATTTATGGTTCGAGAGAAACCTCCGAGCCTTTAAAGACAAAGTCATGGAAGTGGGGAGCATCAATTCTAAAGTGATCTTCCAAGTAATAGAGTAACTCTGCTTAAACACTGAGAGTAGATAAATTGGGTTGTTGTCGTTTCCTCTTTCTTTTTTCTGGTTTCTCCTTTCCTTTGTAAGTGCTAGTTGCATTGTTCCTTTATGAGTCTCTCCCTCGTCGGACACCATTCCAAGGCTGATCCTCACCTAAAGGAAGGAAGGATACTCAACTGATAAGCACAGACATAAACAATCTTTAGAGGCCTATGTTTTGGGTTGTCATTGAGTTTGTACTATTTTTAATGTTTTGGTTGTGTTGGCTATTGATAGTTGGTGTTGATACTGGATCTTAAGAGATTGAGATTGTTTTTCTAGTTGAGTACACTCACTTGCAGGCAGCTATATTAGCTTTTATGATGGTTTGTTCGGTGAACATGTCTTCGGTCCTTAGACATTGTGTTGCTTTTGGTAGCCAAGGATTGTTTTTAGGTCCCCTCAGTTTTGTACTAAACTTTTTATTTTCTTCTCTTTTTATAAAATTTTCTACTGATTTACCGAAAGAAAAAAAATCTATTTCTCATTCATTATATGAAAGGTTCACTTTGCTTTATTCATAATATATTTAAAAATCTATATTAAGAAAATTAAATTGGATCAAATGATCAAATTGTGTTAAGTTGCAATTGACTACGTAATTCAATTAAGTTAAAAAGTAAAATTCAGATAATTTTTTATAGTTTTATCAAGTTTAATTACAGACAGTTAAAAATTGGTGAATCAATCTAGTTTAACTGTAAGAAGGAATAAATTTTAAAAGTAAATTCAAAATCAATAACAAATGTTATTATTTTATAAAGATTGAAATTGATGAATATATCTAGTTTAATTAAAAAGGAATAAATTTCAAAAGGAACTAGAAATCAATCTCTAATGTTATTATCTCATAAAGATTGTGTGATTAATTTAGAGTTATGTTGCTTGACAAGTTAGTTTATTGCTTTAGAAAATTCTTAAGATGAGGAAATAATGAATGTGATGGGAAAGTATTAATATATGCAAGTTCGAATATGTTGTAAAATAAAATATATTCAAACATTTTTACATAAATTTATATGAAGTAAGCAAATTATGGCACAATAATGATCTTGTAGTAAGTATAATATGTTGAAAAATCAATATATCCAAAACAAATTATAGACATATGAGATACTAAGACTTTTACGTGAAAAACACTTTCGAACCAAAGGTGGAAATCATGAGATCTCTAGTTTGTAAAAAAAAAAACTCTATCATTTGAGAAAATTCTTATGAAATGCTCTTCAAAGTGATCATAACAAGTGTCAAATGAGAAGAAAGAAATAATAAAGGAATCACCAACAAACAAGGAAGAAAAGGAGAGAAATCATCCAAAGTTAAACTATTATATATGGGTGAAAATTGTAATTATAGTCTTCCAAACAACGTCTCTACATAAAGTAACATCTTGCAAATTCTCAAACTAAATTTGAACTTAATCCAAAAGTGAATAACTCCAAATTAAATAAAAACTAAAATTGGTTAATTTTTTTTTTATGCACTCTTCTTTTTTACTCCCCCTTTTCTACTTACTATCTTATATTCACCACTAGTCCAACTTTTAGACATTAAAAGGGTGAGTTAAAAGACTATAATGTATTCCAAAAAATGATAGGTCAAGTACAATAAATTTAGATCTTTCTACATATAGAAGAAACAATGCCTTAACTTAACAATTCTTCCCTTCCTGATTGTGTAAAGGATATTACCACTTTGGCGATTAATTAGCATGCATCAAACTTTCTTCATGAAAATACTTGGTCAGCATATCATAATGATTGTCATCCCTATGAATCTTCTACAACTTAAATAACTTAGAACATAAAATATCTCTAAATCAATAGTATCTAAAATTAATATGCTTTAGCTTACCATGGAATGTGAAATTCTTAGTAAGTTACACTATACTTTGACTATCACAATATAACACGTACCTCTTTTTCATAAAGCTAAACTTCCTCATAATTTTTCATCTAGAGTATTTCATTACAATTTTTAATGGTATTAATAATCTCTACTTCTATAGTTAAGAAAGAAATGCATTTTTGTAAAATGGATTGCTAAGATGTTACTTCTCTTGCAAAGGTAATCATATAGTCCGAAGTAGATTTCCTTGTATCAACATCTTCCACCATATATGAATTTATGTATGTATAAAGTATATGTTTCCCTACTCCAAAATATAAAGTCGAAATATAAGAGACACAAAGATATATAAAAAACTATTTCTCTGGATTCCAATGTTCTCTTCCTATATTAGAAAGAAAATGACGAACAACACTAAAAGTATAAGTAATACCAGGTATTTGTATAAACCATTGCATACATCAATCTACCAATACCTGAAGAATAAGAAACTATTTTCATATCTTCCTTCTATTCCTCATTATAAGAACATTAATTTTTTCTCAATTTAAAGTGTATTATAAGAGGTGTAAACACCACCGTAATTTTATCTATTTTAAAACTCCAAAGGACCTTCTCAATGTACTTATTATATAAGAGCCACAACTTTTTAGTTCTGTCATAAATAATCTTCATACTAAAAATCTGATTTACTAGCCCTAGTTATTTTATAGCAAAAGACTTTACAGTCCTAGAAGCATTTTGAACAATAGTAAGTATGTCATCAACATAAAGTAACAAAATAACAAAGTCAAAATTAAAGAACTTTTGCATAAAACATAATGGTCATATAAAATCTTTTTGAAGCCTTGTTTTCTCATAATAAAATCAAACTTTCTATACTACTACCTTGGTGTTATTTCTAGCCATACAAGTTCTTCCTTAATCTACACACACAATTATTTTTTCCTTTAATTTTGAAGCCTTCTAACTGCTCTATATAAATCTCTTTATCTAAATCGCCATGGAGAAAAGTAATCTTCACATCTATTTGCTTAACCTTTGAGTCAAAGTGTGCTGTTAAATCTAACATATCTTGGATGGACAATATCATCATAACTAAAGAAAATATTTCATCAAAATCAACTCCCTTCTTTTGGCCAAAGCCATCGAAAATCAATCTATTTTTGTATCATAGAATCGAAATGTTATTATCATGCTTCAATCTAAAAATCCATTGATTCTTTAAAACTCTTTAATCCTTAAGTAGCTTAACCAAATCAAAAGTGTGATTATCATGTAAAGATTTCATTTAATCTTTTATAGCTCTAAACCGTTTTTCCTTCAACTTATTATTCATAGCTTCCTTAAAGATTTTATATTCTCTATTGTTTGTGACAAGTATATACTCACTAAGAGGTTAACCTGATAAGAACTTCTTCTTTTTGATAGATCTTTTGAGAGAAGTTTTTGAAGTCTTTATATTTGTTAATTATTAACTAACCATAACATTTTGTACTAAAACATCCAAAGTATCTTTACATTGTTGATCATTTTGCACTTGATTACCATTTTCATTATCATCTTGGATCTCAGCTGAAGGCTATCTTTATCTTTATTTGATGAATCATTGAAAGAAACTGACTCAACATCAACCAAGCTCTTCTTGCTTTAAGAATTATCCCTCTCAACCTTGCCAATGTCATCAATAGTTTAGTCCTTCAAGACTGATAGCCAAACTCATCTTAATTATAATCAGTAAAGATACACGACTTAGTCTTAATAAGCACTTTGACTTCTCATCCTTAAAAACCAATCTCCTTGTCACTCATATGACTTAGTCTTTCATGTTTTAATTATGATAAATATTACTCTCCACCATATTCATTGAGCCATCATAAATAAAACCTTGTATCATATACAAGCTAGAGGACTTGTTACCTCAAGTCACAACCAATAAACTTTCAATAAGTTCCCATTATCCATCATTGAAGATTTGTAATAACCATTATCATCAATCTTTTTTATGAAGATCAAATTCAAAGGGATGTCGAACACATACTTGACATGTTTAATAACTAATTTTGAATATATGATAGTCTTCAAGTAAATTGTCCCACTGTTAATAAACCTAATCTTACTATCACTGCCCATTTTTAATACTAAAAAAACACTAAGAGTATAAGAAATGAAGAATTCCTTCCTTGGCGTGACAAGATAGGAAGCATTACGATCATCAACCTAACTAGTCATATGGCATACTAATTGATAATATTTTCATCATAAGCAATAATATGGTCTCTAAAAACAACAGTAACAATGCAAGTTGTGTTGTCTTCATCTTTCTTTTCTTGTCTCATCTTCTTTTTAGGATGAAATCACGGTTCTTAATATACTCTACTTTATCACAATGATTATAAACAAAGTTTTGTACTTGAATCTTAAGTTACTTCTACTTTTCTATTTACCATTTGACTTTGAATTTACTTCTATCTATCTTTGTTAACCAAAACATTTGACTGTGATGAGGATGAAGATAAGCCCTTAGATCTTCTTGTAACTTCTTCATTCAAAACACCACTTTTAATATACTAGATAGTCACTGCATCATTAGGAGTAGAATTAGTCAAAGAAATACATAGCTTTTTTAAGAATCTGGCAAAGTATTAAGCAACTAAAGTCTTTATATCTCATCATCAAACTTTACACTTGTTTTAACCAATTGATCACGGACACCCTAAAAATCATTTAAATGATCATAGGACTATCCTCTTTGTATCTTAAATTCATTAATTGTTCAAATAGGAACAACTTGTAATTGCTTATTTTTGAAGTGTAAAGTGTCTCAAGGTTATCCTACAAAAATCTAGAATACTTCTCATTAATAATTTGATTAAGAATATTATCTTATTCTTGTCTAATATAGTCAAAAACTTGTTGATGTTTAATTCTCATCTCGACCTTCCACTTATGTTAATTAATACTATTTAAACACACCATTTTACTAATAATTGCTTCCATCTTTCAAATAGAATTATCATAAATATTCAACCATAAGCTCTGATACTATAATGTTAGGAAGAAAGTACTAATATATGCAAAATCAAAAGCATATTGAAATATAATGCCTAATTAATATTTTCTTTTGCACTTAAATCTTCAAGGAGAAATATGATGTTGAAAAATAAATATGACCAATGCAAATCACATACACAAGAGACACCAAAATTTTTATATGAAAAATCAAATCAAGAATAAAAGCAACAGGACCTCTAGTTCATAAAAAGAAATCCACTATACCAAAAAATTATTACAAAATACTCTCCAAAATAGTCATAAAACTAGTATAAGGAGAAACAAATGATAAAGGAAGCAACAACAAATAAGAAAGAAAAAAGAGAGAAATTACCCAAAGTTGAGTTACAGTTACATTCCTTTAAACAAGATTTGTACCATTTAGATTATAAAGCAATATCTTAGGAACTTGTAGACTAAATTTGAACTCAACTAATTATAAATCATTCTAGATCAAACAGAAATTTTGAGCTAGTTCAAAAAGATTATGTTGTAACTTTTCTTTCTTTTTCTCTTTCCTTTTCTTTTCCTCTTATGTTGACGCTCTTATACTCACTATTAATCCAATTTTTAGATATTAAAAAACGAACCAAAAGATCACAATGAATTTCTAAAAGTAATGAGTCAAATCTAATAAATTTGAACCTTTTTATACAAAAAAAAGAAAAAAAAAGTCTAACATAGGAAATATTACCCTAAAAATTATCAATTCAACTAGATGTTACAGAGAATAGCGGCCATGTCTTTTATTATCATATTTAAGATCATATGAAAGTGTAATATCTTATACTTTCGAGGGGAAACTGATATAATATTAAAAATATACTTTCGAAGGAAGACTGGTATAATATTTAGAAAAGTATTTTGTTGATAAACTTAGTCCTTTAACTATTATTTATACAAATTTTATACTCAATATTTTATAAATTAATAATATATAATAATTATGTTATAATTTTATCGTTTATATTTAATAATAAAATTTAGTTTGATAGCGAAATCTTGATTTTTTTGTTTATTCCAATTCGATATTTGATTTTTTAAAATATTGATAAAGATAGATAAGCTTTAAAGCTACAAGATAATACATTTACAATATGCACAAAAGGGTAGGCAAAACACTAAATCTTTGACTTTTCCCATGCCATTTTTCAATATTTAGTTGTCACTCCCTCCACCTTATTAGGTGCATGCTTTACTGTAAAACACAATACCTGCAAGCAATACTGAAATGGCTTCTCTACTTAAATAATATCTAAAGCGAATACTTGTCAAATAGAATAGGACGTGTCTTTTGTGGATTAGAATCACTAAATTGTTTATCGAGCGTGATTTTTAAGTTCAGCCAAATGGAGATAGTATAGATATTGGTGTTGGAAACTGACTTCCATTCGTTATTTCATAAATAATAAAAAATTACTGCATACATCCCACGAAGAGACTAGCAATATCTTTTTATCCGCTTTCTAATCCCAAAACGCACGATCGATTTTCATTTTCATTTCTGTAGACCCATCGAACCAATTCACATTCAGGCTATATAAAATGGTAACACAAGGGCCAAGAAATATAATTTGGTGGAGACAATTCTGTTATTACAGTACATTTATTTATATGTACATTTCGATTTTGTTTTGAATTCAATAAGGCTACTATGCTAGTAAATATATGGATTTGATCCCAGAGAAAAGGATGACTGTATAAGAATTATTAATAAAGAAGGAAACAGAGAAAAAGAGAAAAGAGAAAACCCTACAACTTCATAATGGTGAACTACCATAACTCAGCAACGGTAGTTCTAATTTGATATAATTAAAAGGTTTATGATCGTAAGCATTTGCATAATATCCTCATTTGTGGCATCAATCCCTTTCTCTCCAATTAATTTTTAATGGGTCCAATTACATTCCAAGCTACTCAAGTATCTTAATTGTGACATGAAGGTGAGGTCACCCATATACGTCCATAGTGATCTTGTCAAGACGAAGGAATGAGCCTATAGTTCATTATTATAGGAGGTTAAGATTAATTTTCAATACCTCTTTTTAAGAATTAAAGGGAGACATATCACAAATATCAGTATGCCCATCATTTTGGTCTATGCCTATCCACGGACCAATCAACCTAACTGTCGGGAACCTGAAAAGTTCATCGATTAGACTCCACCGTATATATCAAATACCAATGTCTACACACATAGACAAAGACGTTCTAGGGGAAGTACGTATAGAGATACCATTCCATTCTGATCCTCTAGAAAGTTTGAAAACCACAAATTAAAAATCTGAACATAAAGAAGATGCTTTTGAAGCTCAATTAACAGCAGAAATGTAGTGGAATTAATGCTCCACTCTTCACTTATATCACTTTGTGTGGTGAATGTGTCCCACCCCAAGGGATGCATAAAAATGCATATTACTCTTAACTTGAAGATGGCATGATCATTGATGAATGGCTTGTACACAGCTACACGTGCCTTCTACATGGCACTGGCACCCCACCCAGTCATAGACAACGAGCGGAAAAGATTTAACAGAAAAGGATTTACTAATTATGGGAGCTGACTTACATACATACATATAACTTAGTATATATTGAGCATAGAAGAAATGGGCCATGCATCCCACTAGTACAGTGAGTGAGTGAGTCAACTATTGGGGACGCGTTGAAATGGAAATGAGAAAGATCGGGCTCGAGGAAATGGAATTGAAAAACACTATAAATGTGGGAGTTGGATTAGTCGCTTCTTAAGTCTCAAAGTCACCAAAGAAGCCCTTGAAAAGATAAGGCTTTTTATACATACTTGTGGGGATTGTGGAATTGATTCGTCAGGTTTCTTTTTTTTGGTTTCATTCAAGGTTTACCATAGCATTACAAATATTCCTTAGAATAAGGGAAAGTTTAGGAAAAGGCTTATAAAAGATGAAGTTCACAGAAGATTCCTTGCCTGTGGCTGCTGTGGAGGAGTTGTCTGTTGATTGGAGAGGCAGACCCTGCAAGAATCACAAGCATGGTGGCATGACCGCGGCTATTTTTGTCCTTGGTCTGTCTCTATCTCTCTTTACAGTCTACACATTGATCTCCTTGTCTTCGATCTCTGTTTTACGCATACGCATTGATCATGAACATTTCTATAGGACTTGCATGGTTTTGATGTAAAACTTAACCAATATCAAGTCCACATGGAGTGTCTGCTTCTGGCAGGACATTATAACTTGATTGCAGTATCCACGATTTGCAACATGTGCCCATTACCATTTTCCTACGTCAAGTACCAGCTTCTTTTGATCAGTCTTATCAGTTCATTAGACAGTACCAAACCCAGCAACAGAATGGAATTTGGAAATTTCATTTTAAGTTTCTTGAATTTAAAGAGCTCATAGTCACTTTTTGTTTGATTCAGGACTTCAATGCTTTGAAATGATGGCAATAGCAGCTGTTGGGAACAATCTCATAACTTATGTATTCAATGAAATGCACTTCCCGCTATCAAAATCTGCAAATATAGTCACGAATTTCGTAGGAACTGTCTTCCTCCTTTCTCTCGTTGGTGGGTTCCTGTCAGATTCTTATCTCGGAAGCTTTTGGACTATGTTGATCTTCGGGTTCGTTGAACTCTCTGTAAGTACCTGTTTTCCACAAATCACGCTTTCAAGCCCAAGAAATTATTCAACTTATAAGCTCTTAATTATATTCTAACTTTTAGTAACGTTACAGGGTTTCGTATTACTGTCAGTTCAAGCCCACTTGCCACAGCTGAGGCCACCACGCTGCAGCATGGTCTCCAACTCCGAGGGAAGTCTCTGCGAAGTGGCCAAGGGCTACAAAGCTTTGATATTCTTTGTGGCACTCTATTTGGTGGCTTTGGGAAGTGGGTGCTTAAAGCCAAACATAATTTCTCATGGAGCAGATCAGTTCAGAAAAGAAGACTCCAGGAAGCTCTCCACGTACTTTAACACTGCCTACTTTGCCTTTTGCATGGGGGAGCTTATAGCACTTACCCTTCTTGTTTGGCTTCAAACTCACTCTGGCATGGATGTTGGGTTCGGGGTCTCAGCTGCTGTTATGGCGGTTGGATTGATTTTCTTGACTTCGGGTCTGTTTCTTTACAGGAACAAGCCACCTCGAGGAAGTATATTCACTCCAATTGCACAAGTAATACACAAATCTTTTATCTTTTTGTCTTCCATCTAGTAATACACAAATCATCATGAATTTGACCTAATGATTGATGCTAATAAACCTCTTCAATTCTCAAATTTTGGATTTTGGTAAAATATGAGATTACAGGAGTTTGTACACATTTCCAAATTCTTGCATGTTAAACAATTTTATGCCATTATAATCCTTCTGTGGTTCAGGTTTAATCTGTTGTGCTTTATTTCTATGGATTGATTGAGTTCTGTCTTTTGTCCTTGGATTTTCATTTTTTTAGACAACTAAAAGCAGTTTCTATGCTTTAATTAGAGGACTAAACAATACAAAGTATTCAGGATTTCCTTTTCTGCTTTGAATAACCATTAAATCTACATGTTCTTCCTTTCTTTTTTTCCAAAATGAATTGCTTAGTTTACAAGATAGTGTCTTATTGGATTGGTTGTCATCTTTTAGTTTTACTATTAATCCTTCTGCCTTTCTAGTACGAAACACGACGCATAAGTTGCCAGGCTCACGAGATCAGCACTGTCCCATGGACCTGCTACTTTGAATAAAATATGTATGATCAATTGGTCTCTCTTTTCCTGTTCTAATTCTTTAATCTCCTCGACAGGTTTTTGTCGCTGCCATTACTAAAAGAAAGCAAATTTGTCCCTCCAATGCGCAGAAGCTACATGGAAACCACAAAATTATGCCTCAGCACGCATCTGCTTCGTCGCTTTCAGTCAGCAACCTGCTTCATACTGACAAATTCAGGTACGGTTATCCAAATAAAGGAAGATAGGGAATAAGAAATATTGCTGTTACAATGTACTTGGAGCAATTGCAGATAATGAAAGCACTATTCTAACAACTGTAAGTTCAAATTGTACGGAAGAATAATTTCAACAATCTCTAAAACCACAACATGGAATTTATACATCCGTAATCAATTTACAGCCTTAAATTCTTGTTATTTGCAGATTTCTTGACAAGGCATGCATCAAAATCCAAGATAGATCTCAGGAAAGCGAAGGTCCATGGAAACTATCCACGGTGGGACAAGTGGAGCAAGTGAAGATCATAATCTCTGTCATCCCTATATTTGCCTGCACAATCATCTTCAACACCATTTTGGCACAGCTTCAAACATTCTCAGTCCAACAAGGAAGTGCAATGAACAGCAAGATCACAGAAAACTTTCACATCCCTCCAGCTTCACTTCAATCCATCCCTTATATTATGCTCATCTTTTTTGTCCCTCTCTATGAAACCCTATTTGTACCATTTGCTCGAAGAATTACAGGAATAGACTCTGGAATCTCTCCTCTGCAAAGGATTGGCATCGGACTGTTTACTGCAACTTTCTCAATGGTTTCAGCTGCCATAATAGAGAAGAAGAGAAAAATGGAAGCTCTGCAATCCAATACAAACATGTCCATATTTTGGATTGCTCCACAGTTCCTCATCTTTGGCCTCTCAGAGATGTTCACTGCAGTAGGTCTCATAGAGTTCTTTTACAAACAGTCGTTGGAGGGCATGCAGTCATTTCTAACAGCCCTAACTTACTGCTCATACTCTTTTGGCTTCTATCTAAGCTCAGTCCTGGTTTCATTGGTGAACAGAATCACCTCTAGCTCTTATGGTAACGGCTGGCTTAGTGAAAATGACCTCAACAAAGATAGATTAGACCTCTTTTATTGGCTACTAGCTGCCCTAAGTCTCATCAACTTCTTGAATTATCTGTTCTGGGCCAGATGGTATTCTTATAACCCATCCTTATCATCTACTTCACCTCATAATTCTCATGGAGAAGACATGGAAGTCCAAAGCTTCAATGATTCAAAGCACGATGAATTCCACAGTAGTGTATCTTGAACAACAGTATCTTCTAATCATAGTTTCTTCCTCCTTTCCAGCCTTGCCTTGACCTGCTTAGTACTGTTAGTTATTACGAAAAGTGAAAATCAAGTAGATAGAGATTGGTAGGTTAAGACAATACCCACTTAGGGTACCAACTTTATGTAGATATATGATTGTCCTAATGTGGTATGAAGTAGAATGGACATGTATTGTGGATCTTATTTTGGAGGCTATGACATGGTCCATGAGTTGATACTAAAGACATGTAATAAAGGTTCGGTTAAAATCCCATCAACTTCAAGATTCAACTCAATCATCCTATGAAGTATCCTCTTTCCATCCATCTTGCTTTCTTTCTGTGGAGGCATGATCACATCTAAGGACGGCCTCATCTCATTTTCTTCTCTTTTTTTTTTTTTTTCCTTTTGTTAAAGAGGAAGATGTAAGTGATGGGGTTGGTATTAGTGTGCTTTAGTTGGTTGAACTATTTCTTTTCCCAAGTTGATTAATACCATCGTTATACTAATTAATACTAAAGAGTATATGATTAATTAGCAGAAAAAAGAATAATTTCAAAGTTGGTTCAAAGGAACCATGACAAGGATGATGATTAAATACTTAATTTAGAGCATGCTTCCAAAAGCAACCTTCCATAAAGCAAAAGCCAAGTGAAGCAGTTTTTAACCATTGAACTAATTTCAGTCATCCACATCTTCTTCAAAAATAAGCATGTCTAGAACATGTTTATAGGCAGGCCCTTCACTTGTAGGTGCCTAGCTTACTATCCTCCTACCACCGCTCGATACCCATTCTTTTGTGCGCTAAAAGGCCCCAGTGGCCCCTGTTAGTAACAACCTTTGCCGACATAGTCGTGGATTAATCTCCAGAGTCTGAGGACAATATCATAGCCTAAGCACCAATAATGGTTTCAACCTATCAGTCTCCTTCCTAATCTAAAATAGCTTCTTGATGCTAATCATTGACTAGTGTGCTTTAAGGCCATAAGGGACTTTAGTTATTGATCACCATTTCATAATAAGTTTACAAATACTTCAACACTCCTATTATTTTTACAATAAAGTTTTTATTTTTACCTGTCTTACATAAAATAATTCAAAGTTATATTCATTGTAACTCTCTCTATTTAATTCCAAATAATTCAACTTAAAATGAATCTAAAATCACCTAAATTGATCATTCAACTACTCTTGTAAAATTGTTATAGAATTTAAAACGTCAAATTTATTTCTAATATTCCATTTAAACTTGATTTTTAAGATATCAACAATTTGATGAAGAGATTTTATAAACTCTAAGTTAATTTCTTTCTTAGTAGTGTATTCTCTAGTTTTTTTTTTAAAAAAAACTTTGTGTCCGCATACTTGCTCTATTGTGAAATATTGGATTTATTGTCTCAAATCAAAATCTTTCAACAACTTTCTTCTTCAAATAGCATTACAATTATAAAAAAAAATATTTACAATATGCTACGATTCACATCTGGAGAGTATGACTATACTATTGTTTACAAGAAATTACATCATGTCCTAAAAAAACAAAATCACTAACACAAAAATTTATTAAATTAAAGTTTTAAAATATATTCTAATTAAATATAGATTAAGGAGAAATGGTGACCATTTGAGTTTCCATTAAGTAAACCCTAAAATAGCCCACATGCACTTCAGATAAGCCATTTCGCAAATTAACGATTCCAAGTTAAAGAACTGGTTCGACCTAAATGCTCTTTAAAGGCCTTTAATGCAAGGTGATCCAGACTTCTTAATATTAAGTGGTGCTGGTGATATTACAGGAACTCGATACAAGACCTTAAATACTTCTTAGTTTTAAAACGTTGTTTTTTTTTTTTTGGGTACATCGGAAAAGAAAATTGCAATAAACACAAATCAACCCCTTAAATACAAAGTACTAGCTGCATCATTCAGCAACATAAGAGAAGCAAAAGTTGATGGCAAGTCCAAAACTTGATTTTCATTGGCATTAGAACTACTCCTTAGCTTTGCGAGATGGCCTGCATCTGAATTTTCTTCTCGAAATAAATGGTTCATTTTCACACACTAATTTTCTTGCAACAAAATTCTGATGTCATAAATTATATTGCATATGACAATGTGTCACCTAATGCCTCCCTTCCAAAAGTCTCACAGCCTTTTTAGAATATGACAAGAGAAAAATTTTCCGAAACCTATTGTCCCAAGCTAAAAGTAGTCTTCTTTTAATAGCTAGAAGTTTAGCCTCCATATTCGAATCATAACCAATTGACGCCAAAAACCCAACCAATCAAGCTCCTTGTTCATTTCGAATTACGCTACCAATATCTGCCAAACTCGAATTTCCAATAGAACTTTCATCAACATTGAGAGCCACAAAGTCACCATTTGGAGGCACCCACTTTACCCATTTAACCATCTCATTATTAGAATTATGATCCATGGCAAAAGAACAAACAAAATCATGAATAAATTGCCAAGTCCATGTCATTTGAGTATGATTATCTAAAATTTTTCCATCAATTACTTCCTGATTACAAAGCCTTCAAATTATCCAGATATATACTCCAAATTTAATATCCCAATCACCCGTCCAATTGCTCGAAGAACCATTTGAATTACCTATTGAAAAGATACATGATAGATATTGGTATACTTAACTCTTAAAACATTAGTAAAATTTATATATGACTAGTAAGCATCCTAAATCAATATTCAAGCATCTAAAACATAACACCAACGTATAGGCTTTAGGTAAATAGTATGTTTTAAGTTTCAACATTTACAACATAATACAACTTGAACCTTAACGTTTTGAAATGTTTAAATTAAATTTTAAAATTTTTAAAATGTTCAAAACAAACTTAAAGTGTAGAAAAAAATTTGACCAAGTCAACTTCTTCGGTTAAATATTATGTCAGCATATATCTTCAATCACCTAACAGTGAACCTATAATTTATACAAGAAATTTCAGTTACTACGTTGACAAATGAGACTCACTGTTATACATTTCATATAATGGTCTCACTTGTCAGCACGAAATTTCACTTTTTGAGCACATAGTAAGATTCAAAGTCATTGTGGAAGTTTATAAATTGGCCCAAACGTCTAACATCAAGGGGAATTTGGATGGAATAAATAGAGTTAAGAACACGGTGATGTTCATGGGCTGAATTTGGAGTTCAGAAATTCCAAATTCTAAATGGGCTGGCTGATGCCGAAAGCATTCACATCAGCAAATGTCATGGAATCCAAACCCTAACTCCATTCTGTACACCATTGGATTTTGGATTGGATTTGAAGCTCTCCTGACCTGAACCCCAAGTTAATTTGCCTCAATTTAATCTATTCTTAACTTAGCCACTCCAAAAAAATGCTATTCATTAAAGTCAAAGTTATGAATCTATTCTCGCCAACCTGCAGATTTTGATGCTCGTGTTCAGTTTTTAAGAAATATAAGGTTTTAATTCCTATCTTTGTACAACGCCCTTGTTTCTTATGTTGTTTTTTAATATTAAATAATTTAATTTGTGAATTTTCAACGGCATTTCTCTGTTTTCATTGGAAATTAAACTTCACTTATGCAAAATGGATCCTATTGTGCTATTTATTTGGTAAAATTAATTATTTCACAGGTTAACATGCATAATGCAGAGACAGATCTTCTGTTCTAATTAATCAATTCCTACTATATTTTATTAAATACATATTTATATAATACTCTCGTAAATGTATGATTAAAAGTAAATGCCAAAAGACTAAGACCTTGTTTAGTTGTTGGCTGATAAGCTAGTTTTTAGGTGATTGACCAAAATTAGCTAATTGACTTTATTTAAAAATTATTAATCTTGTTTAGTTGTTGGTTGATTGAGTTGACTAATTCAACCCAATCACTTAATTTTATAAAAGCTGTTTGTAAGCAACGTTTGGGCAACACCTGAAGATCCTTTCCTTTAATGCCCTTAAATTTTGATCCTTGCTATTGCAATCTTCTGACTTACAGGTTCATGCATCGATAGTAGTTCAACCCTCCAGTGAAGCCCTCATTTGCTAGCGTAGTAGTCGATATCTGCATCTGACAGCCAAGAAGGCATATCTCTAACGACGGGCAAACCTCTGAATCCAATTTCTTTAGCTATATATGGTGGTTTTGGATTGCAAGATGTAAGAAATCTTCTAATTATTGCACTTGTTTCTATTTGTTGTTATTGTTGTTACAATTATATGTTTTATGTTTTTTATTAAAATTATAAACTTAATTTTTATAGGATTAAATATCTAAAATCTAAATTTCTATAAAAATATTTAATAAAATACTAATTTATATAATATTCATATCTTTATAATTTTTTTAAAGTTATATCTTTATAAATTATTTTATATATAAATAATTAATACTAAACAGCTAATTTCATCACATATTAAATGATAAATAATTAATACAATATACTGGTTAAATGAACTCAAACCTAAATAGGACCTAAATGACACAAAACATCCTGTGTCTCATGATGCAGGGGATGAAACCATTATTGTTTTACACAGCTGGCAGAAGAAAAGAGTGAAATGGATACGATAACAAAAGCTGAACAAGTACAAATTTGTATAGGATACACGTAAATGTGTGTTTAAAAGTAAATGCCAAAAGACTATAAATGACACATCCGGTGTCGCATGATGATGGAGGAGATAAAACCATTATTGTTTTACATAGCTGGCAGAAGAAAAGAGTGAAATGGATACGATAACAAAAGCTGAACAAGTGTACTCCTTCCAGTCTGTCACACCCACACGTTACTGTACCCCTCCCTCTTTTGGAAAACACAAAAGAAGAAGATATTATAGACACAGAATGCTGCTGACAGAGAAAGTGGAATGAGCCCCACAAGATACATCTATATTCAATTCAGTCATCATTCTACGGCTTACTGAGAAATAATGTACAGTTTTCTGCTGAGTTACGTGTCCAAGTAAGCATATCTCCCAGTGATGGTTCGAAACACAAGATAAAGAATTGGTGAGCTTCATTATTCATATCAAATTTACGGGTTTAGAAATTTCTTGTTTTCAATCCGTCGATGTAATTAGTAGAGTAAGATTAATCTTTTGTAACTGCAAAATTATAGGTTCGAATCATGAGTGTAATGAAATTCGTTGGCTTATAAATATTTGACTACTTAAGATTTTTAAAAACTTTATGCAATAGCGTGTACAAAGTGATTAAGTGTCTATTTAGATTGGCTTATATCAGTAGAATTTTTGTCAGTAGAATTTTTTTTAGAAGAATTTTTTTAAAAAATTAGTTGACTATTTAGCTACCATTTAAAAAAGAGCTTCATACAATAGACTGTTTGATAACATAAAAATAAAAAACACTTTTAATTTTAACTATATTTTATTTTGTAATAAAAATTATTTATGCATATAAATATTATTTTAAATATATTAAACAATATGCAAAGTATAGTATATTAATTATTATATAATTTTAAACCATATGAAACATAAATGAAAAAATATATAACCAAATCTTTTATATAGATTATAACATAAGTAAAACTAATATAAAAAATAAATATTAAAACATATAAAAAAGTCAAATAATATTATATAAATATCAAAATAAACGTAAAGATTTGTTTGTGGTTATCGTGGAAATTATGTGTAAAGCATAAAGGTAAAAAAGATTTTAAAAATAGGCTCATTAAGCTACATCTATTAAAAAAGTAATTTTTTATTTTACAACCAAACACCCATTTAAAAAAAATCTACAATAGAAAAAGTACTTATTTACCTTCTAAAACTCAACCAAAAACTTTTTTCTTATATTTATGAATCAAATTATTGAAAGAGTGGCTGACTGTATATTCTATCGTTCCCTTGACTGATGTTTTGGATATAACAAAACTTTTATAAGATTAAGAGAAAACGACTTTCACATATTTTATGAAACATTTACTTATGGACTTGCCTTTTTAGTTATGTAACACTCCGTCAACTTTTTAAAGATGTATGATGTCTATTTTTGTCGATACGATTAAGGACATAACGGAGATCAATTAAAGATCTTACCTAAGTTAAGCTATTTTGTATCAGTAGGTTTGTTGAGGTAATCAGACAATTAATCCCAATTAATTACGGACTGAGAGTGCGGTTGGAGTTGGATAGTTACAATGTTCGAGTTGGTTGATATTTTGCTTTCTGGTCCAACAAGTTGGAGACAGCTGCCTCTGCCGTGGTCAGTTAGTCCTTCGCTTTTTTATTTTTCCACTTTGCTTTTTCAGTATATTTTTGCCTGTAATAAGAGCCCTGGTCCTGATAGAAAAAGCTAAAGCCGGCTTGACCTGCTCTCACTCCTTTTGCCCCCCTTTTATTCCTTTATTTTCTCTATTGCCATCCGTCGAGGCTTCCACTAGTGCTACGTTCTGTTAACAGAGTTACACTAATCATGAAAGTACAGCTATATCAACAGTTCTATTAATATATATATTTTTAATATATATATTTTTAATAAAATTTTTGAATATTTTAATTTCATATTAAATACTTAATTAGTTAAAATTAACTATTCGTAATGATATGAATAATTTTATTTAAATTAAATTTTAATTTAATAATTATTAATTAATTTAAATTTTCTTCAAATATATATATTTTAAATAAAATTTTATTTAACATTTAAAATAAATGTTAACTTACGAATAAACATGTTATTTTTTAAACTGTTTGTTTAAATAAAATAAAATAATTTTATTAATAAATTGTTAATAAATATTATAAAAGAGATTAAAATAAATTTATTTAACATAAATAATTTATTTTAAAATTTTCCTAATATGTAATTATTATTAGTAATAAAAATATAATTATATAGGTATTAATAATTAAATAGAGTTTTGTTTTTATTTAAAAATAGAAACTTAAAAAATAGAAGTAGCTATGAGTTCGAAATGAACTAGGATCTTGTTGGTCTAGGATTACCGATACGCTTGTGTCGTGACTCGGGAGGGGAAAGCGCAAATGACCAGGTCACTTGGTCTGAGTAGGCTTACAAGTCCCAAGGATATGATTGCCCTTTGTACGGTATTCCTGAGATTCTGTCATGAGTCACGTTGTCATAGGTGGTAATTTATTTATGACCTGTGTCTCTAAGGGAGTAATTAACGGTAAATATGCTTGCCGGCATTGACCAAAAAGGCTGTTGGCTGCTGTTGGGATATAGGTTTCTCCGATGACTGCGCAGTCATTTCAAACAGGACAACAGCATTTAAGCATATGTCCCTTACATTAAACCTTAAATTATGCATGGCAAACTTTTTAAACTAAAAAGAAAGTGTATATTTTTTTCAAAGAGAAACAATCAAGTTTAAAATAATTAAGGCAAAAAATGATGCTTGAGGCTCTATTATTTGAGATTAGATATACTATCATTAAATTTTATCCATATATGTATATGAACCCTACATAAATATATAGATGAGATTTAATGGAATAGTCTTGGAACAGAGTAACTGGAACAAAAGATTTGATGTGCTATTATTCAGTCTTGTAATCTTATTAGGAGAGGAAAATGAGACATATATAATCTTACATTCTCCAATTGGTTAAAGAAAAATTAATGATTAAAAAATTCAACCGATTTAGCTGACTTTACTATAAAAATCTTAAATTGTATAATTTTTTATTCAATTTTTAATTTTTTTGGTTCATTTTTTTAGAAAAACTAATCAATTTATAAATTAATCGGTCAATTTTTGAAAATTAATGAGTTGTTATAAATAAAAATTAATTAATTAATTTTAATTTAACAATCTTTTTATTCAATTAAACTTCAAATTTTTTGATAAGTAAAGACAATCTCTTTCAATAATATTTTAAATTCTTTAATTTTATTTAATCTTTAGTCAATTTTATGAAAGTCTAATACTAGTTGAACATTTTAAACCTCAAACCTCTTATCTTACCTGTTTAACTTTCGATTTGGTTTTTAAAACATTTAGAAAAACTTCTATCCTTATCACATAAATTTCCTTTATATAGATATAAATAATTAAAGAAAATATACAAATTTCGTTTTAAAGTTTTTTTGGAACTGAAGTTGTGTTTTTCTTTTTTGAAAGTAAAATATGCGAAAATTTCTTAAAAATTTTACTCCTTCTAATAAATGTCTTTCTTATTTAAAAAATTATCATAATGTTATAAATACTTAAAATTATTTTCTAAATTTCGTTCTAGTTACTTTAATATACCAATTTTTTCACATTCTTAATAATTAGACAAATAATAGTATGTGTTAATATTTCTTAAGTAATTAAAAATAAGTAAAATTACAAAACATATCAAAGTTGGTCTTTTCCTCGAGAGGATGAAGTGCTTGTTACCGGGTCACAAGCCAGTTGCGGTAATCATATTTATACACGCCCCCGGTAATTTTGTTTTGAATTGTTAGCGTCTGTTTGTTTCTGACTTTATTTTTAGTTTTCTCTTTTCGATTTTAAATTTAATAAAAAATTTGTTTGTTTCATTTTTTATTTTTAGTTTTTTCCAATTTTCAAATTTTATGAAAATCACAAAAGTTTTTTATTTTTGTTTTTTTAATAATCTGGTTTAATATCAACTAAATATATATTATTTAATTATTTGATATATTAATTATTAATAAGAATTATTTATAAATTAATACATTTATATTAACAACCAAACAATTTTTTTTATTTGAAAGTAAAACAGAAAATTAAAACTAAAAATTACAACAAAAAATAGAAGTAGAACCAAATGACCTCACTTGATTTTACTTTTTGTTTTTATTTTTAATCTTTGTCTTCAATTTCTGCTTTTTATGTTAAAAATAATTTTTTAATTAAAACTGATAATAAGACATAAAAATAAAAAACTTGTTAATTTTATCATCCAATTTTTATTATAAAACTAGATATTAATATTAATTTTTAATTTTAATTTAATTCATTTTTATATATGAAATTATATTTAATAGTAGTAGTAGCAGCAGCAGTAGTAGTAGTAATAATAATAATAATAATAATAATAATAATAATAATAATAATAATAACTAGTACTAGTGGTAATAATAATCATTATTATTAGAAAACGATATGAATATTTAATAAAATTTGTGAATTAATTATATATCAAAAAATTGTAAAATATAAAAATTACATTATCTCATTCTAATTAAAAAATAAAACAATTTCATTATACTATAATTCTTTAAAGCTGGTATGCTGCTGGGTGAAAATGAACTTCCTATAATATGAATTATTTACAACAAAAGTTTTTGATCATCATAAATGTTTCACCTAAATTCATATAAAAGTTTTCCTTTTACCTCAAAAGCAATTCTACTTAAACAACAATAACAAGAACAATTCTAGTGCAGAATGATCTTCGCTTTGTGAGAGTAGAGGGAAAGACATCAATTATACTCAACATTCTCTTTATATTTTGTAAAAATAGTTTCTGTGACTGGAACTTATAATTTTTTGATTACAAAAGGGTAACATAAATTCACAAGTTGCTAACCGAATCTATTATATATAAAAAGGTAAATAAACGGAGATTTTTTATAACGTTAACTACTGAAAAGATGAATAAGCGTTTTGAATAAAGAAAAGTAACCAATTGTTTTAAGAGCTTCCCATCCACGACTTTTAATGCACTCCCTTCATTAATTTACTTATTTATAGACACTTTGACACACAATTTTTTAGTATCTACCCTTAAAAAACTTGCATTTGACCTTCTATATGGTTTATCCTTACCAAACTATCAATTTGTGGAATCACAATCTTACGTTCTTCCTGACAGGGACAGGTCTTTTTTTTTTCAGCGAAGGTAAAATTTTATTTTTAATATGGGTAAAATTTTAATAGGAGTAAAATTTTATTTTTTATAAGATCAAAACTTAAAATAATACTTTTTTATATGAAATTTTTTAGACTTGTCCTCACTTGCCTCCAATGTGGATCCATCTATACTTCCTCATCAACTCCTCCAATGTTGATTTCTCACTTTTCCAACTCAAGTTCATGTCATCTCTATTCTTCACATCCTTCTTATCTTTCTTGTTAAGGTAATGATCCAAGCCTTTAAGATTCTTTTTCTCACACACGTGGTAATGGATTTCCGTGCAACTTGCTTATTTTCTTTTCTTTTTTTGATGGCTATGTATCTCAACTATTTCCAAATTCCTACTCTGTGTAAATTTTTTACCATTGGGTTATATTATTATATAAACACCTCCTTGGGGGTCCTTTGTAACATGCATTGGTGTACTCTACATTAATATTAGGACTTGTGTAAGAGAGAGAGAAAATACTTGTAATTTTTCTCCTTGACGTGCATATTTTCGAGCTCTCTTTGTCCCGTGGGTTTTTATCCCAACACTCGAGTTTTTCACGTAAAAATTATTTATGTCCTTCTACTATTTTTTCTTTATTTACTTGATTGATTCTACTACTCTCGCGACTACTAACACAACATTATGTTCAGTTTCTTCAAAAACTAGTTTTCGAGAACTCTTCAGTCTTGCCTTACCCAAGACTATTCTTTGAACTTGGATCAAGTCCAATCTTCACTCCACCTTCTAACTTCAATTCTTTCATAGCAAGAAACTTAAAAGCCAAAATTTCTAAAAATCATAATAACACACAAAACAATTGAACCCACATTAATATTTTCCCACAACTAAGTAGTAATAGAGAAAATGAGAGAGACACAAGCTTACAACTCTAAATTGGATTACAACTCTAAAAAACAAAAACTTATTTGGTTAAAATTTGTAAAAATAAACTAAAAAAATGTTTAGTTTCATAATTATTTCTTATTTTATTCTTATTTACTATTTCATGTTAATTAAATTTTAATATAATTCATTTATTAATATATCATATTCTATTTAAAAATTAATTAATTTTCATAATAATTGAAATTAAACTATATGACTATTTAATATACTTAAATTAATTAATTCTCATAAATAATTAAAATGATTTTAAATGTTTAAAATCCTTTGCACGTGAAAAATGAGAAATAAAGTTGTCAAAATTATTATAACCAACTCTACTTTAATTCAAACATGAAATAGAAGCTGAGATCATAGTTTCAAATAAAAATTATGACAATTTATTTACTTTTTAGGTGATGAACAAGATGAAGAATAAGTTTTCACAAAGGAATAAGGATGTGGCATTAACATTGATTGTAACATCCTGTTATCCCATGTTAAGGATTAAAACTCTAGAATAGTGTACATGAGAGTTTATTGAGAAGTTAGAAAGTGTTTTTCATGCTCATGCATAATATAGCATACACACACATGTGATTATTACTCATTGCACACACTAAAATGATTGTACATGCATTCATTGATATTTTTTAGGTATAATTGATTTATAAATGTGAGTTTTTTTAGAATTGTGAATTATATGTATTGAAGATTGTTTTGGAGGGCATAATTATTTATTTGAAATTTTTGGTGAATTTTAAGAAATTTCCAAAATTTTGAGTATTTTTGGATTAGGAAAAATGTCAAGTAGCAAGACAATTGATTTATGGTAGTAGCAATAAGTGTCAAAAGACAGCTGAAATAATTGGTTAATGGTATTAGAATTTATTGAGAATATGATATTGAAAATTGGGAGAAAATTGAAGTAGAATTTAGAGACAAATGGACTACTTAAATAAAGGACTAAGGGGAGACTGTAGGACTTATCACTTGCCACACCATATGATACAACCCACGAAACTCTCCCACGTGAAAGACTATCTTCTTTTTTATTTACTTTCACTGTAGTCAATTGTTCTCACTTCTTGTTATTTCTTTTCATTTCATTCTTCATCTTCTTCAACACGATACTCATTTTCTCACCCTCACAACGCAAACTTTGCTCTAACCTTTCACTTGCTACTTTCATTTTGTTATCTTCTTTATTGTCACTAAAATACCTAACCCTACAACTTTTGACTGTTGATGATCATGTGATATTGAAAAGTTAGGGTTCACGCGATTTTAAAGAGTTTGGAGTTTTACCAAGTAAGTATCGTGTAAATTCTCATGGGTTGTATGGATATGAAACAAATATGGTGATTAAATGATAATAAAAAATGCACCATGTTAGTTAGCAGTTAAATGTTTATAAAATGAGGATGTATATTTGTTGAAACTTGAATGAGAAACTACGGTGTGCCGCATGTCTTGCTTTTTCATATTTGATGATCAATATTTCATAAAATGTTATTCAAATGATTTTTGAGATAGAAAGATCATTGAAAATGTGTATAAAAAGAGTGCAAAAAATTCATGGAAAGATGATATGTGTATGCTCTGTTTTCATTATTATTACGTGAATCTCTTTGGGTGTTTTAGAGGTGAACTAAAATGAGTCCAGAGTTAAGAAAAAAAAGAGTAATGTGATGTCGTGATACTGGAAGAATTAAAATGATAAGTTACAGATGAAATAAAGGTGTTGATGAAGATGAAGAAATTCAGAAAATATGAGGAATGCGTGTTTGATATGTTCGGTTTTTTTATGTTTGTGATTAATCATAGATTTTGATTTGTTTGTGATTTAGTTGAGCTGAAATAGAAGTAAGAATGAAGAGGAAATAAAGAGGACATAAGTTAGAAATGATGGATTTAGTAAAAGAGATAACAAAATGTGCAGTTTTGTAAAAATTTGGAGAAGAACATCTCTCTCACGATCGTGCACAAGCATGATCGTAACAAAGAGGGAGCCTTAGAGGAGCTGCACGATCGTGACAGAGAGGAACCCTCAGTGAACTTACACGATCGTGACGGAGAGGAAGCATTAGGCAGTGTACAATCATGCACAAGCACGATCGTGACAGAGGGGAATCAGTAGGAAGTGCACAATCATGATAGTGAAGCTACAATGCCTTTTGACAGTTTTTGACACCCTTCACTATTTTGATCATAACTTCTTCTTCAAACTTCCGATTGAATTGAAATTTGGACCATAACCTCCTCACACATTGTATTTCATCTCCACCAAATTTAATGTCCATCTGAATTAATTTAGGATGAAAATGACGAAGTGTGCTGGAATTTGTTAAATGGAGTGATTTCACTGAATAGGCATTAGTATTTTGGCCATATCTTGATCTGTAGATCTCAAAATGAAATTATTTTTAATTTAGATTAAACTAGAGGCATATGGATACAAATTTTATTAAGAAATATAATTTTAATTTTGCCTATAAGAGTTTCAAATTTTGGCTCGAATTTGAGTACTGAGTACTGTTTCAGTTTGAGAACAATCTGAAGTATTTGGAGTATAACTTACAGAATACTGAACCAAATTGTATGAACTTAGTGTCATTAGAAACTTACGACATAGAGGAATATTTTTTTAGAAGAAGATGTTGCCTAAATACCTCAATTTCCTTGTCATAATTACCATGAAAAATTGACTCAAAAAATCTATTTTGAGAAAAAGCTGGAATGATTGATTAAGTGATGAACTTAGAATGAATTTGTATTATTAAGGTGTAAACCTATGTTCAAATTAGACATATATGAGTTTTAAAATATGAATGATCATGTGATGTGAATAAAGGAAACATACTCGGGATTGTCATTGAGCATGCATTGTGCATAATCCATATACACGTTTGCGCATAAATGAGTACTTTTATAATTGTGCAAAGTTGTTATATGTGTAAATGTATGTTGCAAAATATAGAGGAACATTTAGAGCATCAACATCCAGAAGTTGCTGGGACTTCGAGGCAATGGTTATCTGGAGCAAACAGTGAGTAACCTAGATGATCTCACTTAATAAATTGTTTGTTTTAAATGTTGTATTGAATTAATTTATGAATGTGAATGTGTTGATTTTGGACATTGAATGTCCGAGGCGTTTGATGCATGAATGAAATATTGAAAGTGCTCCTTGTATGTGAATTTGACAGAAATAAGTGTACTCAACATAATTGTTGAATGCCGAATCAAGGTCCGATGATAAATGTGAATGAGAATGTGATAGTGAATATGACTATGTAATATTGAGCACTTTTAATTGACTAGATATATGTGTGCATTTCATTACATGAATGCATGAACATATAATGGTATTTGTGACCTGAGTAGCCACCAAAAAAGAGCTTAAAGCTCAAAATGTGATTAGGAGCCAAAGGCTTGCTATGTATAATGAGCTATGTATCTCCAACGGATAAAGGACAGTTATGAATAAGTCTGGTATCCATAATAGATACGGGATAGTTATAGGTACTCGGTCACAACAACGTAATAATTAGAGATGAGTCTTATGAGCATTGCATAGACATTAAATATGTATGTTTAAATGATTGAAATGTATTGTTGAATTGTGTTGAATGAGAACGTGAAAATTGTGAACAAAGTGTTTTGTGATGCTACATGATGATAAATGAAATGATGTGAATTATGTGATTGTATATATTGACGTGTTATATGATTTGAGTGAACCATCGATGATAGTTAACTCAATGAGTTCGCAAAACTCACCAAAATTATAACGTTGACATTTCAGTTTTAAGAGAGATGATATAGCTTTTGTTGGGTCCGAGATTCTCAATGGTAAGAGGCGAGCATGTGGAAGCTATAAAACCTTGAGGTCTTGTGTTCGAATCCTGAAGAGGGATTCCTAGACCAAAGAGGACAGTACCGATTGTGTGAGCTGAGGGGGTATGCCGGGGATTATAGCTGGGCCTGTCCCCCCAGGTACCGAATCCCGGACCCAACAGCTTTTAAGTCAAATTAGAAGAGAGCTAACACTGATTTTTGGATAGAAGACATGGCTCAAAGGTCGGTCAGTTAAGACTGAAGGATCTAGTTTAGAACTTTTGTATAATTCCTCATGTATGTAACATGTTTTGAATATAGAGATGTAAACTCTTATTGGTTTTGATAATGTACACATATGGATGTTTTGTAAAGCTACAATGTATATTCAGTTTTTATGAAATGAAATGACAAATTTTGAGTTTTTAAATATTGTGATATTTACGCTTTGAATGATGATTCCATGATTAAGTTAGTGACGTGATTGCTCTAGCATGCCACTCTCGCGGGGTACATACTCGGATATCCTTCAGGATGTCGGATATGTGTGCTGTGAAAGTGAGGTGCTACACTTATACAATCTCTTAATATGAAAAGATATAACAAATTATCCAATTTAAATGAAACTAAAACGACATGTTGTCATCGTGACTCTTTTACTGGTTTGAATTACAATAACCTCTTGAAGATAATATCAAGGATAATGAGTTAAACAAGAACTTGATAAGATGGATATGAACGTCTTCTAGCATAATACCCAATTCAATTATGTATATGAAGTGAATGAGCTAAGAGATTATGAATGCAAACACCAGGCATGAGTGTAGGAAATTCATAGTGCAATGACTTTAGCAAAGATTTTAGGTTAAAGTTACAAGCGTTGATGAGGGTGTTATGGTAGAAGTATATTCCTTATTTGTTTGCTCCCTATCAATATTAAGGTTGTAGCACCATAAACCTAGCAGATTCTGCAACATAGGAAGGGGAGCTAAGAAACATAAAAATTTAACCACAATGTCAACATAAAATATCATAAAGCATTTATCATTATAAAGCATAACAAAAAAAATATCACAATACCACCTTAGAGAAACAAGCAAAATAATCATGCAAAGAACACTCCAACATTTAGAAAAATATGCATTACTCTTTCATTTTCTTCTTTCCTATAATTAATCATATAACATGATAGAGAAGTGATTTAGATCCTTTAAAAGGAGCCCCCACTAAATGCAGGGGTTTAAAATGTATTCCATATGGTACAAATCATATAAAATGAATTTTCAATAAAGAAGTACACATCACAAAATCCTCTTAGATTGACAAAGACTCCTAAATCTCTAACGATGATTTTATAACTAGAAGTTTTCCATACTAATTCTAGAAAATAACTAGAGCTTTGATATTTGAGTTTACCATCATTACAGCAAACTAAATTTATTTGTTATAACCCTCTAGCTGGAGGTTTACAAGCAAAAGAATTGAGATTTAAAGAACAAAATATAAATAAAATGCTCCTATGATATCAACTCAAGCCAATGTTTCCCTCTTGCTTCTTCTCCCTCACTTCTACCAAAAACTCCCAAACATTAAAATTCCTAACCTAGACAAGGAATATACATTTATCAAATCACAATCCAAACTCATTTACAAAAAGATAATAAAATATTAAATAACATTTTAAAAGTCTACAACTTACACCATACAGGTGAACTCAACAATCAAATACCTAAGGCTTACCGTATAATATTCTCCCACTGAAGGAAAGCATTATGCCCTCTTTCATTTGTAAATGTAAAGAATAATGCAAAGAACTATTGTATGTACTTTGCATTACGACAAGCGGTGCTTAGAAAAGCTAAATCCATAAATTATGAACAAATCAAAGGGAGAAATCCATAAATGGTATTCCAAAATTTTCAAAAAACCATAAATAGCACATAGCACTAATCATTCTTACATCACCATTTTCCTACAACCAAATATAATGCACAAGTACAAGTATGTAAGAATAGAGAAAAATAAAGAGATAAGAACTTGGTTATTGGAGAGATAAAAAGATCTAGAAGAAAATAAGAAGATGTTAAGAACAATAGGAGAAATGAAGCAAGAAAGTCACGAGAAGAGAAGAATGGTAGGAGAAATGAAAAACAACATAAAACCTAATTGTTGTAAGATTAAAAAAATTAACAAATTTGTACTTTTATAATATTTTTAGTTTTTTTAGTTTTTGAAAACAGGAAATCATAACAAATCAAAACAAACATGCTTTATTACTATGTTTTAAAAAAGAAAACTATAATAAAAATAGTAAAAAAGGAATAAAATCTGACCTTATTTTTTAAATCATTTTTATTAATTTTTCTAACATTATTACCTTTAAGTAAAGGAGTTTTGTTGATGATAATGATGATATTACCTTTAAGCCTTATAGTGAACCCCATATCCTAATCTCCAAGAATGGTTTGCTATAAAGACTCCGCAAGTTCAATAACTTTTATGAAAACTCTTCATTTAAATAGTCAGAAAGAGAATAGATATTTAATAATATGTAAAAAAAATGAGGGATTTTAGAACTCACATTACGGGTTAACTATTATAAGATTTCCATTTAAAATTTTAGCATTTTAATACTTTAAAAAATGAACAAACTAATAAATTTTACTATTATTACAAAGATATTATAACAATTTATGTAGAAGATATTTTTTATTATTAAACTAAACATAAATATAAAAAAGTAATATTTTGTAGTATATGACAATAGGAAAAACTTTTGGATAGAGTTATGTCTGGAAAAGCATAGAAATTGAAGGAGATGTTAGTTGTTTATGGAGGGAGCACCAACTCTTTTAAGGAATGCAGTTATGGAGATCTTGCGAGTTTCTAAAGGGCCTAGAGGTAGTAAGAAGGAATTTTGAAGATGGAATGAAGATATCTAAAGCAAAGTGAAGATTAAGAAGATTGCCTATAAAGTTTTATTTCATAGTAATACAAATGAAAAGAGGATAGTTAATAGAGAGAGTTACAAGCTGGCAAAGAAAGAGGTGAAGAAGATAATCTTAGAGGTTAAAAGTAGAGCCTACGAGAACTTATATCAATGTTTGAAAATTATAGATAGAGAGGATTATTTTTAAATTGATGAGAGCCAGGTAACAAAAAGTGAGGGACTTGGATTAAGTTTATTGTATAAAGGATGAAATAGGATGGGTGCTCGTGGATGAAAATGTTATCAAGAGAAGATAATGTGATACTTCTATAGCCTTTTTAATAAAGGAGGAGATAATAGCATTTTCTTAGGTGATCTTAGTATTTATGATAAATACTATAGCTTCACTTGTTGCCAGCGTATCATGAGAGAAGAAATTAAGGAGCTTTAACAAAGATGAAGAGTGGAAGGGCAGTAAGACCTAATGAGTCACTTATAAAGGTGTGGAAGAGTCCAAGAGAAAAGGATCTTACTTGGTTAGCTAAATACTTTAATATGATCCTCAAGTCTACAAAAGTGTCGAAGAAGTGGAGACTTAGCACATTAAACCCTCTCTATAAGAACTTATATGAACGTTTGAAAATTAAGGATAAAGAAAAGATATTTTTAAGTTAGTGAGGGGTAAAGAATAAAAAAATGAGGGACTTAGATCAAGTTTATTGTATAAAGGATGTGTGATGGGTGCTCATATATGAAAATGATATCAAGAGAAGATTTCAGAGATACTTCTATAGCCTTTTTAATGAAGGTAAAGATAATAACATTTCCTTGCGTGATCTTAACACTTTTGCTAAATACCATAACTTCATTTGTTGCTAGTACATCATGAGAGAAGAAATTAAACAAGCTTTAACAAATGAAGAGTGGAAGGGCAATAGGACCTGACGAGTCACTTATAGAGGTGTGGAAGAGCCAAGGAGAAGAAGGTCTTACTTAGTTAGTTTTAATGTGATCCTCTAATCCACCAAAATATCAGATGAGTAGAGACTTAACACACTAAATCTTCTTTACAAGAATAAAAGGGACATCCAAAGTTGTAACAACTATTGAGGCATCAAACTAATCAATCACATCATAAAGTTATTGGAGAGGGTGATTGAGAAGAGAGCGAGAAAGGGTGCATCTATCTTAAAGAGCCAATTTGATTTCATGTTATGGAGGTTCACGATAGGAGCCATGCACCTCCTTCTTAAACGATTAATACAATATTATAGGAACAGATAAAAGGACCTGCACATGTTTTTATTGACTTAGAGAAGGCTTATGATAGGGTAGCTAGGAAAGTCAAATGGAGGTGTTTAGAAGTTAAAAAAGATCTTATGTCCTATATACTGGTTATTAGGGATATATATATATATATATAGTAACTGACTATGATCTGAATCACTTTCGGACATCTTTAAGTTTTTCTAAATGACTAAGATATGGGTTTCTAAG
>JANZLC010000200.1:4809190-4820841 GCA_026413385.1 Erythroxylum gracilipes
TATCCGCTTACCGCTACTACATTAATTTGTTTTAACGGGAGTGAAAATCTTTTATATTTGGTTGCAGGCGACAGCATTACCAGTAAATTCTTAAGATTATATAATAATTTAATTACATATTTTAGATACACACTATATTGAGAGCCATGCAATTAATTCCCTTTAACTAGTATTAAGAAACTTAGGCATCTCTAAATTCGTACTAATAAATCTAAAGATCTTAAAGTGGTAAGTCTAAAAAAGCATGCTCAATCTATGACTCCAACTCTTCTAAGCAATGATTAAAAAATTTAATTAATTTAACCAGTTCAATAGTATAAAATTTGAACCATTTAACTTTTCGATTCAACTTTAATAACTCTTTTTATTAAAAATTAATCAATTTATTAAGTAATCGGTCAATTTTTGTAAATTAATAAATTCTTATAAACTAAAATAAATCAATTAATTTTCATTTAACAACCTCCTTTTAATTAAACTTCAAAATTTTCAATAAATAAGAATAATCTCTTTCAATCATATTTTAAATTGTTTAATTTTATTTAATATTCAACCGATTTTATAACAGTTTAATGCTGATGTAATCTTTTAGACCTTAAATTTTTTGTCTTACCGATTTAACTTTTTGTCTTATTTTTAAAATATTACTTTAGAGAGTCATCCACTACCAATTGAACGGTTGCTAACAGTACTAGTTAAAATGTCGTTATTGCCGAAATCACGCCCTTTAAAAATATATTTTAAACAAAAGCCCCTTAAATATATTAAAACACGAACACATAAATACAATCCCACGGTTTTCTTGTTCTTTTGTTTGATACGCTGACCTCACGACATCCATGCATACAGATACTATATCACAAAAATTACATCACACACTTATGGCTACATTCAAGAATATAGATTAGGAGCGAACACAAGACAAAGTTTATTTAGGTAATATCCAATTAATTTTATAACATATTAAGGTCATCAACGTGGAATGATCAATGATCGTAAATAATTCATAATGTTAATATTATATATATGTGCGTCAAATATAATAGTCAAAAAAGAGAATAATCGAAAATTCCAAATAATCGGTCAAAATGTTAAAGTAGTTAAAGTGGTGATAAATCTTGTTGGTAATGTAGGTTTTAGAGAAAGTCTATCTATTCCCAATCTTCAGTAAAAATAAAAATTGATCTATTTAATATTCTAATTAAACATTCTTTCTACTAATTAAGAATAAGATCGTGTATTATTAAATTTTCTCAAACCCTATGTGTCAACGACAATTTATATTTGTAATCGTAAATGCAGGAAGTGATTAAATGATTAATGTTAGTCGACACATAAAGATTTAAATGGTCAATATCAAATGGTTACAACTATTTGATGGTGGTTGGTACAGAGAGTGAAGTTTGGTTGCAATGAATATCATTTTAATATGTTTAATAATGCATGATTCGTAATTGTCGCCATCCACAATTTAGAATGTTTTATATTTAATGTTATTGTTCCTCCTCTTTTTTGTTTTTTTTCCCTTTTTGTTGGCCTTATGCATTCCACTTGATCATCAGTTCGTATTTTGCAAGCCACTTGAACTGTGTAGAAACCACAGAAATTGGTCAAAATATCTTTGTTCATATCATCAATCTAGCACCTTTCTTTGTCAAACTTTGGAAATTTAATTTCTACTCTCGTTAGGTAGATAGTATTGAAAAGATCGCTGGTCATTCTATTTAAGAGAATTAGCTCTTTGATAGCTGAGTGGGATCAATTAATTAGTTGATGGATATATATATATATATATATATATATTAAAAACTAGAACAAAAGTTAAATCAGTAAGACAAATGATTTAAAGGTTAAAAGGTTTAACCTGATATTAGACGGTTATAAAATCCGCTAAAGATTGTATAAAACTAAAGAATTTGAAAAATAATTAAAAAAGATTGTCCGTACCTATCAAAATATTTAAAGTTTAATTAAAAAAGAGATTGTTAAATAAAAATTAATTGATTTATTTTTAATTTATAAGAGCTTATTAATTTATGAAAATTAACCAATTAATTAATAAACTAATCGATTTTTATCATCAAAAGTTATTAAAGTAAATCGAGCTGAAAATTTAAAAACCGAATCGAAAAATTAAGTGATTCAAAATTTTAAGATTAAACCTACCGAATCAGTTGAATTTTGTAATCATTAAATATACTTTCTATTTTCTTTTCTACTATTTTATTTGCAAAATTGTACTACTTTCTATATTACCATGTTTGACTTTTGTTTGTTAATCTTGAAAGCTAAAGTTCAAAGTTTGGCCACATATAGTTGAATGCCTAGCTTCTACTTTTATAACACTAGTCATAGTCTGCGAATGGCGGTATTTGAGTTTTAAACAGGAAAAGTATTCTTAGTACTACTTTTTTTTTTCTTTTCCAAAATTTCGAGCTACCATTATGAAAATATTGGCTGGCGTTCATATTCCTTTATTATTAATCTACTAAGTTCACGGTCAAGGAAAATGGTATACTAACAAAAAGAGCTTACTTTGATCTAATACATACAACTTATTTCACTACTTAGAGATATAGCACTCGACGGATGGTCATGTTGCTACATAAATATTTTTTTTTATATTACTCGTGAGATGTTTTAGGAGGGTTTTAATTATAAGAAGATATTTTTAAATTATCAACATTCAAACTAATCCTCACTCGAATCAAGTAGGTCCTTTATAGAAGGCAAAGCTCTAGCTTCAATTAATCCATGGTCTATGTAAGGGTAAAAAATGTTGGAATATTGCACTACTTTCTTAATTTCTTGTATTTATATGGAGTTAATTGCTTTTTGGTGACTTGGTTTACTTAATGATTACTTATCGACAAGCTTGTAGATATGCATATATGACTACTTTTCTTACACGATTGGTATGCATGCATCTTGTCAATCAGCCAAAATGACCCATTTTGATCTTAGACGTTTCTCGTCTCGAATTTCGGCTTTTCTCTTTACATTAGTCGTCTTGCTCATTCATTGAAACAATTCACATATAACACAAATAAAACCCTAAACCACCTTACTCAGGTGAAGAGTTTAACCCAATCATTGGATATGTGTTCAGACTTCAGAGGTTTATCACACACACAAAGTAATTAAAACTCGTGGAAAAGTATATTACAATCCAAAATATAATAAAGTAAAATCTTAACAACAAGTTATACATTATTTTGAATTAAATAAATATTTTTATTGTTAAATTAAAATTTTAGAAATTGAAGCTCAAATAAACATATTAAAAATAAATTGGAACTAATAGGAAAAAGCTGAATTTGACACTAAATTAACTGTTAATCCTTTAGCTTTTGTATATGTTATTATTATTATTGAGATCTCTCAATCAAGTAAGAATAAGATTGTGATTGACACTAAATTAACCGTTAATCCTTTAGTTTTTGTACCTATTATTATTATTATTATTGAGATAGTTTCTTAATCACACACGAATAAGATTGCATATTACCGAACCTTTTTAAATTTTAAAATTTAATGATAATTTCACTTGAAGTTACTGTCATGACTCTTACTAGTTACTGCTGTTATTTTGGTTTGCTTAATTGATTTGAATTGTGTAGCAAGAAGACAAGTTAAAAACAACTCAAGCATGCATGATGCTTCCCACTTCATAAAAGAAGCTAATTTTGTACAGACAGTTTGACCGTTGACCTCCCGCGTGATTTTATCTCTCTGTTTCCCTCCGTTGGCGTTTTCATATTCTTCCCCTCCGTTCCGTTTTTGCCACTACGGGCTTTCGTTCTCTCCTTCCTGTTTCTGTCCGCTAACGTAGTTAATATGACAAGTATTTAAGGGTAAAATCGTCATTTAATTTTCCCTCTTAAAATAATTGAAAGTACAGCTATGGACGACATAATAATACCACAGACACCAGGCCCACCTTCATAGAAGCGCGTGTACTGTCTTACTACAGGAATAATGATTCAAGTTTGTGGAACACGCAAAATCATGGCGCGTGAGACAATGATGTGTCCCAGAATGTAAAAGAAGGAGGTGGGGTTTAACTGTGTTTGTATATATAATTTATGTCCGGATTGTGAGAGGGCCTTCTTTTCCTCTTAGCTTTTGCTTTCTCTTCCCTCTCTTTTACATGTCTCTGACCTAATTGTCTCTCTTTGATCATCAATATCATCACCACCAACAAAATTCAACTCTCAATCAAAGAGAAGATCCCTCTAACTGTATTGGGTCTTTCTAATCTTTGTCATCTAATTCTCAGATCTATCTGTATATCCAAGTAGCTCACTTTCGTGCTAGAAATAGCTAGCTTGCTAGGTCTTTGTGCTGTATTTGACACATCCGCTGGAAAGTTTTGTTGGTGCTGACTTTGGCTTGAAGAAGGTTTCGGAGAAGAAAAAGGGAAGAAGTTTTAAGATGACTCCAGCAAATTTGGCAGGACAGTTTGGTGACACAACTTACACTAAGGTGTTTGTTGGAGGGTTGGCTTGGGAAACCCAGAAAGAGACCATGAAGAAGTACTTTGAACAGTTCGGTGAGATCTTGGAAGCTGTTGTCATTACCGATAAGGCCACTGGCAGATCCAAAGGCTATGGATTTGTATGCAATTTCTTGCAATTTTGTTTTATTTAGTAGCAAGCAATGATCTCTGGTTCTTTTTTGCTCATGTTATTTTCTTGTATCTATTACCACTAGATCTTGGTGGGTTAGAAAGATCCATAACAGAACTTGCATGAAAACTATGAAATTCAGTACAGAATCATAACAATTTGTATATCACTCGCTTTCACGCTTTGTTGTGTGTGCTTTCTTGTCATCGTTGTTAATTTTGGGGAAATGTGTTCTTTGCTATCAGGTAACTTTTAGGGAACCAGAAGCCGCCATGAGGGCATGTGTTGATGCTGCTCCGGTGATAGATGGTAGAAGGGCAAATTGCAATCTTGCATCTTTAGGTGTTCAGAGATCTAAACCCTCTACTCCAAAGCATGGTATATATATAAACTCATTTTTCTTTACTTTCTTGTGTTCAATCTCTACATTATTTCTTGCAATTGAAGTTCTTATCCAATAACTTAAAAACAAGTTTTGGATTTATAGCACAATTCAGATCTATAAGATGTTCTGAAATGTACAAGTTATTCAAAAAAAGATCATCGCTTTCACTGTGTAAAGATACTTTTTATTTAACTTCTCATAATCCAACTACTAATTTCTGATTCATCAAGCCATGTTTAGAGTTAACGGATATTCGGAGATAATTAAAAGCAAGATTTTTACCCTAAGAAGATGACAGTGGACCGGAAATATTCTGTTTTGAACAAAACATATTCACAGTCAAAAACCGAAATGCAGCATGAATATTCCTCCTTATTGGGAAAGTTCTCTTTTCTTTTTCTTGTTCGGAGTTTTTGAAAATACGTGCACAGTAATGCAGTAAATCGATGCAACTATCAAATGGATAACTTGTCCTTCCATTGCAGACAAAATCAATATAGTTTTTACGATAAATGAGATAACAATTTATTAAACTCCACTTAAAAGATTGAGACATATCTTCATCATGCATCTCATAAACTATATACCACTGAATGCTATTGCATGTATCGTATTCTTTTCTATTGGTATCAGAAATTTATATAAATCTCTCATCACAACCCGATTAAATGATGTTTCTTTCTTATGAAAAAAAAGTAGAGGTTACGAGGGTAATGATTAAAAAAAAATGGACTTGTTGTGGGTGAAGGTGGAGGAGGAGCAACCGCAGGAGGCAGGAACTTGAGGGTAATGAACTCATATCAGACAGGATTTGGAGGAGTGGGAACAGCTTTTCCTACACCAGCATCCTTCCCTCATTATGCCATCCAACAAGGCATTCCTTACAATGTCTATGGGTATTCACTCATTTTCTTTTTCTTTTTCCATATAAATATGGGATAATACTGCATGCATGTGCATTTGCCAGCTCACGCATACCCAACCCCATCAAACTAGGGTTGTCAACCACGCACGCCTCACTTATCTGTCACCCCACTTCTTCCGCATCTTCTCTCTCTCTCTCTCTCTCTCTCCCTCTCTCTCTCTTAAAGTGAAGCTGAATAGGAATCATTCACTTGTTTATTCTTTTTCCATCATCATGGACTCACTGTGTCTATTCACACGCTAATTCCTCCCTCCCTCTCTCTCTAAAGACAGACACACATGTCTATGGCGGACTTTGTTCAACTACAAGATGTCGACCATCTAAATTACGCATCATATCATACGCATAATGCATTTGGCTCAATACAGACACAATCACGTGCCCGTCATGTCTGTCAAGCACTCTCTCTCTCTCTCTCTCATGAATGTGACCATCTCTATTTTTCCATGCATGCAAGCTTGTGCCTTTTCCATTGGGGTTTACTAGCTAATTATTCTATTTTTCTCATCATTTTCTGTGTTGGTACTGACAAACATGACATGGGCATTATATTCTATTGTTTTCTTCAAATTTTAAGGTAGATGGTAAGGAAAGTTGATACGTAGTAAGTTTGTTTTACTTACAGGAACATTTACATGAATCGTTCATTTCTGGGATCAGTTCCATTTTTAGTAGCACCCGTTTTGGCTTTTACTATACTTATTTTAGAACATTCAAAACATTTATCATTTTGCTTTTTGGAAATTTTCATGTCTGCAGGTACTCTTCATACTCTCCAGACTACAGTTACCCGACGGTTTGTACAAATTTCTCCTTTTCTTTTGCTTTGCTTTTGGCACACTACATCTTAGGATGCGTTTTGAAGCATATCATACATGGCTATGCTTTTTCGCAGACACTGACTTTTCACCTTTCTTTTCACTCTTCAAAGATTCTTTTTTTTTCCCCTCCTTTTCCAAACAGTTTTCACATAAAGCAACTAATTAGGCTTAACTGATCATAAGCAAAAATCCTTGATAATCATATAATCAATATGTTCAACAGTATATTCCATAGACGTTAAGAAATATAATGTCTACAGACGAAAACTCCTTTCTTCTTCTTATCCTCTAGCATCACCATTGATTCAAGGGGCAAAGCTAAACTATGCCAAGGCAACAACCGACTTGTTTATGACATAGAATGGTAATTATGGTAATCGATTTTTCGCAAGTGCTTATCCTGCATTATCGGGCAATTCAATAGAATTATCAATTACCCTCATTTAATCACATTCTAATAAATCAATTTGTGAAGATAAATTTTTAAAATAACTTTTCTTTACCATTATTTATCTAACAATCTACATCTGATTACTATGGAGTAATGAATACCTCAATACCCGTCGAGTTTAACCAACTTTTACACTTATTTATGCACTCAATATTCTGCAATTTATCCACATTGTCTTCACATCAACTTTTCGACATCTTTAATGCCAGTCACAAGATTACTCTTTAAAGCATTGCATTTAGCTATTACCATCAGTTACCAATAAAATTATTAACCAAAGAGGGATCCAATTTGAGTTTTTTTTTTATATAAAAAAAATCTGTAAAGAGTAAAGAGTACTGATACAAATGGTGGAAAAGCAAGCTAACAGCTGGTGGTCTATACTTCTTAGTTTACCTCGTTTTGACTCGTTTATTAATTCGATCATATTGGTGGTGGTCCATTCTGTTCACATACATACAGTTTTCATAGAAATATGAGAAGCAACATATTCCATTTACATATGCATTCTCTTAAATGCAATCTCCTAATTAAACTGCAAGTGTTAGTTACTCACACGTACGTATTACAATGTGAATTTAACCATGTTGCAGAGCTACTACAGCGTGTATGGAGGAGCAGCTGCACAGTATCAATTGTATGGGACTGGACCAGGCGGAATGATGACTGGCGCTGCAGCTGCTTATTACCCTTATCTTCAGTTCGGTGAAGGAAGCGGAGGAGCCACAAGCTATGCTTCTGGACAGAGCTATGGAGTCCAGTATCCACACCAACTATTTCAATACTCCCCCATTAACTCAACTGGCGGCTACCCTCAGCATTATGGAACACCCATGTCTCTTGCACCAACTGCAGCTTTACCATCAGGTAAATTTTTACTATTCTTTGCTTTTCTTTTTTCCCTTCAAAAAGTATTTCAAGTTACACAAAGTAACGATCTCCTCTTCTAGCACCATAAATATTTAGCTTTAATTAATAATGTTTTTACATGTGTTAACCTTACTCTTAGGTTGTTTTGTAGTGGAAAGAGTACTAATATCTTTGACAGTGTGTTTTGCTGTCCCACAGGCGTGACAATGGCCCTTCATGCCCCACCAATTCCTCATCGCTAGAGAAACTATCAAGTCTAGCCAATCGTATGTATGCTTCCTTCAGCACCTTCCTTTTGAGGTCTCGACAACCTTCGGCCTAACCATGGTTAATCTCTTCCTAACCTGAGCCCATGCTTGGTTCTTGGGCTTTTTTCACACATACATGCCCTCCATAGGGGTAACGACCACTCCCCGAGAATTGGGGAGAATCATGCATTTTTGTTTCTCGTGCATATCTTTTCATCAAAACGGTTCCATGAAAAGAACCAGATAAATCACTTGTATTGTATGTATAATCACCAACTCAAAGCTATTGAGTTAGCTTGGTTGGGAAAAAGTTTTTTTTTTCTGTGGCCCTGGAAAGGCTAAGTGAAAAAAAAAACGTTTTGTAAATTTTTGCCTAGGGAAGGCTAATCAACTAAAAAATGATTTGCGAAAATGTACATTTCAACAAGAAAACTTTCAGTTTCAGTACTTGTTTTTAAATGGCTAATCCCTCCAAAATGACTAATCAATCACCTCATCGAGAGGAAGTTTTTAGGGGAAAAATAACATTGGGCACTTGGAATGTCCAGTGTTCTTTTTGTGCATTAACATCTAGCTAGCTAGTCTTAGGGTTGTAGAACTAGGACCATGCAGTCATGTTTCTTTAAAATGCTTTTCAGTTACCTTTTTTTTTACTTCTGAAAATCTTGATGTGTTTTGACTAGAAATCTCCCCTTAGGTCAAGGGAAGAAATCTTTCCATATCTTTGTTTTTCTCTCATAAATCACTTGTAAATTTCGTTCTGGCTAAACATGGGAGTTTTAGCCGAATTTAGAATACAATTAGGAGGGGTAGTGTTCGTAGCTTGCATTAAGCATTTTTTAGTTAAATATCAAGCTAAGAGCTCCATGAATGGATATGGAGGTCATAGCACATGCATGCAAACCCTAGGGATATATTTTGGTTCCCACTGGGTTCTTCTCCACTAACTCACCAACCATGGTTAGGTCGTAGGTACTCATCCTCATTAGTCCCTTCTCTTCTCCAATCTCTGCCAAATTTCTATCTCTACTCTCTGTCTTGGACGTTTGCTGGAGATAAACTGAAGATAATCATTATATGTATAAGGCTATAAGCCTATATGTTTGGTTTGTAATTAGGATGCTTCGTAGGTTACTTCAATATTCATTCTCCAACTACGGTTTGTTGGAAAATGGATATCCTACTTACTTCTATGCTTTAATTTGGACTACCATGCTCACTTACTTGCACTAATGCTTTGTTCATGGATGACAAAGCAACTTTATTTTAATTTTCCGAAATTTTGTATTGCCTTCTTTTGTTGTTTATTTTTTTCTTCCTAACATAAAATAATAATAATCATTGTCAATGATTCAAGACAACCAAAATCTCAAAGCTACCTAGCATATGAAACCGAAGAAATATCACCCAACCGCTAGATAATTTCAATAATCAACTTTCCCTTAAAATTATGTTCTTTTGATGTGATTGAAATTTTTCATGAATTTTTTTTCATAGATTGGGAATTGCATATCGAATCTAGTACCTTGGGCTCAGGCTAAAGTGAATTTGGTAAGAATAAATGGAATTGAAGTTGGAGACTATTATAGAAGGTATTCAGGGCAGGCGTTATTTGAAATTCCCTACATCAAGGTGGCCTCTTACTCAAAATATTCGTAGGTGAATAATTTTATCGATCTCATACTTTATTATGAGTTGATACTATGACTACTTACCCTCCTATGTCTACCTATATAATATAGCAAATGCATGACATACTACAAATCCTTCGAAGATTGAGTACTTGATCATCTAATATCTATCTATATAAGATGGCGAAGTACAAGTAGTGTTAGATTTGGATATTCAACCATGTATAAATGTATATGAACTCTCAATAATAGGATTTGATATAATTTATAGTCTAGATGAGTTCTATTAACTAAATAAAAAACTAAAAAAGAGATGAGCAAAACCTAGTGTCAAATGGATGGTAATTGTTAGACCTTTAAGTTCAAGTTATAATAGAATTGTGAAAGTGTTGACAAGCTTTGGTTAATGCTTAGCACTCAAATTAACATAAAGATGACAATGGAACAAGACAAAGACCTGCAAGTAGGCAAGATAAAGCAAATATTACTGAAGAAAGATTGAGAATAGGCGTTGGCATGTAATGGTGCACATTGATGAAAATCTTTAATGAGAGGTAAGATTTGAATGTTTTACCAAATATGAAAGGTACAATTGAGTCTTATTAAGTATGTGAATTCGTGAAGACATTTAACTTCGTCGAGGAGGTTGAAAGGTATGTATATATGCAAAGTTTATTTAAAGATGGCTCAAATTATTACTAACATAGTTTATGGAGCAATGATACTGACATGTTTGGATGAACCATGCACAAATATGATTCAGGATGGATAAACCCAAAGCTCAACAAGTTACTTGGATTCAAGATACGATAATATGACAACATATGACAAGAACATGCAAGTGTTGACCTAACAGGAGCACTACCTTATATAGTGGGAATACTTCTTCAAGTAGTGGAAAGTGGGCTGGGGTGATATGACAATGGATTGACCTCCTCCAAATACTTATCTTATGTAAAAAGGAAGAGTTAGTAGTCTAAAGTAGAAAAATCCCTGTTAACTTGGTGGAGTTAGTGGAAGAAGTAACAATTCCCATGTAGAAAATGAGTAGTTTTAACTTACTTGATACTTAACTTCTTATAAGCTTATATAAAGGCATCATTTGTAGTTCATTTGGAAGTAACAGTTATCTAACACAGTGTTGAAAACTTTAAGAGAAAGTTCTTATGAGAGCTTCAAGTAGGGAGTTTCTAAGTGATATTGTTGTGGAGTTCTTCAAGTTAGAAGCAAACTGAATTGCTTGTATTGCTTATTTATAAATAGATCAAAATGGATGGCTTTGTCATATCTCTTTTGTTTGTTTATTTGATTGATCTATACAAAAAATTATGTATTAAAAATATGAGTAAAGCACCTAAATACGAGTAACGTAAAGTGTTTAAACATAAACAAGTTTATTGGTTACAATCTCAAGAAAAGGTTGAGTTAAGCTTTGATGGACTTAAACTTAACTATTGTATAATGATCGCGGCTTTGTCGTTCGATTTGAAAATCAGTCAAAATAATTAAATTCCAAGATTGCAGCAAGCTGAACCTCGGGTCGTCTCTCTTGTTGGAACCGATATAAATTGATTTGAAAACTAGCCTAAGTCGAATTATGCAATTAAAGCAATTAAAAAGGGGGGTTTGAATTGGTCGATCAAAATTAAAGAAAAGAAAAGTATAAAAGAATCTTTTTGGATTTTTGGGAAA
>JANZLC010000200.1:4918301-4928966 GCA_026413385.1 Erythroxylum gracilipes
TTACATTATGATTGATCCATTTGTCAATTAATTACTAGTCCAAATGTACCCCAAATTTTCAGAAATTTCCTAAAATTTACCAAAAATTCTGAAATAATACTAATAGTCTCCAAGTAAAATTTAAACATAAATAATTCACAATTCACATTTTAATTGTATTTAACAATCAATTATACCAAAAAAATGTCAATGAATGCATGTACAGTCATATTAATGTGCAAAACTCATTATTATCGCTTATATGTATGCCATATCATGCATAAGCATGAGTTGTACGTTCTAATGTCTCGGTAATTTCTTATATTCACTATTCACATCTTATCATGGGTAACAGGATGTTACAAAGCATGAATATGTGCTTTTATATGGGAAAGAGAGGAACCATTTCGTTCATCACATGCACGTTGATAAGAGCCTTCTCCTGGCTATCCGCTTGTGGCATATGAGATCCGAAGAAAAAGGACTGATTTTGTTCATGATGTAAACTTTGGTTTCGCCATTTCGTTCCATGGAACCCTCTAGCCAATTGATTATGCATTGCATTTGAATTGTTGAGCATGATGAATAATTGTGTGCCATGTATGAAGGGTTGAAGCATGAGGTGCTTATGTGATAATATGCTTAACTTAGAGTTTTGGAACTAAAATTGAGAATGCTTGAATTGCTATATATATATATATGTGTGTGTGTGTGTGTGTGTGTGTGTGTGTGTGTGTGTGTGTATACTTGATTGTGTGGCTCATTGCCGATGGCTATAAATATATTAGCCACTGAGCGTTGTCACTCAACCCAATATTTTTCCACTCCTCAGGTGTAGAACGAGAAGGTTAGCGATCCTTGCAGGGCATTCGGAAACTCCAAGATGGTTAGAGACTTTTTTTCACTTAGTGACTAGACTTTTGAATAGCTTTATAACCATATCAAACATTGAGCATCCATTTGTATTTGTATTAAGTTATTGCTATGTATGTTGATATGTAACTAAAGCTTTGTACACTCTTAATTTTCGAGGTTAATGAAATATATATACATAATTGGAAAAGTTGATGTACATAAGGGCTTATTTGCAAATTGTTAAAAGTTAAAGGACTTAAATGTAATTTTTCAATTCTTGGAGGACCAATATTTAATTTTATAAAGTTAAGGGGCTTAAGTATTATTCTCAAAATTTCGAGGACCAAAATGAAAATAAAAGTTTTAGTGATTCCCAAATTTTGGGCTTAATTGCAAATAAGCCCTTATGTACATCAACTTTTCCAATTAAGCTTTCTAAGTGTCCAATAAGTCTATAAATCATATCTAATCACCTCTAAAGCACTAAAACACATTTAATTCAACCACTATGGTCATATCCATCCAATGGACTCGGTTTTACACACTTAAAAGCTTATATGTTGGAAATCCCTAAGATTTCACGTACCAATGAACTCTAAGTTCATGTAAAGGCATATAACATTATAAATCACTAACATAAATTTCCAAAGGATTTAAATACATCTTTGAACTCATATACAACCATGTATATATATCAATATATAGCAGCATCTCCAAGTATAAAATAATACAAAATGGCTCAGAGAGTCCGGTGTTACAAGTCCTCCCCCCTCAAAAGAGTTTCATCCTCGAAACTAATAAGTTGAGGACATAAATAAATGGGGGTACTGACGTCTCATAGTATCCTCAAGTTCCCATGTCATCTCCTCAACCATCAAGCTAACCTAACCTTATGTGCAATGTTTACACCATTTTCTTCCAAATGTTCCTTTATGAACAAGCTGATTCTTTTAATCATAACTCTCTCTACAAAAATCCAAATGCTATGATTCTTGTGCCCCACGAAACTAGACTTGCATTAGTATTAATATATCTAAAACTTACACAAACAACATGTACTTTTAAAATATAATCTCCATCCAAATTATTTCCTGTTTCAGGTAAGAAATAGACTGACAACCAATAATCAACCCTCAATAAAATCATTATCAATACATATCCTAACAAAATCATTTCATAGAAGCATTAATAAAACATCAATAATCATTTTTCATGTTTCATACTTTCACTAATTCAGACTCTAATGTCCTAAAAAATCAAGAAATAATACAAGGTTCTTGCACAGGGGTCTATCACAGGCAGTATTAGGGAAACAAGCCTAACTTGAGCTCTATTCATTATTTTGTCAAGCCACTTTCATAAAGGTCAAGATAAGACCTATATCTACAACTTTCATTCTTTGAATTTCTTCAAATTCGTGCTCTAAGGATATGAAAAATAGATTGAAATAGAAAGATGAAATTGAAACTAGAGTTTCAACTTACCCTGATAACTTCTTTCCTTCTCCTTATGGCAGACCTTCACTCTCATTTCTATTGCCTTTTCATCCATTTTCTCTAGAAAATTCAAGAAGGTAAAATTAATCTAAGTGTTACCATTCTATTGGTACAGATGTTATGTAGCACCTCACTCCCGCAATGACCCGAACCCGACATCGATGGTAATATCTGAGTCCGTGCCGAGCGAGGGTGGCATGTTAAAGTACTTAGTCATTCGGAAATTAGTATATTTTTTTGAAATAAAAAACATAATATGTGGAAATCGATACTCAAATTGGGCCCATATTCATTCATTAACATTATCAATCAACATAAATTTTCAATATCCATTTGGGCCCCTTTCAAAAATTACAAAACACTTGAGTCATTTCAGAATACAAATTTATGCAAAAAGATGCGAAATATACAATTCAATACTAAATTGAAAAACACAAATGCAGATGCGAACTATCCTGACCTCTAACCTTCACTTGAATGCTGCATGTATACTTTCGTTGGCCTAACAACGTATTCTTCTGATCCTGAAAATATTTGCAAATTTTGGGTGAGTTTTGCGAACTCAGTGAGTGACCATCATCGATGGCTCACCCAATCACGTAACACATAATTCACATCATTCCACATTTCACACTTCACATCCAGTACAATTTAATCACTCATATTATGCATATGCAGTGCACATGATACCCATTTTCTATTTGTTACTTTGTTGTGGCCGGGTGCCTTTTTCACAGGCCCATATCCCTTAGTGGATATCGAGCTGGCCCATATCCCTTAATGGATATCAGGAAGGGTCAGATAATGTCCTATATCCTTTAGTGGACATCGAGTACATTCACAACTGAGCCTGAGGCTCTTATCATATATCGAGCTTTAAGCTCTTTTCTACTGGCGACTCCGGTTACAACTGCCTTTATATTTCATGCATTCATGCAATGAAATGCATCACTCACAATTGCATAACCCATTCAGTCATTTTCTCAGATCATCGGACCTTAGTCAGGCATTCCACATTAAAGTGGAGAATTCACACTTTCACATTTAACAATCACATCCACATACAATTAGCACTTCAATATCTCATTCATATATCACGATCATCGGACCTTCATTATCCTGGATTCAACAATCAAATCACATTCATAATTATTCATAATCACTCAATTCATAACATAAACAAAACAAACAATAAGGTAAGACCATCTAGGTCTACTTACAGTACACTCTAAAATAACAGTTGCTTCCAAATTCTGGATACGCCTGTATGCAGATGTTTAACCTACACATCACAATTTATGCAATACACAGTTCACACCTGTTACAGAACTCATTTATGCCCAAATAGTTATATGGGCCATGTGCAATGCATGTTCAATGACAATCCCGGGTATATGTTCTAGAAACCATATTATGCTCATTCCCATTTCATAATTCATATATGTCTTATTGAACTTAGATTTACACTTCATTTGCACATGATCATTCTGAATTCTCCTTTCAATCTTTACCCTTTTCTTAAGCTCACACTTCAAGAACATTTGGTTACTCTATATCATAACTCAATTTCTCATCATCTCTTTTCTAACCTCACATGCTCTCATAATATCCAAATTCCCATTCATAGCTTAGCAATTTAAACATATGTACACACTTAGGCACATTGCCCATTTACACAATAACCATAAATATCTTACCTTAATTCTCCATCAAATGAGGAGATCTTTAGCTCAATTGGAAGCTCTTTCCTTCCTTTCCCTTTTTCTTTTCTTAAATAGCTTCAAAATCTCTCTTGAAGGCTAAGGAAGTTAAAACCCTAGCTCAACTCTCTTCTCTTCTCTCTTTCATTCTTTTTCATATTTCTCTCACTTATCTCTTTTCTCATCCACACATTTTGTTTCTCTCGAATTTTCTCATTCACGTTTTCTCCTTTATTTATAAGCAAGACAATACTTTTTCTTCCACTTATGCCCTTAATGATTGAGAATTGTCCCATTTGTCCTTCTATTTATGCCTTAAGTCTTTTATACTTAAGTGTCTTGCCAACTATACCCTTGAATATTCTAACATAACACTTTCTTCCAGAAAAATGTCCCCCATTATCTTAAGTTTCTAATGCCACCGAAGTCATTCCTTTTGGTTCAGCGATTCAAAAGATATACTTCAAACATTTTTGGACTGGTCTTGTCCAAAATAGTATACTATGCACAAGATTTCAAGTTCTTAATACCATTTGTATCTCCATATCTCTAGTTTTCCACAAATCAAAAATCATCTCATTTGGATTAGTAGAGCTCTAGAAATCATCAAAATACCGAAGTATGTTCAGTGGAATAACACCAGTTCATATCCTTTAAGAACATTCTCACTATACCCGTCCCATGGTTTTCACTTAGTCTTTCTCACTTCACTTCAGATAGCTTTGATTTTTGGTAGAAATGTAGATAAATGTATTACAAATCCAATGGTTCAAGAATCAGATCATTTGGAGGTCTAGAGAAGAAGTTATGGTTGAAAGAAGCAACCATGTTTAAGACCTCAATCAATTTGAAGCTATTTTGGCACGATTTCCATAACTTTCACAAACAATGTTGGATTGATCTCGTTTCTGACTATTGGAAAGAGGACTTCGAGATCTACAACTTTTATGAAGTCCTTGAAGACCAATTCTATCTTCCAACTTTTGTATTGTCTCACTATTTGCATCATCTTAGTTTCCATCGTCTTAGTTCTATCGTCTTAGTTTCCATCGTCTTACTTCTATCATCTTAGTTTCCATCGTCTTAGTTCTATCGTCTTAGTTTCCATCGTCTTACATTCACTTCGTCTTAGAAATTCGTTTTAGAATTTCGTCTTAGAAACTTGTTTTAGAAATTCATCTTAGAAATTCTTCTTACTTTTGCACTCTCCAGAACATTTCTACTTATAAAGAGCATAACTTCTAACTTCGATGTCCAACATTTTCATACTATATACCGTTGGAAAGATAAAAGAAAGATCTATAACTTTCCAGAAGACAACTTTGCAAAAATCTATTTATATCAATCCCAAATTTGCCCCTAAAATCTGAAGATGAATTTTCCATTGATACACCAGTGTACTGCACCCAATTCTTAACTTCATGAAATTTTGAGACTCTTAGCGACATAATTGAAATCTGATATCTTCATAAGAAATGTAGCCATATGTTTCTAGTTTAATCCAAATTAAGAATCATCTTGTTTGGATAACTAGAAGAAAATGTTAAGGCTAACAAACCAAAGCACATTCAGTGAACATTTTCCAGATCACTACCAATTTTGTTTCTAAATCTTTCCTTATCACAACTCTTACCAAGATCACTGTTTCTACTCCCTCTACTTCTCATTTTCAATAAAATCACATTTAACAACACTTATACCCAGAAGTTGTTAATGAATGCATGTACCATTTTTTTTTGTAAACGGTCACTGTTTATGTGCATATATACTAACATGATGCATGAGCAAGAAAATGCATTTCCTTAATCTCTCTTTGAGGTCCATGTACTGAAATTTCGGATCCTCACCCTTAATATAGGGATGGGATGTTACAATCATTGATTATAACCTAAATTATATAAAGGTAGTTGAGTGATTAATATATGATTCTTCTCTTTAAAGTAATTAAAAAGAATATTCTATTATTCTATATTAGTATTGATTATGCTGATAATTAATCGAGGTGGTGATACTTTGAAAATAGTTTTCAAATTTCATTAATATAATCACTTATATATAATGGAGACCTAATATGATTAAACTCAAATAAAGTAGATATTAATTCTACATTCTATGTTTAATCAGAACATTATATAATGCAATGATTGAATTATATAGAAAGATTGTCTACAAAAAAAATTATCAAAATTACTTTGATATTTTTAATATTTGGATGATCATGATATTTCTCTAGATGTCAATCTTGATTATATGAATATAGATTATTTAATTATAGAATAAAGATAAACTAAAAGAGTTTAATTTATCTAATCTTAAATACAACTTAGGGTTATAATTTATATTCATTGCCAACATATTTAGGAACCTAATAGGTCACATACATAGAACAATTGAAGAAAGAAAAGAGTAACTTGATAAAGTTGGACTTGATTATAAAGTTTGAGAAACTTTATGGTCAAATACGAGATATTTGATAAATCAAGACCAGTATTAGATATTATATCTTATTTGGACTCAATTGATATTAAATTAGAATTACAGTATATTTCAACTAAATTATCAAAATGTCTAAGTCCTATTATAAATAAGTGTAGGTTCTAAAGAAATTAACATTCTTACTTACCTTTTTCTACACCACTTATAGAATTTTCAACTAGTTTGTGTAGATATCGCTAGAAGTTGAATGCTTGTATGGCTACAGTAGTCACAATGAATCAATATTTGAAACAGTTTGAAGAATTACAAAGAAAAAGATCAAACTATGCAATAAAATTTTATTTACATTATGTTCTATTGTCTTCATATTTCAATTATATTTTAAAATTTAGAAGTAATTTTAACTTTTAAAAAATCCCACCTTAATTTTCTAATCAGATTTGAAGCAGATATTTGACATTAATGCTTCTAAAGTTAAGCAATTCAGCATGAAAGATTTAAAGTTTGGCAATTCAATATGAAAGAGGTGAGAGTTAAATTTTTGAATCGGTTTCAATTTCATTAAATGATTTTCCAAATTTGAATGTTCTTCTTTTTTATTATATATCTCTATATCCATAATAATCTAGGGTAAAATATATATACTTTTACAACAAAAATCTACTCTTTATGGAAAGAAAGGAATAAAAGGGATCTACAGGGGTGAGAAAGTAAACAAGCATCAAATAGACGAAGATATCATCAATTGGATCAGATCTATTATAATTGCTAAAATTGCTCAGCATACTCTATTTATAGGCATCAGGAATAGCTAGAATTTGTAATCATGATTTGTAATTTAGTCAATTGGATCATTAATTTGTACTATTTCATGAACTCATTGTAATGTTGAGATAGCTTTGCTATTGTTAATATAAAGTTTATTCAATTTCCAAAAATATATATATGTACTTCTCGAAATTTATAATATGACATCTTATAATTTAATACTTTGTAAACATCTACCATATCATTACTAAAAACAATTTGAAACATTATCACTATATCAATTCTAGAAAAAATTTGAAATTTACTTAAGATTTAGTGTCATTCTCAATTTTATGTTATATAATGATAATTTAAATTGTTTTTGCTATCATTTCTATTTCAATCATTATTTATTTATTTTCTTTTAATAAGGTGACAATAATGTAGATCATTACAACTTCTTAAAGTTTAGGGTGTGGCTATAAGGTTATAAGTTTTGAAGACTAACATGTAAAAACATTAAACTATAAATGATTCTAGAAATTTAACCCTAGATTTTATTTCTAAAGTTTAAATCATAAAGCTAACCTTAAATCCTATAATAAAAAGATAATGACCCTATTTGGCAATTAACAGATTGCATTAGCTGTTAAATTCTATCAACGGTTAGCTAACAGTGGATTAATATGACCTTATTTGGTAAATAGTTTATCAACCATTTTTTGGCAGATTAAAAGGTTTTAACTGTTTGACAATATCAAACCGCTGATAATTATGTTTGGCAATTAGTTGATTAGGTTGGTGGATTGAACTCAATCCATTGATTTTGAAAACACTACTATGATGAGCGTTTTCCTTCAACGACTAAAAAATTAAAAAACTAAAAGACTATTAAAAATTACTCAAAGAGATAGAGATAGATATAAATTTGACTTAATTAACACAAATTTTAAAAAGTTAATCATTAAATTAAAATATTTAATATTAAATTAAAATTTTCAAAAATTAAATAATTTTAAATTTGTTTATCTCTTATTATATTAAATTAATTACTTTTGTATAATTATTACTTGTATCAATATTTAGTATATAAAATTAATTACTTTTGTATAAATTAATTACTTTTGGTCCCTTTTTATATCAATATTTAGTATATAATATTATTATTACTTGTATATTGTGTTTAATTCAATTCAATTTAATATAAAATTAATAAGTCAAATTTAAATTAATTATTTTTATCTAAGTTTAAATTTTAAGAGATTAATATAAACAATTTTTTAAAAGTAATTTTATTTTAATTTATCATATTTAAAAAATAGTTTCAATTTTTCAAATTTAAAAATTAAAATTAAATTTAAAATAACAAAAAAATATATTTCCTTAAATTAGAAATTAAATTGACATCATTTTTACAGACCTAATTTCATATTAAGTTTGTTAGTGCTGCATTTGAGGAAAAAAAACTCCTGTGTGATTCGATCGAGCCCATTCTCAAGCTTATTTTTAGTGTCATTCTAATGATCACTAAAGTTCTTCAATTGGCCCTTGCAAATCCAAGAGGATCTCAAAAAGTTTTTAATTAAACTCATTCATCGTTAAAAAGTTGTATTGAGAGGGCTTTCGATGTTCTTAAGGCTCGATAGAATATATAAAAGAAAATGATGGTGTTTACTTTTTTTTGTTCTATCTAAAGTTTTATGAGAATATTCAAAGAAATACTGAGATATAAATATCTAATACTCATGTCTTTATAAAAATTTTTAAGTCATATCTTCATATGTCATTTTACACACAAACAACTAATTTTATCAAACATCTTTAAATAACATAGTTGATGTTATCGGTTGGTTAAATCAGCTATGTTAATCTGTTGTTAGCTAATCGCTGATAGAATTAGCCAACAGCTAATGCAATATACCGATTATCAAACAGGGCCAATGTTTCATAGGGACTGGCCAGATTACAAAAACACACATGCAATATTAATTTTTTTTAACCTCCGTATAAAAGAAGAAAAAGGAGAATGAGACTTCTCTTTCATTGTTGGCATAACGAAACCGCAACGAAAGGCTCGCACGACAAGCTATTAGTTCAATGGTAAAAAGAGTAGTTGAGAATTAGGTTGATTGTTATGTGAGTTTCAAAGGCTCTCAGTCTCAGCCACGTAAGCAGTTCAGTGTACTCATAAATCCAAAAGAGGTAAGAAAATGTATTAAATTGGTTCAATAATTCATTAAATTATTTTAATATGTATAATTAACTAATTTCTTGGGTAGTAATTTGAAGATGACTTGTAAAATGATATATTTTCAACTTTAACCTTTTAAATTTATATAAGATTTTATTATTTTTATTAAATTGAAAATTTTAAACTTATTGTATTAAACATATTGCATGAGCAACTGTTGTGGAATTTGTACAATTGTGGTATAATTCTAAGACTTGTCTGCTATCATGTTGATACTATCTTGTGTAGGGTTAGAAAGTTCAAGTATAGAGCATGGTTTTGCAGTCCGTAGTTGATAAATTTTTTTGTACCTCTTTTGACTGCCAGAATCTTTTTGTAGATTGTGTGATAATGTCTTTTTGAAGATTTAAGCCCTGTTTGGCAATCAACAGATTGCATTAGTTGTTAGCTGATTATATCAGCAGTTAGCTAACAACAGATTAATATAGTTAATTTGACCAGTGGATAACTTTAACTGTTTATTTAAAGATGATTGGTAAAATTAGTTGTTTTGTATTAGTTGTTTATGAGTAAAATGATTTATGAGGGCTTGAGTAGTATATCTTAAGAAAAGGATTTATAAGAACATGAGTAGTATATCTTAATATGAACGGCATCTAACTACCATTAAACTAAAAGCAATATTATCACAAATATTGAACTGTTAAATGTCTCATTTGATGTGGTTGAAACACCCATGAAATAAGAATAATGACAACGCCATTTTGAAATAAAGTTGTAATGACCATTTCACATCATAATATTTTGGTCCACCTAAAGAAGCAAAAATCACGAAAACATCTGTTCTTGTTCTGCATCAAACAAATAAATAAATAACTAGTAGAATTTAGAGCAAGTTCATATTCCTTAACCCAATACCGCAGTTCCCATTACACTTCTCACATTCATTACATATAATTGGAGCATGATCAGGATTGTCAAAGGAGATCCTTATCTTAAGTTCATATTCCTGGTTTACATCATACTTCAGTGAACGTCTATGAATCAGGTTGTAGTGTGAACAATTTAGATTTTTTGGATGAAAAACCTTCTCAAGCTTTTCAAGATCTTTCACTAATAAACACGGATAAGAACTTTCAAGTTGCTGGACCCCGCTCCCGGAGCCCGGCCATCCGTGCTGGACTCCGTTCACAGAGCCCAACTATCCAGAACGGAAACACAACGAATACCGTTGGGCCCGAGTCCCGACCCCAAGGCTGGA
>JANZLC010000200.1:4929066-4940884 GCA_026413385.1 Erythroxylum gracilipes
GGATAAATAAGTCTTTTCTTTTAGGTTTGAATGAGTCTTAATTTAGTTGTGTTTTGTTCCTAGTCTATAGGTCATTAGTGAGTCCATAGGTAGAGTGAGCATTTTGCTGAGTTTGTTGAGTCTGTAAAGTGCCTATAAATAGCACTATTTCTATTGAATAATATATCTCTTGCAACATTTTTCTTTTATTTGTTACTTTGTTTTTCATTTATACTCTTTTATGTGTCTATTTTTTTCCAACAATTTCAGTTACACCTAAACGTTGATCTCAGAAAGTGTTCCTTTAAGCAGTTGAAGGGGAGGAGTGAGTTGGGCTGTGGAGGGCTAGGAAAAGCAGTAGATAGAAGTGAAGGATAGATGTAGTTACTTGATCGAGAACAAGAACCACAGTAAACAATGGTTAGTTTTTTTTGTGTAATCAACAAAAGAGATTTGGAAAAGAACAAGAGAGGTCCTAAAGTAAAGTTTATGACTGGGGATGAAACATTTGTACTTGGAATTCTAATTTTTCCACAGGAACTTGAAGAAATATCTTGGCATAGAAAAGTAGAGAGTAAGAAATTTAGAGTGAGAAAAGTAGAATGAAAAATCTCCAGTTTCTTGTTGGTATGCATATTTATCCCTGAGAAGCAAAATATAATGCTAGTCGTAATACATTAGGCTATTCCTATAGGTTTTGGTAATGCACTAGTAATCTCATGATTTTAAATAGTAGCTAACTAATAAAGTTAAATTTGCATGTGTGATTAAAAGAATGAAATTTACGAGAATAGGATAAACTTATCTTTATCTCTATTTCTACGTCTATTTATCTTTATTTTTATTTCTTTAATAATTTATAATAATCTTTGGACAAAATTTTTTTTTAATTATTTTTTAATCACTATTTGAAAACGCTCTTTATAGTAACATTTTAAAAAATAACGAATTGAATTCAATCCGCTAATTACTAAACATAATTATTAACTGTTTGATGTAGTCAAACAGCTAAATATACCTTAATCCGTACAAAAATAGCTGATAGCTGATCCCGTAGACGTCAACTATTTACCAAATAAGCCCTTAAATTGTCTACTAGCATATCCACCGTAGAACATTTTTCCTTATATTTCATCTATTAAGATTGCTACCCAAAAATTTTCACGTTCTTTTTCCCTTATCAAAAATTACATCATATTTTTTAATTACTTGAATACCTTTATTTGATATGGACCCACGAAAGTGCTTTTTATCCGATAGTTGGCTGACGTATTACAATTGGATTCGCATCTCAAACTGCGTGTGGATGCCAACCTCTTACTGTATTATGATATAAACGTTAAATATTCAAAATGAATCACCACGAAGGCACGATCTGATCTTTTCCTCCACAAAAACTGGACTTATCCTGGGTTGTCATTTCCTTTTATATTTGACTGCTCAGTTTTGTGACTATTCTCTTCTTCATAGATCTCGCAAAGACTCAGACATGGATAAGTTGAAGCCAAGCTCACCAAACTCGTCCCCATTGACCCCACTCGACTTCCTTGAAAGAGCAGCCATCGTGTACGGTGATTGCCCCTCCGTTGTCTACAACAACAAAACCTACACTTGGTCTCAAACCCACCGCCGATGTCTCCAGTTGGCATCTTCTCTGTCCGCCGCCGGCATCAAGCGTCACGATGTTGTCTCCGTTGTGGCCCCCAACACCCCCGTCATGTACGAGCTCCAGTTCGCGGTGCCCATGTCCGGCGCCGTCCTCAACAACGTCAACACCCGACTTGACGCTCGTACCATCTCCGTACTCCTTCGTCACGGCGGATCGAAACTCGTCTTCGTTGACTGCCTCTCACGTGACGTAGTCCTCGAAGCCATGTCTTTGTTCCCACCCAACACTCCGCGTCCTCCGCTGGTTCTCATCACTGACGATGATGAGCCGCCCGAGTTTTCATCACTGACTGTTGATTTCATCTGTACTTATGAGAGCATGGTGGAGAAGGGTGATCCTAACTTCGTGTGGATCCGGCCGATTAGTGACTGGGATCCGATGGTGCTAAACTACACATCAGGGACGACCTCAGCTCCGAAAGGTGTGATCCATTGCCACAGAGGCATATTCATCATCACCGTTGGGTCGTTGATTGATTGGGATGTTCCGAAGCAACCCGTTTACCTGTGGACCCTACCGATCTTCCACGCCAATGGATGGAGTTTCCCGTGGGGCATGGCAATGGTTGGTGGGACCAACGTTTGTCTACGGAGAGTCGAAGTCTCCACAATCTACGGTCTGATCAAACGACACGCAGTCACTCACATGTGTGGTGCACCTGTGGTGTTAAACATGTTAACAAGTTCAGCTAACAGCAAACCGCTCGACAACCCAGTTCATATTTTGACCGCCGGAGCTCCTCCCCCTGCGACGGTGTTGTTTCGGACCGAGTCACAAGGTTTTATAGTGAGTCATGGTTACGGTTTGACCGAAACGGCAGGACTTGTGGTGTCTTGTGCCTGGAAGAGAAAATGGAATCACTTCCCAGCGAACGAGAGGGCGAGGCTTAAGTCAAGACAGGGAGTGAAAATTGCAGGGTTTACAGAGATGGACGTGATAGACCCTCGATCAGGAGAGAGCGTGAAACGAGACGGGTCAACTCTTGGCGAGGTTGTGTTGCGAGGAGGGTGTGTGACGTTGGGTTACTTCAAGGACCCAGAAGGCACATCCAAGACAATGAAATCCGACGGCTGGTTTTACACTGGAGATGTGGGTGTTATGCACCCAGATGGATATTTAGAGATCAAAGACCGGTCCAAAGATGTGATAATCAGCGGAGGAGAGAACATTAGCAGTGTGGAGGTGGAGTCGATATTGTACACTAATCCGGCGGTGAATGAGGCGGCTGTTGTGGCTCGACCCGACGACCACTGGGGAGAGACACCGTGTGCTTTTGTGAGCTTGAAAAGCGGGTTGACTAAAAGGCCCACCGAGAAGGAGATTATTGAGTTTTGCAGGGGAAAGTTGCCGCATTACATGGTGCCCAAGACGGTGGTGATAAAGGAGGAGCTTCCAAAGACGTCGACAGGGAAAATTCAGAAGTTTGTACTTAGAGATATAGCCAAACAAATGGGACCACGGAGAGCTAGTCGCATATAGGATTGGAGTTGAGGGCATTGCAACTACTTGAATTAAACCTTGCTGTAATTTTACTGGATCCAAGTGTCATCTCTTTTATTAAGCCATCCGATGTTGGCGAGATTTGCTTTGGTCTTCTGAACAACAGTAAAATGTCAAACCAAACCGAAGAAGGTGAGTAAGAAAGCATATGTGCCCAAAAGTGAGTCCAAGGAGAAAGGGCCGCTTTAAACTATGAGAGTCTTTAAAGTATGTAAGACAAACGACTTTTTGCTTAATCAGGACAAGTTTTTCAACTTTTTCCCAGTTGGGTATTTCACATTTCTTGAAAGCACCCAATCCACTAATAATTGAGAATCTTGACATCCTTGCGCATGTGATAGCAGTCTTGTTAAATATGGAAGGCAAATCGGCAACTGCTCTCGGACCGGCCGGCTCACCTTGGCCGAGACTAACTTGAAATAAATGGGACAATCTTAGGTTGATCTGGCCTTAAGCTAAGCTTAGGCTAGTTAACAACTCTTATAAATATAATAACATGGTTCAGCTGAAAACAACGTATCTTTCATTTTGTTTAAAAAAATTTGGGCTGAGTTAGGTTCGAACAGGGTTGCCTTAGACTCGTTCGAGTTCTGACTTTGCTCGAGCCCCCTCCCAGGACTGGTCCAAGGCCATTGTCATTCCTAAGTTTAACTTCACTAAATTCTCAATTCGTTTAATATTTTGAAAGTGGTTTTGTTTGATATTAAAAAAATATTTTTTATAATTAAGAAAATTTATTTATAATTATATTAAAAATAGTTTTCTAAGTAGAATATACTCTTGTAAATTTTAAAAAGGAAATTTATATGATAAATAGGAAGAATAATTTGTTAAAATTACTTTTAGTTAAAATCTACTAAAGAAATTAAAATGAATGGAATTGTTTTGGAATTAAATTTGAAAATTGTTTCAAATCAAGTTAAATAGCAACTTGATTTATTTAGAAATCAATGTTTTAATCTAATTTAATTTACTAAGGAGTTAGAAATATTATTTTAAATTATGAAGATCAATAACTATAATCAAATAAAACTTTATATCTTATGAATATAATTTGATTATGTTTACATAACTTGCACATTTTATATGTTGATGTATTATATATGCATATCATATTATATTTTATTATGTGTGCATTTTACTTATAATTTATGTTTGATGAGACCACTTAAAATTAAATCTCTCGTTAAATATTAATTATAAGTTAAGAATGTAATTTTTCTCTTCCATTATTTAAGCATAAAATTAGAGTTTTGTTTATCATAAGATTTGTTGAATAACTCTAAGTTCCTTTAATCCAAACATGTTTTTTTATCTTAAATTAATAAGTTTTATTTAACTATATTTGTATGATTGAGATGAATAACTTATGAATATATGAATTTATGTTTTAACAATTTTGGCAAGAGTTATCACCTAACAAATTTAGGAGTCATATGAGATGTGATTGATAAGGATATTATCTATACAATTTAAGTTTAGCTGGTTTGTTAACTAACTTAAGATCAATTAAATTTAAATAGAGTCATATCTCATTAGATAGATTAGACTAATTTTTAGAATAGTAGTGAAGGCTTTTATTTCAAATAAAATAGTGAGAGCAACCAAATATATGATTAAAACCCTAATCTTATTTTCTTTTCACAGGCGTTTAACTTTGTTTAGTATAACTGATACTAAGTTTTAGTGAACCAAATTCTTTTCATATACGTTAGGTTTGAATAGAGTTGTTAATGTTAGAAAGAAGACTTATATGTCCTCTATGCAATATTACCTTATATGTCCACTATGCAATATTACTATTAATCCCTATTGAAGATTTTGATGACAAAGTTTTAGAGATATGTCAATGTCATATAAATGGCAACAAGTAATGACATCTTGAATAAATTAATGTTACATAAACTTTAATGGTAACATGTAAGATGGATACTATATCATGATCAATGTTATAAGTATCGTATCAGTGTTGGTACCAGATTTGGTTATGTTATGATATGATACTAGTATTGATCAATACCATATCTTGTTTTGGGTATTTTTTAAAATTATAAATAGTTTCTAAATTTTTTAAAATTACATAATGGTCCCTCAATATATTTAACAATAACAACAACATCTAATATGAATCCCGATAATACGCAGGGTCTGAGGAGGTTCAATAATACGCAGCCTTACCCCTAACTAATAGAGAGGTTGTTTCCAAATACCCCTAATTCGTCCCTCAATATATTATGTTATATAATATTTTAATTTCACATAAACTATGTCTCCAAAAATTATAATAATATAAATTTAAAATAGCACTTATCTTTTTATTTATATTTGTAAGACCTCAACATATACACTATAAGTATTATAGCATGTCTAGGATGTATTAAGAAGTGAATAACAAATTAAGTACATCTAATTATAGTAAAAGACATAATGGTACTTAATGTAAAAGACATAGGTAAATGGGTAATTTGTTCGTTTCGACATGGACATACTTACTTAGATGTGAAATATGTATGAGAATTTTTGATTTGTTTGCTTAAATTTATAAACATAATGTGAGGGGAATTAGTAAAAGAAATATTTCATAAGCAAATGGGATGTTGTTGGTTAAATTGGATGTATTTTTGTGTTGCTCTTGCATGATAAGATCGAAGTTAGTTGATTTAGGATGTGTACCTCATTGGATGGATAGGTTCCATAAAACAGACTTCTATAATTTGGTCATATCTTAACCTGTAGACGTCCAAATTAGATAAATCCAATTGAAGATTATACTAGAGACATAGGTCTAAAATTTGAGAAGGAATCGAAATTTGATTCTGCCTCTAAGATTTTTAAATTCTAGTTTGAAGTTGAGTTCTGAATGTTGTCCTTGTTTTCGAACAACTTGTAGTTTTTTAGGTATAACTTCCGATATAATTATCCAAATTGCATAAAATTTACGCCATTAGAAATTAAGACATAGGGGAATGAAACTAAATGATAATATTATAGGACAATATGGGAATTAAAGGAAGAAGAAGGACCAATATGCAATTTTTCTAATGTTAACACATGAACCAATTGGTTTAAAGCATTTGTGGCCAATAGGAATTAAGCATGTGTGGGAGTCTTGAAAGTTCACGAAAAGGCATATGGAGAGGGGAGATGAAAGGCATTTTGATGGTTCTAACTTCAGATTTTTCTCCTCTTCATTTCACTTTCTTCATCCCATCATTTTTCATATAAGAAATCAAGTGAGTCTTAGGTGGAAATCAAGGTAAAAGTTAGGGATTTTCTCTTATCTTCTCTTGCTTTGCTTATGAAGAACTAAAATTATAAGGTTGGAATTAGGATTGAGATGTGTATTTTTTTTTTGTTTCTAGTTAGTGAGTCAAGTAAAACCAAAGAGGAAGGGAAGGAAAGGCATTAGAAGAACTATTTTGCTAATTTTAAGGTTTAAGACTACATTTAGTTTAATTCCTCTTTGTGTGTATGTTTGAATGGATATAAAGATTCATTTGGATATGTAATGGTTTATGTGATGTTTTTGGTGTTATTTTTGTGTTACTTTGCATGGAAATGGTTATATATGACAAGAGAGTATCGTGTAGTGGAATTCTTTCTTAGGTTTGTTTGAACAAATCACATTATTTGAGTGATAACTCAGCCTACAGACCTCTAAACTAGGTGATTTCAATTGCATGTGAAATCTAAGACATAGAAATAAAAATCTATAAAAGAGACTCTGACTTAATTATGACTTTATGACATTGTAAATTGGGATAAAAATGATGACCTGATGCTACCCCTATTTTGGAGCAGCTTATGATATTTGGTTTATATCTCATGATTGGGAAGCTTAGATGGTCTGATTATTAGTGTTATGGAAACTAAAGACATAGGGGAATGAATGTCTAGAAGACCTCAAAACCTACTTTGAATGTTTTCTATATGCATATTAAGGAACAAATGGAGTTTGTCATGTGATTTACTTCTGGACTGATTGTTTGCCTATTTTCAGACCACCATGGGCTTAGCCCAAATAGAACCTTCTGGAATGTGTATGAAACTTTTCAAACACTTAGAAATAATTGAAATAGGACTTACCACATATGAATTGGGTTATTAAACATTGGAATTTAAGAGTGAATGTAATTCATGCTAAAGACAATTTATATGTATATAGATGATTTTTATGCATATTAATTGCTCATATGTGTATAACATGATTATAAAAGGGTGATTTTGACACCCTTCTAATGGTGGTAAGTTATGAATTGCATGTATGAACACTGATACAAATTTTATGACTTGAAATGTATATCATATGACTTATCAATATATGAATTGTGAAATTGGTAAATGGTTAAAGGAAATGTTACAGCGCCTGTTCTATTGTCTTAGTGGTAGAAAGATAGGCATGCTTATAAGGTTACAGTGTAGCTGTTACAGTTTGACACCAATGGTGTCTTCATTTCTAGACTATAATGTCTTTACAGTTTAATGCCTTCTAGTATCCACAGTTTGATATTTTTGGGTATCCACAATTTTGATATCTTTGGATATCCACAGCTCCCATTATTTAGACCCACAAGAATGTGCAGGCCTAACACAAAAAAGTAAAGTAAAGGGTTATAAATAAGAAATACAACATAACAGCATAAATAATTGGTATTGATGAACATTTGCTTTTATATTGATAATTTGTATCAATGAGCGTTAAATATCAATGTTTGGCTTATGAATGAGAATTTATGATATAAGTATGCCATCACTATTTATATGAATTGTGATGTTTATGAATGTGTGTGCTTGGTAGATGACTGTTGTGAGTGGTAATCCAAACTAAGTATTTTCCCTATTAAGCTTTCAAGCTTAGCATGTATGTTAATCCGTGTAGGTCTAAGTCATAGAAGTGAGATACAGGGAACATCTGTAGGGACCAAGGCCAACAGTTAGGAGTAAAAGTACCATTGAAATGTGTTTTGGTTTAAGACGATTGTACATGTAAAAGAGTAAAGGAAATTGTATGTTTTCTTTTTGGATTATCATGTAAATATAAAGATGTAATACTACTTTTCAATGATAATGTTAAATGATATGAATTTTTGTTATATGTATATGTATAACACTGGATAGAAAAATGTGTAATAATAGCTCCTATAAATGAATAGAAATATATGTCATGATTGTTTGTACGAGAGTTTTGTTGTCATGTATGTGAGTGGTTGTAGGTTCCGTTTAAGGGGTGTTATAATATTAATATCACCTTTCAGATATTTCAAATATAAATAATAACTGCACTTACTATAGAAAGAAAATCATTTAGGACTTGTTTGGTAAATAGCTGTCCAACTATTTTTTGGTAGATTGAGAGGCATTTGGTTGTTTGTGTTAAGTCAAAATGACTTCACGATTAATAATTTTGATGAAAATCAAATAATAATAATATTAAAAAGTAAGACAAAGCTGATCAAAAATAAGCTGTAAGAAAGTAAAACGAAACGAAGCAAAAATAAGACGCAAAAAAGTAAGACGAAGCGGAGCAGAAAATAAGATGCAAGAAAGTAAGACGAAGCGGAGCAGAAAATGAGATGCAAGAAAGTAAGACGAAGCGGAGCAGAAAATGAGACGTAAGAAACTAAGACGAAGCGGAGCAAAAATAAGACGCTAGAAAGTAAGACGAAGTGGAGCAGAAAATGAGACGCAAGGAACTAAGACGAAGCGGAGCAAAAATAAGACGCAAGAAACTAAGACGAAGTGGAGCAGAAAATAAGACACTAGAAAGTAAGACGAAGCGGAGCAGAAACTAAGACGAATGAAAGTGAGATGAAGCAAAAGAGAAAGTGAGACAAAAGAAAAACTAAGACGAAGGCCCGATACTACGTCGAATAGTTAATCAGTTTAAGTTAGTTATAGAACTCAACTGAATAACTGTTTCTTCAAAGATCAAGAAACAAAAAGAAAGAAGCAGTTATCAAGAAGTAGTTGAAGACGAAGGCTATAAATACGAGTCGGAGTCGAATACTGAAAAAGTTAGTGATTTTAAAGTTAGAGATCTTAAAAAGCTAGTGACTTTGAGAAACACTGTATTCATTGTGCTAAACTCTAGTGCTATTATCTTCTGTAACAAAGCTCGCAATATTCTTCTGTAAGAGAGAAGAAAAGTTGAGAGCTTAAAGAGCCTAAGTGAGAAAAAGAATACTTACTGAAAGAGACCTGTAATTTTGAGAAGTATAGTGAAATCTCAGAAAGGATTCTGAGGACTGGACGTAGCCTACGATTTGGGGTGAACCAGGATAAAACTACTGTGTCGATTCTTACTCTCTAACTCTCGACTTTTAATTTCTATTGTTTATACAAGTACTTAGAAGTTAATTGCAATACAATGTTATATTCTTAATAGTTTTGAAAAAGCAACTTTTCAAAGAAATTAAAAAGGGGATTGTATTCACGAAAAAGGATACACAATTCAACCCCTTTCTTGTGCATTTTGTGTATTGAACGTAAAGTCTATATTAATGCGTGATTTACTTCAATTGGTTTCAGAACTCAGTATCCAAGAACCACCGTTACAAAGTATGGATAAAGATCTATGGCAGAATCACACGTTTACATAGCTGAAGGCGCCTCCGTCACTAGTCCTCCTGCTTTCAATAGAGAAGACTACCATTACTGGAAAGACAGGATACAACTCTTCATTGAATCTACTCATATTAATCTTTGGGAGATTATAGAAAATGGATTGTATACATCGGTAGATGATGAAGGGAATGCCATTCCACGTACGAGATAGTCAGGTGATCAAAAAGCAAGATTCCAACTGAATTCAAAGGCCAAGTTCTTCCTAAGTTGTGCCCTAAGTAGAAGTGAGTATGATAAAGTTCACGGATGCGATACTGTGAGGGAGATGTGGGATATTCAATCCATCGCACACGAAGTCATTAGTCAAGTAAAGGAATCAAAGATAAGCATTCTTGTACACCACGAGCTGTTCAAGATGAAGGAAGAGGAGTCTATCGATCAGATGTTTGGACGATTTCAAACTATCGTCGATGGACTTAAAGCCCTTGGGAGAGTCTATAATAATCAAGATCACGTTCGAAAGATTCTCAGAAGCTTACCGAAAAGATGGAGACCAAAAGTCACCGCTGTACAAGAAGCTAAGGACTTGAGCGTGTTAAAGCTTGATGAATTGCTTGGATCCTTGAAGATACATGAAGTCAAACTCGATGCAGAATATAAACCCAGACTGGATAAATCTATAGCATTGAAGGCTGGACAAAAGAACCACATGAGTCAGAGGAAGAAAAGTCCATCATCAAAAGCGTTGAAGATCGAGGAAGTCAAGAATGACGACTCCAGTGAATCTGAACAAGATTCTAGCGAAGAAGATGATGAATTATCTTTTATCTCGAGGAAGATCAGGCACATGTAGAAAAAGAAAGCAAAAGGGAACAAAGAGTTTTTTTTCAAGAAGAATGACAAAGATGAAGGCAAGAACGAGAAGACATCTGTCATCTACTACGAATGCAATAAACTGGGACACTACAAGTCTGAATGTCCATTGCTGAAAAGAAAACCAAAGAAGAATAAAGAAAAAAAGAAGAGCATGATGGCAACCTGGGAAGATTTAGATTCGTCCGAATCAGACACTGATTCAGAAGCATCAGTACAAGCTAACATTTGCCTAGTAGCCGAAAGAGAAAGTGACGAGGAGGTAACCTCGAATTTTAGAAAGTATTCAGAATTATTAGAAGATTCTCATACAATTCTTAAGCAGTATAAGTTGTTAAAGAAAAAGTTCGTAGAAAACTTGAAGAACACGCAAGTGTTAGAGAGGGAAAACGTCTGCCTGAAGAAACAAGTAGACGAGATAAAGAAAAAGGTAGTTGTAGATAGATCTGAGGAGATCAATCAGCTGAAACAAAGGATCAATAGTCTTTCAGTTGATCTATCAACATTCACTGAGTGTACGAGAAAGATGAATGATATGCTAGGAAGATACAGACACCCTAATGATAAGAGTGGATTAGGGTTTGCTAAAAACAATAATCAGTATAAAAAGAATTTTTTTCCTTATAGGAAGAAATTTCATCAGCCTCATTATCATCATTCTATGAATCATTTTAAGACTAACCCCAAAGGACCCAAGAAAATCTAGGTACCTAAAAAACATATAATATCTACTGCAGATCTCCTTCCTTGGAAGAAGCAGTAAGCACTAATGGTACTTGGACAATGGATGCTCGCGACATATGACGAGAAGAAGGTATATGTTCCTAGATCTCCAGTATAAGAAGGGAGGATTGGTAACTTTTGGAGACAACCAGTAGGGCAAACTAATTGGAATCAGTAAAATTAGTAAAGATTCTTTTGCTACTATTGATAATGTCCTGCTAGTTGATGGTTTAAAACACAATTTGATTAGTGTCAGTCAATTGTGTGATTCTAGTTTTGAAGTGTCCTTCAATCAAAATTCTTGTGTAGTAAAAAACAAGGATGAGTTCATATTCTTTTCTGCCAAAAGACGAAACAATCTTACAAAATCAATTTAGAAGATTTACAAAGTCAAAATATTTCTTATTTTATATCAACTGATGAAGAAAAACTTATTTGGCATAAAAAGCTAGGTCATGTTAGTTTTAAACATATTTCCAAGTTGATTAAACATGACTTGGTAAGAGGATT
>JANZLC010000200.1:4953601-4965100 GCA_026413385.1 Erythroxylum gracilipes
GACTTAAGTGTAGACCAACCTTAGGATCTTGTGTGAGGATACCTAGAATTAACGAACTTAATTTTAGGCTTCTTGAAATTAATGCCTTTTATTCCGAATTATCTATGGACCAAGTAGTGACTCGGATTTAAAAGAGAAGGAATTCCCATGAACATTGGGTTTGACTTGTTTAAGTGAAGTTTTTCCTAAATCAATCCACTGTTACAATTTTATTTTAATTTCCAATCCAATTGAAATCTTATACCTTAACCGATATTTGTCAGTTGATTAAATCTAGTCGTTTTAATTCAAACCTTGCAATTTTTCATATTTTCTTAATTTGTTTACTTTATTTTATTTTATTTTCACATCAATCAATTCTTGATCGTCTGAGTAATTTTTCATCGTTTAATTTAATTGTCTTGCGTTTTGGAATTTTTCCCTTGGGTACGATATCCGGTTCTTACCGATTTATATTACTTGTCGATGGGGTGCACTTGCCTCCAATTGGTCTAGATAGAATTTAATTTATATTGTTCTGTTTGGATCGCAACATAGTTGATCTTATAAACTATAATATGGAGATTCCTAAACAAATGTTTGAATATTTTATTAGAGAATAAGTTCATCGAACTGGTCCGATTATGAGGATTTTAAATAAAATATTATTTCTGTATCTGTGAATTTTCTCGTATGATGATATGTAATTGATCATTTGACTTGAGATTAATAAGGCATCTCATATAGTAATTACTATATTTTGAAACTACTTATAATATATTCTAATTAGACTAGCTCATCCAGTTGTACTTATATATAGTACGAATTATATAGAGATAATTGAAAAGGCTAAAAAGAATTTGTTACTCTAATGAAACATTACTTGTGTGTATGCAAATTTTCTCGTTTATGATGTTATGTGATTGATCATTTAATTTGATATTATAAAGACATCTCATATAAGAATTACTATATTTTAAAACTAGTTAAGACCTATCATAATTAGAGTGGCTCAATTATTTGTATTTAAATATAATATGAATTATATGGAGATAATTGGAGGAGCTCTATCGCAGCAAATCTGACATGCATGTTATATTGTCATGTTCAAAGATCATAGAAAGTAGAATCAATTACTTATATTTGAGATTAAAAGAATGCTTGGTACTTGTGAAAAAAAGGAGAAATTTTACAAAATTTGATGAAATAGTGCCTAACTTAACCCAAAATCAAAGTTTCTTGAGGATCACACGAACCAAGTAGTAGTAAGTATGAGTGGACATGAATATTATCCTGTTTTAAGGGATTTCATGTTTGGTATATCAATTACTCAATGCAGGAAATTATTGAAAAATTTGCTTGTCATACTAGATCATAAGTTATGAAAAATTAAAATAAAGTATAGGTATGAGACTATACAATAAAGTTGTTGGTTTGTTGGTTTATACTCTCCCTTCAATCAATTGGTTGTTGATTTTATGATATGATTAATTAAAGACGTCTTTATTTTATGTGTATTTTTTTAATTACCTAAGATGTAAGATAAAAATCATAAGATAAATATATTTTGTAAATGAAATTATATTGAAATAATAATTATGAGATTCATATTATAATTACATATTATTGCTAAATTGTTTTTAGTTATTATTCTATTAAAATTGAACATTAATAGAGTAAAAAGACTATCACATATTATATTTCTTCCTTATGAATAAAGTAGTTGAGGTTATAAAATAAAATATGGAGATATTTAAACAATGTGAATATTTTTTAGAGTATAGGTCATTCCAAATGAAATATTATTTATGTGTCTATGAATTTACTCATTTAATTTGACATTATTAAGGTATCTCATATAAGAATTACTATATTTTGAAACTACTTATGATATATCCTACTCATAATAACTCAATCAACTTTACATAAATATAATACAAATTCTATAGAGATAATTGAGTAAGCCAATAAAGATTTTATCACTCTAATGAAACATTAGTTGTATGTATGTAAATTTCATCGTTATGATGTTGTGTAATTGATCATTTGATTTGATATTGCCAAAGTATTTCATATAAGAATTATTATATTTTGAAACTATTTAAGACCTGTCATAATTATAGTAGCTTAATCGATTGTAACATTGGTTTACCAGGACAATCAACAACAAAGAAGGGGAAAAGATCCTGTCGAGCATTCAACGGCTCAAGGAGGTGAGTGTGAACAGGAAGAGAGGAATGAAGGGGCTAATCAAGGGCAGAGAGAAGCAGAGATGAGGTTGTCGAAAAACCAACATCACGTTAGGGAAATGAAACCCCACGCACGGTGGTGGAAGTGGAGAAAAACCCACGATGTCTGGATCTACCAGTATTCATCGAAGAAGATCCAATAGGGTGAATTTTTTTAATAGAGAGGTATTTTGTGGTGAACTGTATTGTGGAGAGAGAGAAAATTTCGAGTATCGCGATATGTATGGGCAGGTTAGCCTTGATGCGGTTACAATGTGTGGAATCTAGAAGTTCTATCACAGGTTGGCACAAATTTAAGAAGGTTTTACTAGATCGACTCAACTGTCATAGGAGGGGACGACTCATGAGGAGTTACTGTCACTTCGATAATGGGGTGGCTGAGACGCTGAGTATAGAAGTTGGTTTGAGAAGTTAGTAGCACCATTGACCGACCTATCAGAAGAATTGCTAACGTGGGCCATTAATGGGTCGAAGGAGGAGATTCGGGCTTAAATAAGAATTTTAGAACCCAACACATTAGCTTAAGTAATAGGGACAACCCAAAAGGCGGAAGATAGAAACCAAATTTTGGATTTAATGAGGGAGTTCAAAAGGAGGCCCAAGTCTACTATGAGTTTTCTGAATGGAATCCAAAGCAAATTGTTTCCTTCAACATTTCAATCCAATAGCCCAAACACATATGTCTCAACCTATTCCTCTTACCACTCCACCAAACCTTCAACTCCTAACCCAACAAACCCTAGTCGACCCATCTTAATTAAAAACTCAATTCACCCTACTTCTACCTATCAAACACAACCAACTAACCCAAATCACCACACTCAAAACAAAGCTAGAGACCATTCCATTAGATTGGAAGAAGGAGCGCAACCTCTAAATTTGCGACCATACCGCTACCCCCACTGTTAGAAGAACAGAGTTGAGAAAATGATTCAAGAGATGGTGGAAGATGGATTAATTTAGCGCAGCAATAGTCCGTTTTCAAGCCCGATACTACTAGTTCAAAAAAAGATGACGGTTGGAGATTCTGTATAGAGATCTGAATAAGATCACTATGGTAGATAAATTTCCAATTCTAGCAATTGATGAGTTACTTGATAAACTGGGTAGAGCGAAGATATTTTCAAAGCTGGATCTTAAGTCAGGGTATCACCAGATTTGTATTGCTATGGGGGATGAAGAGAAGACAACTTTTCACACCTACAGTGGTCACTACGAATTTCAAGTCATGCCATTCAGATTGTTAAACGCACCAGGGACCTTCCAAGTAGTCATGAATAATGTATTTCATCCCTATCTGAGAAGGTTTGTATTAGTTTTTTTAATGATATACTAGTATACATTTGGGACAAGCAGACACATTTAGAGCACCTCCATAAAATGTTAACCTTACTTAAGGAACATAAACTTGTGGTAAACTAAAAAAAGTGTGGTTTTGTAAGTGAAAGGGTTAAATATTTGGGTCATATAATTTTGGAAGGGGGTGTGGCAATCGATCCAGCAAAGGTGGAGTCCATGTTAAGTTGGTCGGTACTAAAAAATGTAAAAGGTTTAAGAGGATTTGTAGGTTTCACTAGTTATTATCATTGCTTCATTAAAGGTTACTAAAAGATAGCAGAGCCTCTCACTAGATAGTTGAAGAAAGACAGATTCGGGTGGACATTGAAAGCCACTGAAGCTTTTAAGGATTTAAAAGGGGCTATGACTACAGTTCCTGTCTTAGTTATGCTAGACTATAGTGGAAACTGATGGAGCTGGATTAAGCCTGGGAGTTGTGTTAATGCAAGAAGAGCATCCATTAGCGTATATCAACCATGCTTTATCACCTTGCAATCGTGTGAAATCAGTTTATGGGATAGAGCTTATGGCTATAGTGTTTATTGTTTAGAAATGGAAACATTAATTATTGAGACAACGTTTTGTAATCAAACCCGATCAGAAAAGTCTCAAATTTTTAATGGAGCAAGGGGTGCTAAGGAAAGGCCAACAGAAATGGATAATCAAGCTGATGGGGTATAGTTTTGAAATTTAGTATCGACCAGGGAAGAAAAATGGGGTTGTCGATGCCTTATCTAGACGATAGCGTTGGTGTTAGTATCTGCAATACAAACACCATAGATTGAGGGGCTTGTGGAAGAGGTAGCGGCAATGCAAAGCTACAACAAATTATGTAGGATTTATTAAAGGGCTCTCAATCCTGCCTGAGGTATTCTATACTACAAGGAACCGTACTTTGCAAAGGGCGGTTGGTAATACCAAATGGATCCTCCTTAATTCTAATACTACTGCATGACTTTCATTCTTCACCAACCGGTTCGGAGGTTATTCCGAATTTATCAGAACTTACAAAAGGCTAGTAGCCATGGTGTTTTGGGAAGGTTTAAAATGGGATGTTTAGCGATTTGTAGCAGTATGTGAGGTGTGCCAAAGAAACAAATATGAAGCCCTTAGAGCAGTCAATCTGTTACAACCCCTTCCAATACCAACCCCGTGCATGGTAGAATATATCTATAAATTTCGTGGGAGGATTATCGAAAGCCAATGATTACGACACTATATTCGTTGTAGTGGATTGGCTATCCAAGTACAACCATTTCATTCCTCTCATACACCCATTCACAACAAAAACAAGTGGCTGAAGTATTTGTACGGGAGATTGTTAGGCTGCACGGGTACCCAAACACCATCATTTTGGATCTAGATAGGGTATTTGTAAGTCAATTTTGTTCTGAATTGTTTCTCCTTTCATGTACAACTCTTAAACTTAGTTCTTCGTACCATCCACAAATTGATGGATAGATAGAGGTGGTCAATCGGAGTTTAGAGACTTATTTACAATGTTTTTTCGAAACACAGCCAAAACAATGGCCGAAATGGCTTCTATGGGTATAATTTTGGTATAACATTACTTATTATAGGGTTGCTGGAATGACCCCTTTTAAAGCCTTATATAGACGCAATCTCCCTACTCTATTAAGATTTGGTGAGAATGATTCAATGGTAACTTAGGGAGTGGAATCAGATACTTGCTGAACACAAAAGCAATCTAGTGAAGGACTGAGAAAGAATGGAGAAGTTTACTGATTTGGGGAGGCGTGAACTTGAATTCTAGGTGGGAGATTATGTATTTTTGAAACTACAACTTATAGGTTCCGTTCTTTAGCTTCTTGTCCTAATGTGATGCTCAGTCCACGATATTATGAACCTTTTATTGTCGTTGAAAAACTTGAGAAAGTTGCTTTTAAGTTAGATCTTACCCCTTTTGCTCACGTTCATCTAGTCTTTCACATCTCACAACTCAAAAAGGTTTTTGGTACCAAGATCTCCAACCAACCCCTCCCATAATGTCTCACTAAAGACATAGAATTACTAATACAACCAGAACATGTATTAGAAGTTCAGACGAACTCTTCCGACATGTTTGAAGTATTGATCCAATGGAAAGGGTTGCCACTTTGGAAAAGCACTTGGGAACCTTTGGGGGGGGGGAAGAGGTATTGTTCAGTCTCCAATGCATAACGTATATTATAGGAAGAAATAGGGGCAAAATAGGCAGATAATAAGTGATGCTGAGGTTGAACAATCTGTTGAGGCATTTACAAAACAACTACAAGTGGGAGAGAAAGAGGGGAGGATGAATGGGAAGGACAAACAATCAAATCATAAAAGGAGAGTAGAAAGAGAGAGGGAGATTATTCTAGAGAGTTGTAGAAAGTGGCGGGGCATTTTGCCTAGAAAGTGGGGTTGTAACCTAGAGGGAATTCCAGCGATGTTGACTGGTCTTCCTATTTCCATATGTTTACACATTGAGTTGAATAGCAATATTTCAATTAGCAGCGTTGATTTCTCCTTGTGTGCCTGAGTTGATAGATTAGGTTTGTTGTAGGAATTTTTTGATGTGTGTATAGGGAGAATATTGTGTTTGCTGTGTGTATAGGGAGGAAGCTAACAGAGAATTAGAAAATTCTTGGTATTTATGAAAAAAAAGAAAATTTACATAATTTGGTGAAGTAATGCCTAATTTAACCCAAAATCAAAGTTGCTGAGGATCACATTAACCAAATTAGCTAGTAGTAAGTATGAGCGGACATCAATATTACACTATTCTAAGTGATCTGACATTTTTTAACATCTAAACTATCAAATTCATCTGTTGATGTTTTCTTCTTCTTCTTTGCTGTATTGAATCTTGGAATTATCAAGTTCGTCACTGATGAGGAAAAAGCTCTAAAAAGATGGAATGAACTAGTTCTCGTTACATTTGTGAGAAATTTCCTTGTAATTTAATTGGAGAAAAGTAGTATCTTCTCTATAAAAGCAAACAATCTAAAGTATAGCTATGATGATGGTTAATTTTGGATGGTATTGAATTAGGGTTTATGCCCAAATTTTTAGGATTTGGAGATTTTGGAAGTTTATGATTTAGATGGCTTAAATATATGAGGAATTTGTGTTTTCTAAGATTAATTTGAGTAATTATGTATTTATGATGTTGAATTTGGGTGAAATTGGTTTAGGAAATTTTATTTTGGAGGAAAGAAGGAAGCTTTGGAGAAATTGAAACATTGGACAAGCTTCTAGCATGGATTTGAAGTGAGTATCGCGTTTATCTTTTGAATTATAAGCTATATGTATGTTCTTGAAAAATTAAGAAAGTGAAAGGAATTTTAAATTTTTGTTTTCGAATAGTAAATTTATTGTTTTAAATGTTTTGATGAAATTGAATAATTGGTTGTTTGATTTTGAAAAATCAAGAAGAGAAATGTTTTGAAATTTTATTGTTTTTATTTTCGGAAAATCAAGGAAGAAAGTTTTTTTTGAATTTTATTGTTTCCGAATGATTTTAAAAAAATTGTTACAAATGATTAAATTTATTGCGTTTGGATAAAAATGTTTGAAAATTATGATTTCCGAAAGCTTTTGAAATTGTTATAAAAATATCGTTTATAAAAGTGTTTGAAAATTTATGATTTCCGAATATTTTGGAAATTATTTATAAAATATTGTTTATGAAAGTGTTAAAAAAATTATGATTTCAGAATATTTTGGGATTTATTTATAAAATATTGTTTATGAAAGTGTTTGGAAAATTTTGATTTCCGACTATTTATGGAATTGTTTATAGCATGTTGTTTATGTAAATGTTTGAAAAGTTTGATTTCGTATGATTAAATTCCTTGCATTTGGAATAATTTTAGAAATTTGTTATATGTTCAATGATTTAAGAAATTAAAATTCTTTTTAATTCCGAATGACTAAATTTATTGTTTTGGAATGATTTAAGAAAGTGCTAAAATTGTTTAAATTCATGATTTTTGAAAAAAAAAATTGAGAAAGAAAGGATTCATGAATTTTATTGTCTATGATTTTGAAAATTTGTTTTTGAATGATTAAATATGTTTATGCTTTGAATTATAACCTAATTAAATGATTTCGAAAATCAAGAAGCAAATTGTTTATAAATTATTGTTATGTTAATATTTGAAAATTTTTGATTTCTGAATGAACAATGATTTTAATAAATTATTATTCACTATGTTTTGAACTTTATAAGGAATGGTTACAATAAGTGAATTCAATGTTTTGAATGATTTGATGAAAAATTGATACGATTTTTTAATTAAATGTGTTTTAATGATTTGATAAATTATCAAAGGTGTGGCATACTTTGTTTATGAATTGTTGTTAATCGATTGTGATTTTGATTGTTATGAACTGGTTTGATGAATTGTGATTGTATTTTGGTTTGCTATATGACATATGTATGGAGAATTGTTATATGCATGTATGTGTATTGTGAATGTTAATGTATCTAGTATGACACGATGTGAAAAATTTAAGTTTTGAAATACGCCTTCGGGCGTTCCGATTTTCAAGCATGAATTATGTGTTGTCAGTTTGGTTAGGTACCCTAAGTATGAGTCAGTGCACTGGTCTCTGTTTTAAAGGCTTCTCCCGCCTGCCCACTAATGACACTGGAGCTCCGATTTCGGACTCCTATAAGTTCACAGCTACACCGGACCGCTATGCGAGAAGGTGTAGTACGTTCTGTTCACGGGATCGCTATGCGGGAATGTGCAGTACGTTCTGTTTCAGACCGAACCAAACCACTTTGATATGTTATGTGTTTTTTATTTGTTACTTTGTGATGCATTTTTATATGTTGCATGCATGTTTTGAAATTATTTATGAATTGTGAAAAAAAAAGAATTTGAGAAGTTGAGTAATAAGAAATTGAGGTTTTCAACCGAGAAAATCTTTGAAATTATTTATGATTGTTTGAAAAGTTGAAAAGTTTGAAAAATAAGCCTTTTAGCAAAAGTTTAGGAAAAATGATTTTTGCTTATTTTTGATTTATAAATGTGTTATCCACTGAGCCGTCGAGCACACCCCTCCCCCCCTCTTTATCCCCATCTCCAAGTTACGAGCAGGAGATCGGATGAAAGAAGGTCAAGACATTTTGTTCGATTTTGCTCATTTTGATGTTTGGTGAAATTTTGGATTTTTGTATAGGTTCTGTTTATGGCTTGAATTCCCATTAATGTATTTCAAGCAATTTATTTCACGATGTATTGACTTATGAAATTGTATACCAAATTGAAATATGAATGCGGATGATGGATTTTGCGTTTGGAGTTGGAATGTAGACTTATGAATGGTTTTAGTATGTGAATGGATATGAATGGGATTTGTTTATGTATGGAGATATGAATAATGAGATTATTTGTGTTGGTTAATTTGAGAATTATTGAAGTGTCTTAAGTTTAGAATTGTGTTTACTTATGCTGGGTTTCCGGACGGGAGGTCCGATGAGTAGTATAGTTGGATGTAATTATAGAAGTGTGTTTAAAACCTTTTCAGATTTTTGGGTTTTGCAAAATACAGCCGTTGTGCTGCCGAAATTTCGTTAGAATAAGTTTGATTAAAGATGAAATTGAGAAATTGCATAACTAAGAAGAAATTTATGAATTGAGTTTGGATTGAGGATGATTTTTCAAAATGGGGAAAATTATATGGTTTGATTTGTATAAGATTGAATAAAGAATAAAATGAATGAAAAAAAATTATACCGGATTTTTCGGAATGGGTTTACTCTTAGGGTTTCCAGCGCGATGCTCTTTTCTAAAGTACACGTTACCGGATGTCGAAATGCTTTGAATCCGTTCTTTTGTGTTTCGGCCCAATTTTGTAAATCTGTTCGATTCTTCCGCTTTATGATCTCCGATCTGTTTTGTTTTTCACTTAGTCTCCGATTTGATTTCGTTTGGTTTCCGTTCCTTCGTTTTCGCTTCGTTTCGTTCTTTGGTTTCGAAATTCGTTTACATTTTTCATTTTGTTTCCGGTTGGGGTCCGGTTCCGTGATCGGGTCCCTACATCCAACATATGGTTTTGTCTTTGTTTATCTCAACTCTCTTCACCTGTGGTTCTTTCTACATACTAGGAACTTGTTGGGAGAGTAGAATCTAATCCTATGCACAGTGAAACAAACGCAAAACCTTTTCTTCCAATTTCTTAAATGTTAAGATTAATTAAATTCTATAATATGATTAATGCATAAACATAATACGTATAAATGTAAATCGTACCTTGCAATGTAACTTGATCTTTATTCTTGTCTTTTTTCTCAAATGATATTTGAGATGGTTCATTGAAACCACTATAGTTACACGTATCTGACCTTTAACAATATGAAAATGAATGTGTTAAGAATTGCAAGTAGTGTAAAGAAGGTTAGACAAGAAATACGAGCTGTTTTATAATCTAAGCTTATTATAGAGTTTGAACATTTAAGTAATTTAAGTGAACTAATTTTAAATTCTAATTAAATCAAATAAAATCTAATATCTCATATCAATACTTATTATTATATATCTCATATTTAATGCTACAGTTTTTCAAACTTTATAATTTTATGATAATTTCATTTATAATAAACGTTAATTTCAGACTTTGTCATAGACATATGCATCTATATAAAATAAAGATTACTTTTGAATAATTATGTTATTAAAATATAACCAACTTATTGACTTTAGGACATAAAAGTATATTATATTTTTCCTTCTCTCACTATTTTTTTGTTTGGAGTTTCTTGCTTATAACCAAAATAGTAAATTATACAAATCCACAAATAATTTTTATCGGGAATTATGGTTTTGTCCTTTTCATTTCTTCCTCTTTTCCTATGGTCATGATAGATCTAGGAGGTGAGCGCAATTCTAATGGAACAAAAGTTCGCATTTGATCTACTAAGAAACTTACTTATGGATCTCTTGGATATTGTCTTCTGGCTCAAACATGAAGGGTAATATTCCTTAAGATTGGGGACCTTCTAGCTCTTTGGAGATGGTTAATTGGTTGCACATTATTTCACTAGAGAGGTACCATTGTCATTCAGTAGTTCTAAAAGTGTGTACTTTTGTTGATTTCAGTTTCATGTATGATTCCGTCATACTGACTGTTCTAAGATGTGGGTTGTTTTTTCAGTACCACCAAGAATTTTGCCTGATTGCTTCATATTCTTCTTTCTTTTATTTGTTTTGTCTTTAACTTCCAACGGATTGGCTGTATTGATGACTTGAGCAACAAGAATCTCTCCTTTGTTGATAAGCCTACTTATGGCTTCTGGTTGAGTGACAACAATGTTGTGGCCAACATTTCAACTTACTCATTTGGTAAGAACAAAATTGTTTTGTGAATTTTTACTGATTTGAGAAGTTGTAAATGAATGAAATTTCCATATTTAATAGAAAATGATTTGTTAGTTTAATGCCTCATGAGTTTATTTAGAATTCTCATCAACTCTCTCTCTGAATTAATACCTCATGATCATCTCACCACCGTAAGATTGGAAAATAATCATCTATATATATGTAGAGATGCCATTAGGCGTTGCCAATATGGCTTTAACTGTTACCCAGTTGAAGAACCTAAATGCTGATTTTATTTTACTTTGAATTAGGGATTTTTGGGTTACAAGATCAGCATTACAAATAATAAATTACAAGAAAAGGCTTAAATTTCAAAAAGTTTTAGAATTTTTTAAGGAATCAATTATTGCTTTATTTAAATATTGGAAGATGATTTCCAATCAACTTCCCTTCCCTTCGTTTGTGAAACTTAAACATATACAAACTACAGTAAAACCTCTATAAATTAATACTGTTGGAATCATGATATTAATTATTTTATAAAGATATTAATTAATCAATAAATTAATATTTATTAATTTAAAGAGATTTTTGTAATTGATTGAAGTTAAATTTTGATT
>JANZLC010000200.1:4969760-4984229 GCA_026413385.1 Erythroxylum gracilipes
TTAATAATTCAAAATTTTGAATTATTTTCATTATTTTACAATAAATTATTATATTTAGATAATTATTATATATAGATCTATATTATATATAGATAAATTATTATATATAGAAATAATTAGAATATAATAAAGATATATAAAAACTAAAACTGTACAACTGTATAATATATTAATGGACTATTTTGTAATTTTTAAAAAAATTAAAGGACTATTTTATAAATTTAAAAAATTACCTAAAACAATATCCAGAATTATCCAATACCGGTACAGTACCGTACTAAAACCCAATCCGGTACCAAGTCCAATACAGTATTCGCAACATTGGTTATGATTTTATTTAAACATTGCTCCACTTTTCCCTATTATAGTTAAACAATTAAAAAACATACTTGAGAATTTAAAAACTCACCTTAACAATAAGTTATTAGTTCAACAAAATATAGGAAAAATACGCATTATTACAACTAAGTTATCAAAAGACATAGGTTAGTGATAAATAAGTTAATATACTAAAAAATGAATTGCAACTTGATTAATATGAAAAAAGAAAATAATAGTAGTAGTAATAATAATATTTATTTATTTATTATTATTATTGTTATTATTATTATTATTATTATTATTATTATTATTATTATTATTATTATATTCTATGTTTTTATTAGAATAATAAACTTAATTTTTATGAAATTAAACATTTAAAATCCAAATTCTTATGAAAATATTAAAAAAATACTAAGATATGATACTCATGTTTAAGAAACCTCATAAGTTATTTCATACATAAATAAAATGATTTATGTATAAATCATTTTATGTAGTAACTAAAATGATTTATGTATACTAAACAAATAATTTTACCCATCATTTTTAACTAAAAAACTGATGTTATTCACTGGTCAAATCAGCTAATATAATTCGCTGTCAATTAACGACTAATGCAATCCGCTAATTGCCGAGGGATAAGCTAATTAGGTGGAGAGTGGAGACTAATGGCAGATTAGACAGATGTAGTTGAAAGTACCCTAAGTTTAGTCGAAGACTACTAATCAATTTGAAGCGGCAAAAAATTGTCGCATTGTTATGATACAAATAGGAATCGAGTCCTAATCCGATATAACTAAAACAAATATTCCAAATCAAGACGTCACGTTGTATCTTCATCATGTGACAATGAAGCTGGAAAATAAAGGGTTAACTGATGCAAGGATTTGATTTCATCTAGTAGTATTAAGTGGAATGCTACATTACTTTTTTAAGGAAAAAGTAGACCTAAAATTTCTTCTTTTAGGTAAAGAATAATGTAGGTAACAGATAAGGCAACACATAAACATATGATTTCAGAGTCAATAGATCAAGTTTGTTGGATGGATTGAGCTTAGCAATTTGCTTGTACTGTCCACCTAGTAAGTAACACGCAGAGGAATATAGACAGAAACAGGGTGTTCTCAATTCTCATGGATGCATGGTTGCATGCATGCTGATATCACAGTGAATCATGACCTAAGGCTCGAGAAGAAATTAGCTACCTTGTCTTTGTATATCTCTTCACTTCGAATGTTTTCATCGATCAAGCTTTTCTCAACTGAAAACTGTATTTTCATTTCAGGAACATCTGCCAACCATCTGCACTTGCTCTTAGTAAGTCAGTTCTCACTCTCCCTGTCTGCATAAGAAGTTCTATAAATCAACATATGTTACCTGAATAACCATATGCACCTTCATTAAAAAAAGGAACAATCTGAAACACAATTTTGCCTTCAAAGTTGTTCCAAAATTTTCTAGTTCAGAGTGTAACCTGAAAATAGTGAAAATCTAAGGAGTATCATCACCAAGTCAAAGCAGATGTCCCATGTCCATATACAACTCCAGTCTATGCTGTTGACATTATGCTAACTGCAAAGAAATGGACAGACTTCAGATATCCTTCATGAAACGGAAGCCAGATATGAAAAGAATGCTTTTAGAGTAATATAACCTTTCTTTTACAATGGCATGAAAGTATTTGGCTTGTCCATGGTCCTTGTTAACATTTTTGGTCCTGTCACTGACGTAACAAATATGCTTTCACCAATTTTATCTCCAAAACAAAATGATCTACGATTCCAGTCAGACTAACCAACCAATTGAACATGTGAAACAAATTCTTTGCAACTCTGTACTTTCTTGAGCCATTGCTTGGCCTTTCTTCTCAGTAGAAACATAAAACATCTTGATTGTGTGCACTGGCACAAGGCAACATATAAGGATTTGACGTCTCTCAAAATGATAAACATCTCAAATATGAAATGCCACTATCATTGGACCTCCCACATTGTACGGCATCAAGCTTGTGCTATTTGGACATCAAAGATAAATCAGTTGCAGTGGAAGCAGCTCCAGCATATTTTCTGTCAAAAATTTCATGAATAAGTTGTGTTGCCATTGACAGGTCATTATTTCGGAGACAACCTTGAATTATTGTGCTATAAGTGCGTCTATTAGGCAAGCAGCCATGTTCTTCCATTTTCCTGAATAACTGATATGCTTCATCAAATAAACCTTCCAAACAAAGTCCATTTATCATTGTCGTGTATGTCACAACAGTAGGCTGCAAACCCCTTGTAGGAAGGCTGTCAAACAATTCCTTTGCATTGTCAAGCTCACCAGCTTTCGACATAGCTTCGATCATTATAGTATAAATCACTACATCGAGTTTCATACTGCTCTCTTGCAATGCTCGGAATATCTCCAGTGCCTCCTGAAAATGCCCATATTTACACAAGCCATTCAATAGCACTGCATAAGTCATGACATTAGGAGTTGGTCCAAATTCTTGCATCTCTTTAAGAAGCCGCAATGCATCAAGATGCCTATTAGCATTGCACAAGCCACCAACAATAGAGGTGTAAGTGACCACATTAGGCACCAAATTTTTGCAACGCATTTCTCTGAAGAGCTCCATAGCTTCATCTATTCTTTCACTTTTGCAGTATCCGTTTATCAAGGTGCTATAGTTTACAACATTAGGAGTAAAGCCCCGACCAATCATCATATGGAATACTTTCAATGCATCATCCATTTGGTTTTGTATACAATATCCATAAATTAAGGAATTGTAAGTAGCAATTGTAGGTTGGATATCTTTAGCCAACATCTTCGAGGATAAGTTCATGGCCACTGTTACCTGCTTATCCTTGCAAAGCCAATCTATAATGGTGTTATATGCTACAGGATCTAGCTCATGACCAACTTCTTCCATTTTTTCAAGTAACTGAAGAGCCCTGGAAATATTTTTTGTTTTACATAAACCTTTGACTATTGTATTGTAAGTAACTAAATCAGGTTGGTAACCTTTCTTCGCCATCTCTTGAAGAAGTCTCATGGCTTGAATCAATTTACCCTCAATAATAAGCCCATGTACAAGAGTATTAAATATTGTTGGATCAGGCTCATATCCAAGTTTCAAAATTTTTCCTAAAATAGAGAAACCAAAATTGACCCTTTTTAAACTGCAGAAACAATTGAGCATGACAGTGAGACTAAAAGTATCGTGCTTTACACCTAAAACTTCTGTTTGTTTATACAAGGTAATCACAGTAGAGTAATCTCCCATTCTCGCAATGGCAGTAAAAAGTTGGGTAAAGTGAACAACTGAAGGCAGAGGTCGGATATGAACCATTTGGTTAAATATAGTTAAGGCATCATTCAGATTAATGCACTTCTGTCTCAAGAATTCATCAAACCAATTTCCTCTTCGGACCAAAATATCAGCTATGGCACAACTTGAATAATACCTCTTATCGCCAACCTTCGCGTTATTAAGTAAGAAACCGCAAATATCGGCTACCGTTCCAAGGTAACGAACAGACACAATTGAAAGACTATACTTTGATGATGCATAAGGAACTCTATGTATCATCTCAAAATTGCTTCTCAGCTATTTCTGTCAACACCAGACATGAGTTACCATTAGGTCTAAAGCTGGTAACTTTCTGAAAATTCCAGAAAAAACAGAACCCAAATTGCGAAAATATTAAAAAGTAATCAGAAGGGCAGCAACAAAATGCAGCCCTAACATCCAGGTGAACTAATCAATTCGGTTGAAATAAGAAAAAAGAAAATGATGGTCGACAATGAGAGTGAAGCCGATGTTGATAAATACATACCTGAGAAGAAGAAAAGTGCACAACTTTCTGGTTCACTCAGAGGCAACAGGCAAGAGAGAAACAGAGACAATGAAGGGTTAGAACGAGATAGAGGATTAAGCCGTGAAGAGTTAAGCGATGTGGAGGCAAAGAGTAAGAGGAGACCCCAGACAAGCGCAGAGGTTTAAAGCAGAGACGAGAAGAGAAGCTATTGGTCAGGGAATACAAGAATACGAGAAGAAGTAATTATGGGCTTTGGGCATAAAAATTAGAACCAAAAAGCCCTAGCATGCCTTCTCCATAAATAACGAACAGTTTTGCCTTACTTTATCTAGTGTTTATAAGACAACTAATCTCTTTAGTTGTATTAGTTTTGGACACCTTGATAGTTTATTTTTGGTTCTATTTCTCTTTTTGGGATTTTTATTTTTTAAAAGTTTTTTTTTTGGTTCTACCTCTCTTTTGGGATTTTATTTTTTAAATTTAGTAAAATTTGTTAGATGATATTTATTTTTATAATTTATGAAAACATTAAAAATAACTTTAGATTTTGTCATAATTTGATATTGTTATTTAAATAATTCATAAATTAATAATTGTCTTTTTATTAATTATGAAGTAATTTTACTTTTTTTAATACAAAAAAGATGAAACACAAAAGTTAAATATCTATATAGTATACCTCTAGTTAAAAGCATCAGTTATATTCTTACATAGCAGAGTTAGACAATCTGAAGAAAGCTTCTAAGAGTACATAAAACTAATCTGATATACACTTGGAGATTTAACCAACTAGTCAGCACATTTTGCCACCGACTCTCTAATAATTTTACTTTAGCTCGGTGAAATAGCCTTCCAACTGACTCAGTTTGAAGATAGAATCTCTTGGATTTAAGGAGAGGTCGTCGATCATTAAGCTACCCCTCAATCAATTTTTTTTAAAAAAATCAGCATTTTCATCCTTTTTTTATTCATGAGAAAGAAACGATGAGAAGTTTTATATTCAATGTATGAGATGGACATGGGCTTTCTGATATTTCTGAGTAACACGAGACAAATGGAGAAATCAACAACTCTATACTTCAAATCTTACTACCAGTTTGTCAAGTCCTTGAACACTGAATTTTATTATTGATATGAAAAACAGATAGGATAAACATAAGATCTGATAGAAAACAACTTGTGCACGATCCAACATAGGAACGTTAATTGTAGAGCAACATCACAAGTTTTTTTTTCATTTATTGGCTATCCGCTGATATCTTTTGCACAAACTCACTCACCTCCTTGATGAACAGATGCGACTCTTGCACCTCTGGATATGCATAGAACGTATGAATTGCATTTGGATACTCAACCAAATACGCTTCTTTCCCACATTTCTTCAGTCCCTCGTAGTACCTCTTTTGCCAATCTTTTAAAGGATCAAATCCTCCGACAACAACCATTGTTGGTGGAAACTTCACCCCCGACATGTCCAATCCGTTTGGCCCAAAAACATTAACAGCCAGGTGGTTCCTGTCTGAATTCTCCGGCAAAAACGACTTCCACATCCAGTCAGTTCTCTCAGTAGTCACAAACGGAGCTCCAGCAAGCTTTATCTCCGATTCAGTTCGTTCTTCTCCTCCAAAAAAGGGCTGTATCGATATGTTGCCAACGACTTCAAGTTCGTTGAATTTGTATTCACTTGCTTTGAACGCCACGTGATGCGTCAAATTGCCACCTGCACTATCTCCTGCCACAAAACAGTTCTTGAGATTTGCATGGGATGAAAAATCTTCAATCTTTGTACTGTCAACGAACTTCAGGGCATCAAAGCAATCATCAATCTGGCAAGGATACCGATGCTCCGGGGCAAGTCTATAGTTGACAGAAATGATAAATGCAGGGAGTTCTCTAGCGAGAATACGGCAGAAGCCATCGTAAAACTTTGAATCGGCGGCCATGTAAGCAAAGCCACCCCCATGGAAGAAGAAAATGACAGGCAATCCGGTATCCTTGTTAGAACCCTTCAAATGGATTGCGTTGGTGGGTATATAGAGGCGAAACCAGAGATTGCGAGTGGTGTGGAATGTAATATCAATTGTTTTGACACCATTGACAGGTCTCGTAGAGGGGGAGGCTTTGAGGTCGAAGAAGCTCATTAGACGTCTGTTGACGGAGCCGTCTGAGCGGCGAGTGATGTCGACGGCGAAGGAAAGGACAGAGGCAAAGAGCTTGACCTTCCATGGTAACGGAGGTAGTTTCAGAGGTTTGTCAGACATTGGCGTCTCGGGTCTCTTTAACTCTTTTGTGGACACGGGCTAAGACTTTTTTTTTTCTGAGACAAAAGACACCGATCGGCAGTTGAGGTGGGGGAACCATATATAAATAATTTAAACAGCTGTGTGTTTATTATTTATTTACACTTTGGGAATATTTAAATCCAAGTTGTAATAGATTTTTTCTTACATATGAAAGTTCAACACTATATGTCAGCAGAGTTTGGACATTGGTCACATTGTGACTATTAATTATGTAGTAAAATAATAAGAACTAGATATTATAAAATTATAGATTGAGATATGCAATATAAAGATTTAAAAGACTCGTAAGAACTAGATATTATAAAATTATAGATTGAGATATCCAATATAAAGATTTAAAAGACTCATAAGAACCAGATATTATAAAATTATAGATTGAGATATGCAATATAAAAATTTAAAAGACTCATAAGTCATAAGAATTAGATATTATAAAATTATAGATTGAGATATGCAATACAAAGATTTAAAAGACTCTATCAGAAAGTGTCGGTATCCTTAAAGATTTAAACGACTCTGTAAGAAAGTGACGATATTCTCATAAGTTTGGTTGATTGCACTTAACTTTATGTGAAATAACTTAAATTCTCTTACTTAATTATTGTTATTATAATCACACTCAATAAACAAAAATGTTTTGCTGCCCAACTCAATTAAATTGCCAAAGTAGCTAAAAAAAGTTAATCTTTTGTATTTAATAAAAAATAAATTGAGTGGTAATTTGATCATGATATAAATTGGGAAACTCTTATCATGTATATATGTCAATTACATAATTTATATAAATTAATAAACTAATTAATAATTTAAAATCTTCAACTTAAATAATCAGTAATAAAAGCAAACGTATTTCAAAACTTTTAAAAAAAATTTGAAATTTTCATTGATTAGTAAATGTTTAGTGTATAGTTGAGGGAAGGAAAACTCTCCCTTTTTTATCACATGACGATGTTCAACACTACATACTCAATAAATTAAAACGATAGCGCCAAAAAACAATCTGGGAGGATTGAGCGACAACGTATCGATAATTAGGGTAAAAACTACCCTCCTTTCTCGAATCTTCGAAAAAAAATTACTCAATTAGGGTGGCTCTTTGTCTTCTGCGATGCGACGATAGAGATGCTCGTTCTCTTCGATCCGTCTCCAGTTCGAAGAGATTTACATCTCAGGTAGGGTATTTGAATCTATTTGTTTGTTTCCTAATTCTTCAATCGTAACAGGCTTCGTGTTGAATAACAGGAGTCTTGCTTCATTTACCCGTATGGTAAGCAGTAGTTTCGGGAGAGGTTCTTTCAGGATCTTTCGAGGTGACTGGTGAGTCATTCCTTCTATTCTTCTTTCCCTCTGTCTCTACCTCGAAAAGATTTACGTCTTTGGTAGGGTATTTGATACTATTTGTTTTGTTTCTTCGTTCTTCAAACAAACAGGCGTATAGCGTCGGTGGGAATATAGAGGCGAAACCAGAGATTGCGAGTGGTGTCGATTGTAATATCAATTGTTTGACACCATTGACAGGTTTCTTAGAGGGGGAGGCTTTGAGGTCGAAGAAGCTCATGAGACGTCGGTTGACGGAGCCGTCTGAGCGGCGAGTGACGTCGACGGCGAAGGAAAGGGCAGAGACAAAGAGCTTGACCTTCCACGGTAACGGAGGTAGTTTCAGAGGTTTGTCAGACATTGGCGTCTCGAGTGTCAAGTCTTTTCTGGACACGGGATAAGGCCTTTTTTTTGAGGCAAACGGTTGATTTATTTACACTTAATTAGAGAATAATTAGATCCTGTTATAGCCAAGTTGGAATAGATTGTTTCTGCCCGTGACCTTATGACGTTGAAAGTTCAACACCTATGTCGGCAGAGTTTGGAGACATTGTGACTATTAATTATGTAGTAAAATAATAAGATCTAGATATTACAAAATTATAGATTGAGATATCCGATCAAAAGATTCAAAAGACTATGAAGAATCAGTTTGGTTGATTGCACTTGACTTCGTATGAAATAATGTAATTTCTGTTACTGAATTATTGTTATAATAATCACACTCAGTCAACGAATTCTAAAACAATAATTAAAAAAACTTTATCATTTTACTTAGGTTTATTTTTAAAAATTTTGAAACGTTTAATTTTTAGCTTGTCAGTTTAATTTAAATTAATAATTTTTATTGTTAAAAGTTAAATAATTTATTAATTAATCAGTCAAAATTAATAAATTATTATTATATAAAATTATTTAGTTATTTTTTATTTAATAATCTCTTTTTTAATTAAACATGAAATAATTCGATAAGTAAAGACATATTTCAATAATATTTCAAAAATTTTAATTTTATTTAATAAGTAAAGACAATATTTAATTTTCAGTTAATGGATAAATACCACATCTTAAACTTTGAACTTTTTAAATCTTAAATATTTTGTCTTTATCAACTTAACTTCTAGTTTAGTTTTTAAAACATTTCTCTAAATATCTAAAGTTTAAACAAAAATGTTTTGCTGCCCAAATCAATTAAATTGTCAAAGTAGTTTAAAAAACAATTAATCTTTTGTAGTAATAAAAATTAAATTGAGGGGGTAATTTATTAATAAATATTATATAAGGAATTAAAATAAATTTAATTAATCAAAAATAATTTATATTTAAATTTTATTTGATAGGTGATTATTATCAGTAATAAATGAAATATTTACTAAAAACTATAACAAAAAAATAAAAATAGAACTAAACAAACCTTCGATATTTCCCATTTTGTAGTAATTGATTGTTTATTTACTGCGAAGTTATGAGTTATTGTTATCCACGACAACAACTAATAATCATTATAAATAATAATCAATAAATAATACCGTAATGTTTAAATTTTGTTATAGCCAAGTTGTAATACTTTGAAGTTTTCACTTCTCCATATTATAAAACTATATATTGAGATGTACGATCCAAAGATTTAAAGGAGCGTGTCATAAACTGTTGGCATTCCAAACATAAACATTTAACTGCACTTCGTGTGAAATAATGTAATTTCTCTTACTAAATTATTAATATCATAATAGTCAACAAGTTGTAGGGTTTAAGATAAAAATGTTTTGTTGTTCCATTCAATTAGGTTGTCCTTGTAGTTTAAAAGCAACTAATCTTTTGTAGTTATTAGTAATTAAATTGATTAGTATTTAGTCATGAAATAAATAGATAGATTCTTATAATATTCAAACAATTATTTCATCTAAATAAATTAATTAACAGATTATTGCATTAAATTTAATTAAATTAAGCGATAATATGTTATGTTCATATCGAATGTATTTGGAACTTGTAAACCGAGGAATATAATAATCTTAAATCCTGTCCGTATTCCAATTTTTAATTTGGAGATATTACATTGATGACGACAAAGTTCCGAGCACAATAATGGAGGTTGGGAAGAACGTGATTTTTAAAATAGTTGAGCTCTTTCCTTGTCTTCTCATGCAAAATAAAGTCTTTTTTTTGCATTTTTTTTAATTATTCTACCTTATCACTTTTGGTGGACTAGGACCAGGAATCACGTCACTCATACAAACATACAGTTTCCTTTGTATGACAATCATCCTTGGTGTATTTGAGATTACGTGTTTTTACTTATCACATCTGGTCTGGGCTTCAGCAGTACAACGTGGGTCGTCTAGCTGGAATCCACCTGTCACCGAAGTAACAAAAGCGTACGTTAGGGAGATTTCAGGCACTCAAAAGTTGCCAGCTATGCTTTCATGAGTCCGGCAGGACAGCCATCATTTGACCGCAGGTATAATTAAGTAAAAGCAGCTGAGTTTGTCCAATAAATTTAATTTAATTGGTCCATATGTTATGTTCATATCGAATGTGTTCTTTGTTATTTTTAACCAAAATAAAAAAATTTGAAAATTGAAAATTATATTTTGGTTTTTATATATATTGAACATGTTTTAATGAGAATTTTTTCTATCAATTCATTTATTGTGAATTGAATTATTTCTACATCGATAAATACACGCATTTTCTGTCTTTAGTTCTTTCTTATCAACAGAAAAAGATAGCTGTTTTGGATCCATGGTATTACAGAAATGGTTGTGGCATTAAAGATTGGGATGGGTTGTTGGGCACATAATAAAGTTGCCGTGTACCAGAGTGAGTCACAATTACAAGAGACAGCATGAGATAAGATGACAGTGGAAAAGTAGGTTTGAGCTTTTAATGACTTTTAAGAGAAATTAGAAAATCGGCTTCATGGCTATTCGATATCTAGTAGAACCTCTTTAAATTGATACTCAGTAAATTAATAAACTCTCTAAGATAATATTTTTCTCCGATTTTGACTTGGATCAGTTGAAAATTTAATAAATTTTGATAAGATAATAAGATAATATATTTTCAAAATACTCCTATGTAAATATAGGGTCCCATTAATATCATAAATTAATAATTATATAAACTTACACAAACATAACTAAGACAATTTAGTAAAATATGAGTATAGTATTGTTTATTTTTTCTTAAAATTTAAGTCTAGTTGGAGTTCATCTCTAACTTTTCTTATTGCATCTAAAATTTTTAGTGTTGTCTTCTCGAACTGCATCAAAAAATTGTAAAGAGTTCTAGACGCGATAAGTGCTTCCTTACGCATAACTGGTTTCAAAAGTACTGTATCGTCTTCAACTTCATCATCAACATTATTTTCAAGGATAGTAGCCACAATTTCTTTTAAGCTCTGGACCTCTAAATATGTATCATTTTCATCCGGATAATCCAATAGGCTATTAACATCTATTTTATTGCGATAGCTGAGATCATTAATCATGAGCTCAAGTTCATGAATGTCGTTTTCACAAGTGGGTTCATCTAAATTCCTTGAGACTTCATCCCCTGAACAAATTTTGCAGTTTCAAAAACAATTTGCCATTGTCTCTTGCTAAACATTAACTGTCCAAGCCGAGACTGTAAGATTGATAGCATCCAAAACATTAATCTTACCTGGATTAGATTGTCCCAACTCATAGCCTTCTAAAATCTTACGGTAAAATCTCCTACGATAGTGCATCTTGAAAGCTCTTATTATTCCAGCATCACAAGGTTGATAAATAATGTTCATGTTTCATATTAATTGATGTAATCAAAATTTAACTTCATTAATTACAAAAACCTCTTTATAATATAAATATTAATTTATCGGTTAATTAAAATCTTTATAAAATAATAAATATCATGATCCCAACAATATTAATTTATAGAGGTTTTACTGTAAAACTTAACAAAACTCGAGAGCTTAAAGAACAAATTTCAAATCTACCCAAGGTTTAAAATAAGCAACTCAATGTGTTTTTCAATGTTTTTTTTGCTATTGTTCACTCTTTTTTTCTGTACTGTTCAATTTTCGGTACTGTTCACTTTTTTCTGGGACTATTCATGATTTTTTCGATACTATTCACAGTTTTTTCCGTTACTGCTCACTTTTCCGCTACTATTCACTTTTTTCGGAACTGTTCACATGTACTATTCACATTTTTTTCTAAAGAAACAAATAAGAAAAACACAATAAAGATACGTTCATAGTTCAATAGAATTAAGCCAAAGTTCTGATACCAAGATGATACAGAAAGCCCAAGAAAACAGGGTTCTTGAAACCCCTTAATCCTACTGAATCAAAAGCCTAATTCTTTCTATCATAAGAACATGTTAGATCAAACCCTAAATTATAAGTTTGAGACCCAATCCCAAAGAAATCATAAATCAATTTACATGACAAGTACTTACTTACTGATGCAAATCAATTTCTTGAAGGAACCATGAAGACATTCACGCCTCACTTGAAGAATTCAATTCCAAAATTTTATTAATCATCCAATCTAGGATTACAAGGATATAATAAGGTATAAATACCCTTGACCAAGTCTTAACCCTAATAGGAATGGATTTGCAAGCACATTTAATGAAAACTAGGCTAATCCTAAGAAATTTAGGAGTATATAGCCCATTGAACATAATCTGATCCAAGTCCTTTTAGGAATGCGCTAAACACATTAAAACTAATAAGTCTCAAAATAACCCAGCCAAACAAGGCACATGCTACTAACTAAAAGAACAACCCATAAACAAGTCCTTGGGCTTAAAATAAGAGATAATAATTAATAAGCCCAAATTATCTAAAATGGGCATAAATGACTAAGTATTAGCCTCTTCAAAAGCCTCCGCTAATAAAGTCACAAGCTTGAGCGTCCTTTGGTATTCTTCTATAGAATTTTGGGCCTCTTTATATACTTATGATTTGAACTTGAACAAAAGCTTGCATTGCTTGTTTAAGCCTTTAAGCTTGTTGTGTTATAATTGGACTACTTGGCATGTGTAGCTTGTCAGGTTGATGTCTAAGGCGTAGAACTCCACTGCGAAGGCTGGTTGTATCACTATGGCTAAGCACTAACGTAACATTTGGTTGCTGTCCTCATGGGTGAGGACAATGGACAAGGACATAAAAGTTTTGTTCCTCGTGCTGTTTACTTGCTGTCCTCATTCATTTTTGTTCCATCTTTAAAGAACAAGAACAAAATCTTTTGTTCTTTTCAAAACTGAGGTACAGACATTAGCCTCCTCGATGACTCTGATGAAACCTAAAACAAACCACAGCTCTCCTTTTCCCCTGCTTCGTTGGGCTTCGTCTCCACTGATAAAGGTGAGTTTTTTTGTTTTCTCTTTGAATCTTCTCTTCTGTTCCCGCTTCAATGTACGCATATGATCTTTCCTTTTCCCCTTCTCTCTATACTCTCCGTAACTTGCTCATTGTCACTTGCTCACTCCATTTGAAGCTTTATATGGATTTAAACCAACTCCACTGCCTGCAACGTTTTAGCAGCTGTTTGTAAGGTCTTTTATTTTGCTGGCATTGTTTGGGCTATTTTTTCTTATCCTGTTCTCCCTTATTCTCATCTCATCCCCTTTTAATCCTTAAATTCCCTTATATATTATTTCTCCTGTCAAAGCTATACTAGAGGAACATGAAAATGCCAGTTTCGTGACCAAAAGAAAGAGAATCGGAGATGTTGAGTGGCCAAGAAAGCTTGATTCGTTTGGTCGGAAAACGCCGGCGGTTCCTTCCGAATCGTGGTTCTTTGTTGTCCACTCCCATCTCAGTAACTCCTCTACATCTTTGTATTTGATTTTACTGATCTTTTTGGCATTAATGTTTGGTTCTCTCCCGTAGGATGAGAAATGCGATTTGGTGGAGAGTAAAGTGGATGGTTTAAAAGCAAGAGAAAATGAGGAGTACGTGCGGGTAACATTCCCTGTTTGTGGGGGTAGATTTCGCAGTGAAGATGACGTTATGAACGCTCATTTGGGTAATTTTTTCTAATATGGTGATTGTTCTCTTTGTTTCTAATCTTTTGAATCCAACTTGTTTGACATGTTTGATTTAGTTTCTTTCCAGACGCATGTCTATCTAGAAGAACCAAAAGAAAGATGACACAGCGCACACTTCTCAATTTCAACTTCACCTCACAATCGTTGCTGCCAAGTTCCTTTTGTGAGATAGAGAATAACTTAGTTGTTGATAATGACAGTAGTTTCTGCAAGATACCATTAAATAGACAGACTAGTTTGCAAGGGAGCTTAGATGGTTCAAATGATGAATTGGTTGATGTTGATCTCAGCATTTGCCGAGTTGGCCCCTCTTCATTGCCCTTGGAAAATGAAGTTACCAATTGTGATGTGCCAATGAATGTTGACGCAGTAACAGGGGTGACTCTTGCGACTTTTATTGTTGGCCGCAAGTTTAGTCGTGAGAAGGACTTAAACACTGGGGAGAAGATCTGTCTTTTGAGAGACCCAAATAATGCTAAGGACCCCAATGCTATTAAGGTTTAGTTATTTGCACTTTGTTTTTGTGTATGGTTTCAGTTTGTCAATAATTGTTTATTGGCTACAGTTTGGTTCTTTTAATTCAGGTTCTTTCAGCAGATTCGAGATGCTATAAGGAGCTTGGTTTCTTGCCTCGAGAGTTAGCTCAATATTTGTCTCCTATGATTGATATGTAC
>JANZLC010000200.1:4992132-5009492 GCA_026413385.1 Erythroxylum gracilipes
ATTATTATTATTATTATTATTATTATTATTATTATTATTATTATTATTGTTGTTGTTGTTGTTGTTGTTGTTGTTATATGTTCTATTTTTTATTAGAGTTATAAACTTACTTTTTGTGAAATTAACAACAAAAATAATACCCAGTAGAAATCTCTTTGAGGTGTGAGGTTTGAGGAGGTTTAGTAGTATGTAATCATATTCCTAACTAGTAGAGAAGTTATTTCTAAATAACTCACATAAAGTAAATAAAAATTAAAATAAAAACAAAAATAAAACAATAAAATGAAAATAAATAATAGTAATGAAAAATACTAATTAAAAATGATAATAAAAAATATACATATATAATAAAATGGTTAAAAATATTTGAAAATTTAAAAAATAAATAAATACAAATAATAATAGATAAAATAAATAAATAAAGTAAAATAAATAAATAAATAGTAATAAAGATATATAATAATAATGATATTAATTATCTAAAGTCTAAATTCTTATGAGAATATTCAAAGAAATATTAAGATATAATATTTATGTCTTTTTTTAAAACGGTACTATCATAAGTCATTTTTCACATAAATATAGTAGAGTTTGGTCTTCAAAGTCATCTTTTTGACTTGGAAGTTGGAAAGCTTCTCTTCATTGTACTTAGCAAGTTACTTTCCTGTGTTATTTTGCAAGGGCTAGACAGTATTAAGTCTGGTATCAACATGCATAGTGCACTGGTACTGTTGTCACCTACAACCAAATTCAAAAGAAATCATTTCTGTTAATATAAATTAATGTAGTAGTGGTAAATGGATATCGTTCCCACGAGGAATTTTTAACGATAAAGATTAGCGAGTCTAAAGCTAAAACAAAGTAACAAAAAAGGGAGGTTATTTTGGTTCACGACAATTTAAGGACACATATAAGAAAAATCGTAAATAAAAAGAAATACTTAGATTTGAAAATAAAATGAAAAATACCTTGGTTTTCAGATCACCGAAATTATTATGCTAATATGGATCCTCGATATAAAATTGCAATCATTAACAAATATTCATTGGGAAAGTTTTCTCTTAAGAGTAATGACTATAAACATATATCATACCATTCTCATTAAACAACAACCTAGATATGATCATAGGTTTAATTGAATAATAGCTTTACGAATCAAGAAACCAATGAGCAAGCGAAATACATGTACGACATGCAATCAATCAAGCGAATACCTTCTTAGAATTTTCAACTATAACGTAGAAAAGGTAGTCCTAATTGCTACTTTTGATTAGCGAAGCTGAACGTCATATTTCGTTAATCTAGTGATTGAACAAATTAATCCCTAATTGCACACCTAAAAACCAACGAATTCAATTAGAAAGAGTAGATCTGAAGATATTCAATGTTTATTAACAACATAAACTTTATTGAATATCTCAAACATATTAATAGATGACATGGATCCCTTCAATCAAGAAAAGAAGTTTAGCTATTCATAACGAAAATAGAAATCAAAGAAATAAAATCATAACAAGTCTGCAACGCTGGTCTTTCTTGAAGAATACGAAAATATGGAAGAAAAGATACAGAAAACGCAAAAAGACTAAAGAGAAAAAGTGTAGAAAACGAAAATCTATCTAAAACTTAGGCTAAAGCTAGCTTGCGTGAATAGTGATCCTCTTCCTTTTATGCTTATTTTTTCCCTTTATCTTTTCTTGATTCTCTTCAGATAATGTATCTTCCAATTTCAGGTAGTCAATTCCCTTAAAAGATGACAATATAATCTTTAAAGATTGTGATAATTTTGAATTTAACTTTTGAAAATTGATCTGCAGATTTATTCTATCCTTAAGCGTGCCTACACTTAGTCACTGAATTGCTATCAAATTTGAAATTTCAGTTCTTCATGCTTTTACATCTTTTTTATTTAATTTCGTCTTTAAGGTATTGAAAATCATCTGTAAATAATTATAAGATAATTCCATTAATTTCAGATAATAATTTTAACATAATAAAAATAATTAAGTATAAAATAAGTACAAATTGATGACTTAACATGTACTGTACTGAAGGATTGATTTTGATATTAAAAGGCCGATTAGTGAGAGAGAAGATCCAACGATACTGATAGATATAGCTGAGAAAAATTTCATGGACAGTTTCATTTTCGGTGATGAGAATCTGAAGATGTTTGTGAACGCCTACAGCTTAGAAGGACATGAACATGGGCAAGCAGTTGAATATTTTGATAATGTTACTTTCTACGCTTGCATTGCATATCAACCAGATCATCCTCCGCAGTGGATGACATTGCCAACTGGACTGTGCCTGTCTAATCGTGCAGAGTTTTGACTTATAGTCATGGCCTAGTACTAATTATGCACAGTTTTTACGACATATCTATATAAAGTTATAAACTATAAACTCGTTTAAATATATAAATAAAATTTAACGAAATAAATAAGAACCGAATAGTTTAAATATAGAATCTGATACTGTTGATCAACGAGTGTGGTCAACTTGCACAGATGTGATTGATGTCTAACTTATCCTTTTGAGTCCCATCGATGTGATTGTTACCAAATTCCTAGGTTTGCGTTTATCGAGAAAAAATTGTTGAGATTCGCTTAAGAATGTCTCTATTTCAATGATTCTATTACAGGGTCAATGCACTCAGGACGTGTTATGTAAATCGACCACAACATTTTTTAAAACATCAAGATAAACTGATATGTGATCTATTAGTAGCATCTTAAAGTTCATATGAATTAAATTTTTATTAATTTCTAATAATTACTATTATCTTCATTTATGTTGTTCTATAATTAAATAATTTTAATCAATCAAACATTAACTTAATTTTAATAATAGTTTCTTTAAACATTAATATTTTATTAAAAATTTAAATAAGATTTACCGTTATTATTACATTTTATTCAAAGTACTATATATTATTTTAATTTTGTTGGTATGTGAATAATATTGAAAATAAGGATTATAATTTGTTTACAATGGAAGTATTAAAAATCATATCGAATGAGAAATTTAAGATTTAAAAGGTTCAACTAATATTAAACTATTATATAATTGGTTAAAATTTGAATAAAATTAAAGAATTTAAAATATAAGAATTTATTAATTAATAAAAATTGACTAATTAATTAATGAATTAATCAATTTTTAACAACAAAAATTATTAAAATAAATCAAATTAAAAATTTAAAAATTATACGGTTTAAGATATTTATAGTTAGATCAGTTGAATTGATTTAATTTTTTAATCATTTACTAAAATTTTAAAAACCTTTCGATCCCATTACACCATCTCCTACAATTTTTTGCATTTCTAATATATTTGCAGTCATAGTTTCTCTTCTTGCGTTCGTTAATTGCATCTGCTGTCGATCTTCATCACATCATCTATTCCAACTAATTATGTCTCTGACAATAATCGTTTTTCCACTCATTAGACACGGTTTTTTAAATTTATTGAAACTGATTCAAACCCAATTCCAGTTTAGATTTAGGATAAAATATTTTATGTTTAGTCAATCATATTCGAACTTCCTGAACTCAGCCATGCTGAGTTGACGGTACTCTTCTCTATTTCATCCATTCACGTCGTCTATTTCTTTTCCATCATGCTAATTATCGCTTAAGAGGTAAGTAACAGAGTGTGAATTCCTCCACAGAGAACTTTACTAACTTTTTCCATTTCCACCGATTTTTACAAGGTTATGTTATCTTACAAACCTTTCCTTTTTCATTTTCAATGACTTTTACAATGTTAGCTACCTAATTTAAGCATTACTTTTAGTACATCTCTGTGCATGTAGATCACATATATATAATGTAACAAGAATCCAAATTTTCCTGCACAAAATGATGCCATCTTTTTTGTTTATTGGGATATTATTAGGTCTTTACTCTAGTCCTAATGAAGCTTTGACATGTAGGTTAACTCCATCAAACCCGTACCTAGTCGCACATACTATTACGGTAGATAAGTCAGGCAAGGGAAAATTCTCATCTGTTCAAAGTGCCATTAACTCGATTCCTGTCGAAAATGCTGAATGGATACGCATTCAAATATCTCCAGGAACATACAAGTAAGTGATTAACACGAAACTCTTCTCGTTTATGCATGCATTTTTGTGGTCTTAAATCATTTCTTCACTTTCTTACCGTTACGAATAGTGAACATATTAACATCCCTCCAAGCAAACCCTGCATTTTTCTGGACGGAGCAGGCAGACGCTCGACAATCATTCAATGGGAAGATAACCAAGCCACAACTACTTTCTATTCATATGCAGACAACCTTGTAGTTAAAGGCATTACGGTCAAGGTAATGAACATTAAAAATCAAGTTTCTTTGCTAACTACATCTCATAGCTCTCTCTCGATCCTGATGAAATATATCTCCGTGCATTTATTGGTTTGATGGGCTTAACGTTTCTACGAGGATTACTAATCGTATAACAATTATGTATTAGCATTGGTTAATTACTAGTTCTTTTGGTTTACTTTTATAAATCTAGTGCTAAACTTGTGTCTATATTTGTTTTCGCAGAATAACTATAATGTTCTACCTGTCAGAGAGCGGAAACCAGCCTTTGCAGTCGATGTTAATGGGGATAAGAACGTGTTCTATTCATGTGGTTTTGTGGGGGTACAAGATACCCTGTTTGATCACATGGGCCGCCATTACTTCGTCAACTGCTACATTGAAGGTGCTGTGGATTTTATTTGCGGCTTTGGGAAATCAATCTATCAGGTGAATTGTTGTTATACTTATCCCTCCACTAAGAAGGTTCAAACTAAACTTTGGGAGCAGCTTTTAACATTTCCATTACGTAATTCATGAAATTCAGAGCTGCACAATTAATTACAATGGAAAGTACCTACCAGGACTTGAGGGCTACATAACGGCACAAAAGAAGGATTCACCAAACCAACCTGGTGGTTTTGTGTTCAAATCTTGTAGATTCCATGGGACTGGTAATGCATATCTTGGTAGAGCTTGGGGACCTTATTCCACCGTAATCATCGCCAATTCAAAGCTTTGGGGTGGTGTTGTACCCCTAGGTTGGAATGCAGGGCACTTCTCTGGCCATGAGTAAGAGAAATCTTTACTTTCTAATCCCATTTGTCTAATCTAACGTATAATTTATGTTTTGCTTTATTGATTATTTGAGAAGGGCAAATTTTATGTTTGCTGAGGCTGGCAATTCAGGCCCTGGAGCTGTCACTACCAACCGAGTCCGGTGGAGTCAGAAACTTTCACCTATTCAGCTCAAACGGTATACAGATATTTCCTTCATCAACTTCGATGGATGGCTTGCCAAGATACCTGAAGTTTTCTAAACTCCTATATTCGTTTTAAATAATTAATCATTGTGTTTATTCTTATGACGTGCTATAAATTGAATTGTCAGAATTCTCCATAGTATATCTTTGTAAAAGTACAAGTAAGAATTATAGCTATGCAATCACATAATTAAAGAAAAGAATTTTAAAAACAAAGGTTAATTGACAAATACACAAAGGATATTTTAGGAAACTAAATCACTCTAATTCTCATCTAGTTTCGATTAATTCAAATATTTAACACTCCCTCTCAAACCAATTTCTATTAATTGGAAGTTTAAATTAACTCTTGCTTAGTTCTTTGGCGATAATTAAAAAAAACATTTTAAATCTTCTTTTTTGATAAATTGCTTCTCAACTTTAACATTTAAAAACAACATCCCTACTAATTAATGGTAAAACTGTGTATACTAAACCTTTAAAATCTTGTGTTTAGCCAAATTTTTAACAGGTCGTTGTTGTTGTTGTTGTTGCTGCTTCTCAGCTTTAACATGCTCCGTTTTACGAGGGTTGTAAAAAATTTAGATGACAACCTTATTATTGCAATAAACTTTCATAAGAAATGTCACTGGAATCTTTTAAGTTTTCAAGTAATCTTTCTCATCACATTACCTAGCAAATTTCGTGAGCAAGAGACATGAACTCTTCATCAGCGTTGCATTTAGTCAATCATTATGTTTTTTGCTCCATCATGTAACAAGAGTTCCTCTAATAAAGGTGCAATTCCAAGTTGATCGTCTCTCTGTAGTAAATGTACATTTGTGTAGACTTTTATTTGTAGGTTTTTATGTTTTAAAAACATAAAATTCTTTCCATATGTCCTTTTAACCATCTTAATATCCTATAAATTGCAATAAAATGTACTGGAATGTATATATTAGCTAATCATATTCACAGCGAAAAGCGGTATCAGGACAAGTACGAGACAAGTAAATTAGTTTTCTCACGAATCTTTGAAACTTCTCCCTATCGACCATATCATCTTCAACTTTTGCAGGATTAAGTTTCATATTAGTATCAAGAAGAGTTTCAGCAGCTTTACAATTTAAGAGACCTACTTGTATAACAAGATCAAGAGTACATTTCCTACATTGTTTCACAAAAATACCTTCTTTAATTAGATCTTATAATGCCAGAGCATAGCTTGAGTCTCAACATGAGTTGAACTGATACTGAAGCTTTGAACTCCTTTATTCTCGGAAATCTTCATTTTCAAAAAAGTAGAGGCCATCTATCAATTTAGAACTGCCATTCATCTTCCCCAAACTCAATTCTTGAAAAATGCAATGAGATTCAAAAATGGTAACATGGCAATTAGTCTTTGGAAAATTTACTAACTAATAGCAAGGTACAAGTGAGTTTAGGAACGTGTAGGACATTTTCAAAGAAATGATTTTTGAGAGACTTATCAAACCTTTTTCGGCTATAAGAGAATAAGAGTCATATGCTATACGAATTTTCTCATAATCAAAACACGGATAATAAATATCGAATAAATTAGAAGCGCTTCTTACATGATCAAAGGCTCCCAAATCTGTTATCCGAGGAGTAGAATAACTAGGTGTGGATGACAAGACGGTGTCTCTGAAATACAACATGCTTGAGCATCAGAATTATTAGGAGTAGCCAATAAACTTGAGTTGGATTTGAGTAGACATTTCAAGAAATTGTAATATAAATTTTAAGTTTCTTTTAATTATTCTCCAATTGCCAACAAATCACTTTGGAATTGCCATTATGACATAATCCAAGAATTGTTACTTGGGGTTTCAAGATTTGTTACTCTTTATAGTATCTTGAGACAGTAAGCAACTCAGTCATTTTGTAGCTTCTTAATGGTATTAAGTTTCCTTCTTCATTCCTCCCTCAATGTACCTCATAAACAAGCACTTCACAACTCCATGCACAAAAATGACAGCTTCATCTTACTTAAAACAGATATGGTTGCAACCAGTATGGAGAAAACTCTAGTTGAAGATCGCAAATTGAATATTTGGCATGTTCTGCAGCAACCTTTTCTGAAGAACCTTTGGTTTTTCCTGATTCAAGATTAAGTAGCTTAATCCTTAATCCTCCATTATAGTTTTCCTTCATTGTGCTAATGATTTTATTTAGAATGGTTGGTGGAATTTAACTTCTGGTTATATCTCCTTAACTTAAAACCAAAAGTACATTCTTAAGAGAATTATTATTTTGATCAATATTTTTCTTTCTTTATTTTACAAAAACAAAATTTTAAATTTTGATGAAAAAACACAAACTTTTCATATTTTCATATTTGAGGTTAAGTCAACTATGGCATGTAAACATGACGTTGGCCCTTTCATCTTTCACATCAATATATTTGAAGTTGAGCCATCAAAGGGTGGATTGCAAGCTTGCAACCTTAGTGAGATTCGATAACATACAAAAAAAGGAAAGTAAATGAAAGCGATTCCATCAGCCAACTTGATAGGAATGTCACCATCCTCACTTGGCAACTTCACATTGCTCCATTTGTTATCTACTCGATATGAGAATTTGACAGGGGAGCTTCCTGTAGAAATACGGAAACCATCAAGATAAACGATATATTGGCCTCAATCTCCCAAGTCTCGAATGGTTTGACATTTGAAGAACTTGATTTTTTTGGACCAATCCTGGTTTCATTTGGCAATGCTTCTAAACTGAAATTAGTGACAATAACTTGTTGTTTCATTGGAAGTGTTTTAGCTATGGAGGTCAACTTGTTAACTGGTTCCGTTCCCTGTGAACTTGGAATCTTACCCAACTTGCAAGCATTATATTTAAACATAAACAGGTTGTCAGGTTAGGTTCCACATTCCATAGGCAACTTCAGTCATTTTGTGCCTTCAAAGGGTATCAAGTTTCCTTCTTCATTCCTCTCTCAGTAAAACTCATAAACTAATAGATAACCAAGCCCACTTCACTATCTCGTCCACCAAGCCCATCAGCCATGACCTACTGCACACATTCTAGAAGCAATCTCCTCCTCGTGATGTTGATATTTCTGTTGTAACTGTAAATATTCTTTACAGCTGTATCGTCGTTCTTCATCTTTGTATATAACCTCCTCCTCGTCAGTGTACAGTGATACGAATAACAAAATACAATACAGAAACCCATTTCAAGCACTACACTATTTTATCTTATATGGTATCAAAGCTTTCTACGACTTAACGTCAACGATCCAAACCAGAAGTTACAGCAATGTCAACAGCCTCAAATGCAACAACACTATCCACCGGAGAAGGAGAAGAAGTAGTTATCATACTACCCTCACCTGTTATGTCGAGACTAACAGGAAACAATTTTCCAGCTTGGCGTATCCAAGTTGAAGCCATCCACATTGGCTACGGCCTCACTGGCTATGTTGATGGAACCAAAGTCTGCCCGCCACCAGGAGCCGCTGGACACACCACATGGATAAGGCAGGATAAACTCATTCTTGCTCATCTTATGGCTTCCGTTCATGAGACCCTTCACGGAATACTTGGGTCAGTCAAAACATCAAAGGATGCGTGGGACCTCCTCACCAAAGCTTACGCTAACACTTCTCGCACAAGAGTCATGTCGCTTAAAGAGCGGCTCATCAACTTCTCCAAAGGAGATATGCAGATGCGTGATTACCTGCAACAAATCAAAGCAGTAACCGATGAACTAGCTATCATCAACAGCCCTGTCGACGAAACAGATCTAATAATTCACACGTTGAATGGACTAGGCCATGACTACCGGGAGCTCTGTGCAGCACTTCGTACCCGAGACACTCCAATCTCATTTGCTGATCTATATGACAAGTTGGCGGATCACGAAGCCTATTTAGCACGACAACCCAACACTGTTATTCCCTCTGTCAATGCCGTCAACCGCACCCCTCAACCAAGTAAGACTCACCGAGGACCACTGCCTGGACCTCGTGCCTCTAACCCACCACAGCACCAACAACATCGAACTCCTACTCCGTACCAACAGAGCCGTACCCAGATGCAGCCCAGGAGATGGAATCAACATCCAAACTCTCCAGGTACGCTACTCTGTCAATTCTGTGACATCCCTGGTCACACGGCCAAAACATGTCGCAAACTCAAGCGTGCCATGGCATCGGCTCATCATGTCACCACTGACTCACCATCTTCGGACACAAACTAGCTGCTAGACTCCGGAGCTTCTCATCATGTCACCAATGATTTTCGCAATATGACTTTATGCTCTCCGTATGATGGCGGCGAGCAACTGCAAATTGGTGATGGTTCAACTCAGAATATAAGTCATACTGGTAATATCATTACCTCTTCTCAACCCCGACCATATTACCTCGATGATGTCCTTTGTGTTCCTAATATTGCTAGGAACTTACTTTCAGTTAAAAAATTATGCACCACTAATGAAGTTTCTGTTGAATTCTTTCCTAACAAATTTCAGGTGAAGGACCTTCGGACGCGGCAGCCTCTCCTTCAGGGTTCTTGCCGCAATGACCTCTATGAACTCTCCCTTCCCAGCTCACCACCGACAGCCCTCCATGCCAACATTTCACCCAGCTCAGATATCCTCCATCATGTCTTTGGCCATCCATCCACACAAGTTATGCGTCATCTTTTATCCAAACTTCAGCTCTCCTCCACTTCTCTTTCTCCGGCGTGTGTGTCGTGTCAGTGTTCGAAGAGCCACAAACTCCCTTTCTCCAGCTCGCATCTTACAAGTGCAAGGCCTCTACAAATTATCTACAGCGATGTCTGGGGACCTGCTCCTGTGGATGCTTTAGATAGGAGTCGTTATTACGTTGTCTTCGTTGATCATTTTTCCCGTTTTACTTGGCTTTACACACTAAAGGCCAAATCTGATGTCTACAATGTCTTTATCCAATTTAAATCCATGGTCGAAAATTTCTTTAACCACAAAATCACTTCGTTATATACTGACAATGGCGGTGAATTTCAAAAGCTTAAATCCTTCTTATCTTCCAATGGTATCTCTCACTTCACGACCCCACCTCATACACCCGAACTCAATGGCATCTCTGAGCGTAAACATCGGCATATTGTGGAAACAGCTCGCACACTTCTTCACCACGCTCACCTTCCTTCCCATCTCTGGTCATTTGCAGTCACCACCGCTGTCTACTTGATTAATCGCTTACCATCTCAGTCCCTTCGCATGCACTCACCATTCGAGATACTCTTTCACCAGGCCCCATCTTACCATCACCTTCACTCATTCGGCTGTCTCTGTTTTCCATGGCTCAAACCATACGCCACTCACAAGCTCGACCGTCGTTCTATCCCTTGCATCTTTGTCGGATACTCTCTCTCCCAATTTGCCTATTACTGTCTAGACCCGTCTACAAACCGAGTCTATGTCTCCCGCCATGTTACCTTTGTAGAGGATCAATTTCCCTACCATTCCCTGTCTCACCAACACAACCCATCCATATCACCTGACACTCCCCGCTCTGATATCGCACCTATACTCATTCGCTCTTCCTCTAACCCGCAAGCTCCTCTCCCAACCCCTACCCTCCAATCAGAAGCCTCCTCTCCCCTACGCCTCGTGATCACTCCTTCTCCTCCTCCTCAGCTGGTCACTGCAGCACCCCCTCCAGCGGCTGCCCCTTCCGACGATTCTGCCCCTGCACCACCATCGCCACCGTCATATCCACCCCCAGCTCCTACCACAAACATACATCCGATGCTCACAAGGTCCAAAAACAACATCCACAAACCTAAGCAACTCTACACAGCCACCAAACATCCCCTCCCTGACCTGTTCGAACCATCTTGCATCTCTGAAGCAAACAAACACCAGCACTGGCGGCAAGCAGCGGTTGATGAATACAATGCTCTTCTGGACAATCGGACCTGGTCCTTAGTCCCTGCCACTGAAGCACCAAATGTAGTAGGTTGCAAATGGATTTTTAGAACTAAACGTAATTCCGATGGTTCTGTTTCCAGGTACAAAGCACGGTTGGTGGCTAAGGGCTTTCATCAAAGTCCTGGAATTGATTTTAAGGAGACATTTGCGCCGGTCATCAAACATCCGACAATCAAGACTGTTCTCACTATTGCCCTCTCTCACGGCTGGACGTTACATCACCTTGATGTTAACAACGCATTCCTCCAAGGGACCCTGACAGAAACAGTGTACATGAAGTAGCCTCCGGGGTTTGTTCATCCTCAATATCTGTCGCTCGTTTGCAAACTTCATAAGGCTATTTATGGCCTCCGTCAGGCCCCACGAGCCTGGTACATTGAACTACAGTCCTACGTGCTGACCCTTGGCTTCACTATGAGCAAATCCGACTCCTCACTCTTCATCTTTCAACAAGCCGACGTTACCATCTATTTTCTGGTCTATGTGGACGATCTCCTCATCACGGGCAATTCCCCACTAGCTGTCACCAAGCTTATTGATGACTTATCTCATCGATTCTCTCTGAAAAACTTGGGCACTCCCGATCTCTTCCTTGGCATTGAATTAATTCCGACTCCTGAGGGTCTCTTTCTCTGCCAACACCAGTACGCCCGTGATCTCCTCACTCGTTTTGACATGGCAGGGGCGAAACCTACTTTCACTCCGCTAGGCACTACTGCCACCCTCCGCCTCGATGATGGAACTGCTTCTGCTGACTCCACCTTGTTCAAGAAAATTCTGGGTGCTCTGCAATACTTGACCATCACTCGTCCAGATATTGCGTTCGCGGTCAGCAAACTTTCCCAATTTATGCACAAACCAACTGAAGGTCATCTTCGGCATTTAAAACGCACTCTGCGGTATCTCAAGCACACTGTCACTCATGGCCTCCTCCTCCGTCGTTCATCGTCCCTGTCCCTCCGTGCCTTCAGTGATGCTGACTGGGCGGGTAATGCCGATGATCGGGTCTCCACTTCGGCTCATGTCATTTACCTTGGTGTCAATCCTATTACCTGGTAATCCAAACGCCAACGCTCTGTCGCCAGATCTTCCACTGAGGCTGAGTACCGATCAGTTGCTAACACTGCTTCTGAGGTCCTCTGGATGCTTAATCTTCTAAAGGAATTGTCTATTCCAGTGACCACACCTCCGCAGATCTTCTGTGACAACCTTGGTGCCACTTATGTCTGCTCCAACCCAGCATTCCATTCCCGCATGAAACACATTGCGCTGGACTATCACTTTGTCCGCGAACTTGTCCAACAACGGCGACTGCGGGTCACTCATATCTCCACTCACGACCAGATCGCCGATGTTCACACCAAGCCACTTCCCAGACGGAAACTAGAACATTTTCGGGCCAAGATGAATGTACTTGATGGAACCTTCATCTTGCGGGGGCGTAATAGATAACCAAGCCCACTTCACTGTCTCATCCACCAAGCCCATCAGCCATGGCCTACTGCACACATTCTAGAAGCAATCTCCTCCTCGTGATGTTGATCTTTCTGTTGTAACTGTAAATATTCTTTACAGCTGTATCATCGTTCTTCATCTTTGTATATAACCTCCTCCTCGTCAACTGTACAGTGACATGAATAACAAATACAATACAGAAACCCATTTCAAGCACTACACTATTTTATCTTATATCAGTAATACGATTGCTTTTGTGTTTGATAGGTCTGTGAATTTGGCAAATCGTATGGGTCATGACAAGTAAAATTTATGCAGATGCGGTTGTATTCTACTGTAGGTTAAATTTCTCAGAGAAGAGGTTCGGAGCCCTCACTTTGAGGGTTCCCATCAGAATTGGCCTGTGCTATTTGTAAAACATGTTAAATTGAAACTTCTTGGCATTGTGATATTTGTGCTTGTAGAGCTGCTTGATCTCAGTAATTAGTATTATAGAGTTCATTTAGTGCTTATATTCCTAGCTTAACTAGCGATAAGAAAAGCCGGATTTTATGGCTTATCAAGCACTAACAGATCTGGACACTATCAAATATATCATTTGGTTATATTTTATTTATTTATGTATTTATTGTAATTTTATTTACATAATTATTTAGCGAGTTAGTTTTACTTATTTACTCTTTAACCTATATTACTTTTTTATTATCACATCTATATGTGGGTCTACCGGAAATAATTTCTTTACTATATAAGTATAAGGTCGTGTATTATCAGACCTTTCTAATCTTCACTTTATTACGAGACTTCGGACTAAGTGTGATAGTGCTGATAATAATGATGATAACGACATCTGTGAACCGAATCTGTCTTTTTTTGTTTTTTATCTGTCTATTTTCAATACCTTTGAAATGCAACTTCGGTTTCCAGAATGAGTTTGCCACTTGGCATTCATCTGCCTTAAAGGGCAAGCTACAGGAGAAACAACCACCTAGTTTTTTCTTCTAAAGTTAGATTATTCACTCACCTTGAAAAAAGTTATAGGTTTTAACATTCAACAAAACGATAAAATTAGAATTTACTATGCTTATCAAAATCAAATTTAAATTCAAATATTTTGATATATTTTAATTTTTTTAATATTTTATAAAGGTTTAATTTGAATTAGTCCTTAACTTCTTGTTATAAAAAATAGTTTTCATATTTTTTTGATCACTTGTCATCTGTGTATCTTATGTGGTAAGTGAGGTAAAAAATAAGAAATTAAAGAACATTTTTTCTTTACCTCCTGTATGTTATCTAAACTTTTTTCTCTCTCCTTTATGTTATCTTTTTTCTCTCCCTCTCTCTTTCTTTCTCTTCAACTTCTCTACTCCATTTTCTTTTCTCTTTGGCACTTGACGTGGTAAGATAAAGAAATATTGCCACCTAAAAACTAAAAGGGTGCAGACTTTTTGGACTTGTCTAAACTCTGTGTGTTTGTGTAAAGTTAAAATTTTTGTAGTCAGATATGTACACACTAAAAGGTTAGAGAAAATTTAACAAACGTCTGTAATAAAAAACCTATCCACCAACCTCTATACAAATGGGCTACAAAACAACAATTTCTTTCACTTAATGATAGTTATTTTTAGAATTAGTTTCTTGCTTATAATTGTCATAATTGTGGACGTTCAAAAGATATATATTAATCAAACAACTGCAAAAGGAAAGTCTGAGGTGAATTTAACTACACAAAATTAATCTAATATTGAACCTACTACAAGTACCCATAGGAGGCATTCTCAGATAGCTAAAAATACACCTATCTTCCCACCAACTGAGTGGGATATTTGTGGATATCTCACTATTAATTCTAATGAAATAAAACAATGGTATAGTGCTCTTAAAACCTGACACATTAATGCGGTGAGTATACGCATCATCCTTCCTTAGAAGAATTGCATATCAAAGAAAAATCTAATGATTTGATTGTTGACACAAGTTAGAGATATTTGACGTTGATTTGTTGTCTGGTATTTATTAAATTAATGGGATAGTTTTATACTACCTTCAAATTTGATAAGCCGGATAATTTTACTTTATGTAGTCCTAATGTGGTATAATACAGATCAATGGGTGTCAAATTAAACAAAGCATCACTAAATTTAATTTGTCCTTAGGGTTGATAGATACATAATATGCCAATTCGACTCGATAAAAGAATTTGTAATGGACTATGGTGCTTTTAATTCTTCTAGAGTGTGGATATCAATGTCTTCTAACTCCTTGATTTATCGTCTAAACAAATCTAAAGGTAGTGATCTTAATAAGCTTGAATGAATTTATATGTAGTGATTCTTGGCTTTTAATTATTTTGAAAGGAAGGGCACAACATTTGTTTACACTAAAGTTGAGTTGTTTTTTATTTGGTGTATGTACACAAAGTATACGTCAATTTCAGTGCTTGGTTGGCAACATAGTTTCACACAGTTATCTTCTAATAAGAGTTTATGTCTTGTTTCCTTTATTACTCATCTAGTTATTAATCTCAATTTGTTTGACATGACTGACACTGATATACATATAGCCTACGAGATGAAACAATTGGACATGGCTTGTTTAAGCAGGATGAGGATACTCAAGCAACAAAGGAGAATATTTTGTTTTATACCACGTGATCCCCCTCATAAAGATTCATCATTGTCACAATAAAAGGATCGTGATGTTCCACCACTTATGTCTCTTCTAGCTCCACCAATTCAACAAGAACATCATTTTCAGTTGGAGAGGTTAGAATGTAAAACTGTTTAACTGGAGAAGAATTTGCATGCTCTTCTCTAATTAATGAGGGTAACAACTCCATGTCCACTAACATCACAGTACATCTCATTTTAGATGCTTATAATTCAAAGGAGTCATTTACAATATGCTTTATTTTATGTTGATTATTTTTGTGGCATATGAGCATCTTGTGCATATATTGTGGACAATGTACGATTTAGATGTGGGGGAAGCGAGAATATATACCTTGATGAACTTTGCAATTTGTGCTTGAACTCATAAATACTATGATTCACATATTGATTATTTCTCATGATAGCCTCATAATTTTTGTTTAAAAATAATCCCTAAGTTAGGATACATTTTTGGTTAAGAATTAATGCATGAGAGAGACAAGTATGATTAGCATTTTTCATTAAATTACTTCAAGTATCTCATTGGTTTTGTTAAATGAAAGTGTACAAGATTGTTGGATCGGAAAAAGAAAACATGTCTTATTTGGAGAAACGGTAGATTTCAAACTTTTTAAGAAATCATTTTGTAGCGGAAGCAACATATCCAAATAAACATGCCAATCCATACATGATATGGTATAAGAATAATAAAACCATGAACAAGATGAAGAGAATTACCAACTCCTTTGCTACAGCTTTAAATCCTCGCTGCGCTATCCTCTCCTTCTTCTTGTATTCAAATCCTTTGCTTTTGAACCTCTTCCTTTAGCAACCTATCTTCTTCCTTATTGTTAAATCCTCAACAATTTTGATTCACCCATAGAGATCAAATGTCTTTATCTCTAATCCTTATATGTGAAAATTTTGATGTATGAAGCATTGACTTTATGGGACCATTTCCTTCATCCTATTAGCTGTGGATTATGTTTCTAAATGGGTGGAAGCTAAAGCTATAAGGATTGATGATTCTAAAATTGTTCCAGAATTTGTCAAGTTTAACAATTTTACTACGTTTGGAACACTGCGAGCATTGATTAGCAACATAGGTAATCATTTTTGCAATCAATTAGAGAGAAATCTTTTAAAGAAGTATCATTCACTCACAAGGTGTCTACGACCTACCATTCACAAAAAAATGGGCAAGAAGAAGTGTCAAATAGCGAAATCAAGTTAATCCTTGAGAAAATGGTGAGCCCAAAATGTAAAGATTGGATCTAATGACTTGATGATGCTCTTTGAGCATATGAACCTGCATATAAGGCACCAATTGTCATATGTCCATACCAACTAATTTGTGGAGATGAACGAGGTGGGTGAACAAAGGAATATGAAGATGAACAAGGTGGGTGAACAAAGGAAATTACAACCGCAAGAATTGGACGAACTTAGGTTTGACTCTTACGAGAATGCAGAGATTTACAAGGAAAAGACAAAGCTATTTCATAACAAGATGATTGCTAGAAAGAATTTCCTTGGTAGACAAAAAGTTTTTCTCTATCATTCACGACTTAAGCTTTTCCCAGGTAAATTAGATTCTCGTTGGATTAGACCTTTTGTCGTTACTAATGTTTTTTCTCATGGTGCAGTTGAAATTAAAAGCCTACAGATGAATAAGCAGTTCAAGGTCAATGGTCATCTATTGAAACACTTTTATGAAGGATTCCAAGTGGAAAATGGTGAAGTCATAGGGTTAGAAAGCCCTCATTATGAAGATTGAGCAACATTTGCATCAACCCAATTGTTCGAGTTATGTAAATATAGTGTCCTAGAAAGCAAGTGTATTTACATGTAACATAATCTTCTTCAGTTACAGTTTTGTAATGAAAATATTTATTACTAACAAAATAAAAGAGTTTGGTTTTAATGAGCATTATATATCTAGTCATAAGGAACTGAGATTCTTTTGTAAGTAATATACATATACATAGAGATGTATGGGAAACATGTATATTATAAGAATCTAAAATA
>JANZLC010000200.1:5019230-5045608 GCA_026413385.1 Erythroxylum gracilipes
ATATAACCCCCCCCCCCCCCCCTCTTGTGCATCTTGTATATTGAACTTAAAGTCTATACTAAAGAGTGATTTACTTCAAAATAGTCACACTGAATGTTTTTTAGATGTTGATTCGGTAGGTTCTAAGGTCAATTGAAAATCTATGACTGGCTATTGTGTTTTTATGGGAGGAAACTTAGTCTCATGGATAAGTAAGAAACAAATTTTGTATTTAATCCAGTGCAAAATCTGAATAGAAAATTATGGCACAGATAACGTGTGAGATAATGTAGATATATCAAGTATTATATGAAATTGGTTTTAAAGCCTCAATACTGGCAAAATTATGGTGTGATGATCATGTTGCTCTACATATTGCTTCTAATCTAGTGTTTTATGAAAGAACCAAACACATTGAAATTGACTACCACTTCATTCGTGAAAAAGTTCAACACAATTTGATTTCTATAAAATGTGTCAAAAATGGAGAGCAACTTGGAAATGTCTTCACAAAGGCCCTAGATGGTACTCAAATCAATTACATTCATAACAAGTTGGGAATGTTTAATATCTATGCTCAGGTGAATGTTACATATTGAGCATTAATGTCATTGATTCTAGTCTTTGTTACAGGGATTATAATCCCTTGATCATAGGGATTACATTCCCTAAATTAATCTTGTAAATCTGTATGTATAGCCTTATCTCTGTACAATGAATATATCAAGAAACACAAACCTCTTTTTATCTTATAGGTCCAAACAAAGAGACTAAGACTAAGACTAAGATTGAGATTAAGATTATTATGTAAAGTAAATTATTATTGATATAATCTTTTACATTACCCTACAAAATTTTGAAACTTCATTTTCATACATAAATAAAGAAAACAAGAGAGAACAACTAAAAAAAGGAAAGAAAAAGAAAAATGAAATTAAGAGGAGAGATTTCTAATGACAAAAAAAGGAAAGAAAAATAAAAATAAAATTTAGAGGGGAGTTTCTAAAGAGAGAAAAAAATTAAAGTCGTTGAAAATTTAGTAAAAGAAAAACAATAATCACTATATAATTATTACTATAAAGCAAATAAAAAATTTAATAAAGAGGTAGCGAAAAATGAAAATGTATGCAAGAATTATTAGTATTGGCAGTCTTAGGCCGGCCCGAATTTGGCCCAACTTTGGCCTAGATTGGCTGGACCATATGTCAAGACTGCTTAGCCAGAAGGGATATTTGATGACATAATCAAGTGTGTAAATTGAGTCATTGATGACATAATTATTTTAGCAAGTATAAAGATTGGTTATAGTGTAAGATTGCATTTGTATTATAGGTGCCTCGTGACTTGAATGCTTGTTTTGGTGATTTATATGTGATATTTGGTTTACCTTAAAGGCTTCGTTTGGTTGGTGGGAAAGTAAAGTGAATTTGGAATATGATTCATTGGAAAATAAATCTATAGGAAAGTAAAGATATTCACATGTTTGGATACTTATAAAAATTCTAATAGGAAATTTTGGTGAATTCTTATTATAGTGTTTGGTATGTAACAGTATTTTATAGAATGTAACTTAATTTTGACTTGTGTTATGCTTTAAAATGTACGAGGCGTTATGTGTGACATGTTAAGAGTAGAATATATTATAATATTATGCTTTAATTAGTTAATTTTGGATGGTGACATTTATTGGGATGTTAAAAGTTATGTAAGAGATTTTTGAATTATTTAGAAAATTGTTATATTTAATTAATGTTTTAAAAATCGGATCAGAAATTAAGTCGATAAGATAAAAAAGTTTAAGTTTAAAAAGGTTCGATCGATATCAGACACAAAATTGATTAAAGATTGAATAAAATTAAAGAATTTGTAATATGATTGAAAGATAATTTGAAATTTAATTAAAAATGATTGTTAAATAAAAATTAATTAGTTTATTTTAGTCTATAAGAATTTATTAATTTACAAAAAAATTGATTAATTAATTAATAAAATGATCAATTTTTAACAACAAGATTTTTCGGTTAAAATTGAATGGATCAAAATTGGTGAAAGTTAAAATTTAAACCGAAAAATTGAATGGATCAAAATTTTCGGTTTCAGCCTAATTAACAGATGAATTTTTTAATCATTGTATTTAATTTCTGACCTCTGCTCTTTTTTCCGTCGTATTAAGCTTTAATGTTCAAAACTGAATTTTCTTTATTGGTTTTTTTGATCCGACGGATTTGCATGGTTTAAGGTTTGGTGAAGAAGCTGATATTCATGCAAGTGAAGATTTCTTCGCTGCTTTTATTATGGGAGGAAGGTGCAGAGCAGTCGCGTTGTGAAGCTGCCAATTCAGTTAAACTTTAAACACAACCAAAATGATTTATTCATCCTTATTAAAAGCTAAGGACAAGCTGTTATGAGCTCCTAAGAAACTTCCAAGGTCCTGTCCCAGTGCCAATCCTGTAAATGCAGAAGCATTGGATTAAGATTGATTAAAAAAAAAAAAGGGATTAGAACTTCACAGTATGACATAAAAGTGGTCACTGGCTGCTGAGAATTACCTCCAGAAGCCAACAAGTGCGCGAAGGGTCATGTATATGGTAAGTGCAATCCAGAGTCCTACGAACTTATGCGTTGAGGAGAGGAGCAACAGGCATAGGATGCTGACAATAGCCACCAGAACCTGGGAGACAACAGGTTTATGCTTCTTTTGGTTGGTAGAGAGAAAAACAGACATCAGCCTGACCCACCTTTCATTTCATCTCTTTACTTGCTTACAAATGCAATTTATGTCATTTACCAAGTGTCTTGTCTTTTTACATGCTCAAGCGTCTTAAAAGTTTTCCGTTTTGCTCCAACTTTAAACAGATTCTGAAAACACAAGATGCTAGATATTCTCTACTCGAGTAAATCAATGTATCACTCACTACTTCGGAGAATCATACTGAAAAAGGTGAACTTCCTTCATCATTTGGACGTTGGAATAAAATGCGGGAAAAAGCTAGAAACTTGCCAGGGAGTAGGCAGAGTATGCGAAGTCAGAAGCTCCAAAGTTGATGCCATCAAAAACAAAAGCCAATGAATTGATGGGTTGAGTGCCCGCAACAAACTGACAGGAGGAAACAAGTGTTATTTTGAATATCACTTGAAAGTATGTAGATAACAGTAACATCTTGTTCGTCGTGAGTTACCGGAATGCCTATACCAATCAGGTTGAGAACGTTCACATCACTTGTGAAAATCTTTCCACCTAATTTGAGCCCCATTCCAAGTACACAAGCCAGCATCAATCCCAAAAGCATTCCCCACTACAGTTTGTATCCGTAACCAATTGTTAGAAAATTATGATATAGTATTTTCGTTAAGTCTTAAATTATGATGCAGCACCTGCAGCACACGGGATGCTGTTGCTGCTGCCCTGTCATAGTCAGCTTTGGCAAAAGCACTTGCAAGTAGTGCCTGAGAATGAAAATTATTTTGGTTCAGCATAAAGGAGCAAAATGGAAAAGGATGAATCTTGAGGGAAAACAATCTCTGCCAATCCTAGATATAAGCATTCTTGAATGTCATTTCCGAGTTGAGAGCAAAATATTCTCAAATGTGATTTTGTAACTTTTATCAGAAAATTGTTGAGTTCCTTCTTCTAAATTTAGTCACACTGCTTATACTTTGTGGAACGGTTATTAGCATGTTGGATATATTATTTTGCCCTTCGTTAAAAAAGAAAAATGAAGGCTTTCATGGCTCTTCACATGATTAGCGGAGTATGACGGGGAATCAAAAAGCTGCAGATCTCCGAAATATAAGGATGCAACATATAGCTTTTTTTTTTTTTTAAGTTTGCAATGAGCAAATGGTGGAATTTCTAACCTGACCAGCAACAGCCAATCCATCAGCAAGGAGTGATGTGGCCAGCCAAACCTGCAAACAGACCTGAAAGGCAGCCATGGTTGTTGGACCTTGTCTTGCTGCTAATGATGCAGCAAAAGTCACGCAGAAAGTTACGGCAACCACCCTCAAAAGAAGTAGAAAGCCTGGAATGTGGACAAAAGAAATAGAGGATTAATGTTTCTAAGCCTAATAGGGTAACATAAATTTGGAACTAATCAACCAGAAATGTATTCTAGCATCCTTCTCAACATAAAATGTATTCTAGCATCCTTCTCAACATAATTGGTAGAAATCCATTTTAAAGCCTCCTCACTTTCCTACCTCCTTTTTTGATGTTAGATACAAAGATTCAATAGTGATGTCAATTTTTGCCTACATGTCAAGGGAAGATTTGGGGTGTCAAAATTTAACAGAACAATCGAATTGAAGCACCTACCTAAGTGTAAAAGTATTTTAAACCTTAGACTAGGATAACGAGAAACTTCCATCCGGGAAAATGCATTCAGGTCACAAACAATTTAGATGTGTTACAGTTGAGCATTACCTAAACAGATAAGAATATATGCTTACCATTTTTCAGAAATTTACTAAATTGCAGATGTTTGATGCTCGGTGGCAAGAAATCAACTTTCTCCATTAATCTTTTGAAGAGTATAATAGAAATCAGGTATCTATGATCACCAGAAATTTGAAGATAAGTACAAGGAACACAAAAGTATTACTTCACAAAAGTAATTGTGTGCTGCTGTAAATAGATATTACTAGTATAACTTACTGGGATATAACATGGGCAATGGCTGCACCAGTAACGCCCAGATGGCAAACAAATATTAAAATGGTGTCCAAAATAATGTTTGATACATCTCCAGCAACTAAAAGTTAGATCAGAGAATAACAAAAATCAGAATAATTGGAAGCTGCAGGCCATTATTCAACATTGAGTTTCTTGAACGTAAGGCATACCAGTGGCATAGAGGGGAGTCTTTGTATCCTTAAATCCACGGAAGACCCCTTGCATGGCCAAGGATAGGAGAACTGCTGGGGCACCAAGTGACCGTAATGTCAAATATTCATGTGCAGGTTTTAGCATGGGAGAGTCCTATGGAAATGAAAAGTATCCCAATATTAAGATTGCTTTTAGACGTAACTAAAAGAAGAGGTTAAGGGGAATAGTAAAAGTTCTTATGCAAACAAAGTGTTACCAAGCTGATTCCCATGAAGTTCAATAATGGTTTTGCTCCAGCTATTATGAATATAGCTTGAATGAGACCAAGGATAGCACCGATAAGCAATGCAGATGAGGCTGACGGGATATGCTTTTTGTTCTTCTTATTGGTTGTAATGCCAAAGCTGCTATCAGGTGATTTTGGATTGCTTGCTACTTCATCAACACCTTATGGAAATCAACGAAACAAAGAATTTATAGGTTATAACAGAAAACATTCGAAACACTTGGTGTGTACGAACAGGAAAGAAGGTGTGAATGTATATGAAACTCTTGTGAATATTCCCATAGATGTGGGTTTTTTGAATAACAAAAAATTAAAAGGAGTAACAAAGCCTAGGTAGAGCACCATGTTGTGGTAGCAACTCCTTGTTTTCACTGCTTCCAATTGAACCTGCTTCCAAAGATTCATTTTCTTGTGCTTCAGAGCTCACTTCTCCAATGGTATCTTCTTCGGCAACAAAAGAAGTCGTCACGCTCACAAGGGGGAAAATAGCTATTCTTGACACTTGATTGAAAAGCGCAATTGAAACTCCCACTGCAGCGAGTTCTACGGGACCTGAAATGAATTATGAACAACTGTGTTAGTGCCTCTACCTAGCCAAATAACCAAGCGTAGCATCCCCTTAGCCAAAAGGGAAAAAGAGTAACAGAATCTGTGGCTCTTTTTAGCATAGTAGAACATCTAGCATGGCAGAATTTAGGGAACTGCTTAAACAATATTGCAACAAAAACAATGAACAGTTTTCTGTATTAGCAAATAGTATCTCATTAAATATGCATGCAGGCAACTTCTTGGAAGAATAATGTGTATTAGCAAATAGTATCTCATTTAAATATGCATGCAGGCAGATTCTTGGAAGAACATCTAGAGCCAACAGATTAGCAAAGAAACACTGAATGAATTGACAAGTAGAATCGCTTGCGTCATAGGCATTGAGAATGAAAACGAACTCTGTGGATTAGCCAATTATTTTTTGTGCTGGAGTAGGTTATAAAAATTCCTCTTCAACCATTGCAAGTACGGAATATTTTAAGACAAGAAAACTAAAATAGAGCCTAAGCAGGTGCAGGCTCAAAATGAAGACATGATGATACAAGGGAAGCACCTATTTGGCCAATAAATGCTGTATCAACAAGTGAGGCAATAGGGTCTGCGGTCAAAGCCAAAGCAGCAGGGAAAGCTATCCGGGCTATATCTAACCCAAGTTCATCCAATTTAAAGATGAGTCTGCAGCCCACAACGGAAGACTCACATGTTAGAGATCGTAACTCTTTTAAGATAAGAAATGGTTCAAATGGTAATTTCTTGACACAAAACAACTATCATCCGAAGAAAAAAAAGCAAATGTTGGTTTAATATGATTCTCAATCTCATGTTGGTTTTATTAAGAAACAGAAAATCAGAATCCTTTCAACGTACCGGAGATCTTTAAAGAAAATGCAAATTGGCATTCTCGCATTATCCTTGTATGGACTGAGAGTACCTTTCTCATCCATCTATTCAATAGGCAATCAACCTGGCGTTGTAGGGGAATCTGGGATTCTATATATTCATGGAAAGCAGATCAAGACAGCCTTCCGCACAGGAAGTTTAACTTAGCTCCACTCCTGCAAAATGATCATTTACTAAGTTTCCTATCATTTTCCCCAGGGGTACTATTGAGTGGGACAAGGAATTGTCAGGAGACTCATCTACCAGAAGTCTCAATTAGAAGATATCCATAGATGAATCTTTATTTACAATAAGATGTTAATTCCTGAGATTAAGTCAATCAAATGCTAGCACCAAGCGGTGCAGAAAGCCAGGTTAAGGAAATCAGCAAAACAAATTCATCAACTTTTGCTTTGTGGCTTCAGACTCCGATAGCTTAACTACCTATTTTACTACAAAAAATAAGAGAGCAAAGAACTGTCGCAAGGTATATCTTATTAATCACAGAGCTGCAATCAAATCAAAGCACAACCATAGTACCCCTGGGGAATTAAGAACGTAAAACAACCTCTAAACTCAATGGTATGGCTCTCTTTCAATAAATTAGCTTGATATGGAATAAAGGGTAATGATAAAAATCTGAAAGTTCCATTTGATTACAGAGAATAGTCATAAAAAACTGAAAGTTCCATTTGATTGCAGAGAATAGTCATATTTCTCAAATGACAATTAGCATCGATAAGGACACTTGGAGACATTAATTCACCTCCTAGACCTGAACACGACTAGACAGTCCCACAAATTCAAACCCAGAAGAAAATCACAGTTTCTGTCATTTTCAGAAAGATGCCATTTTCATAGTTTATCGACTCAAATTCCAGTACTTTGTACGGAAGCTGAAGACAACTACATTTACAAGGCTTTGGAGAACCCACCTTTCCAATTCCTAGAAACAAACTAAGCAAAACTCTAAAACTAAAACATTTCAATTTAAGGAATTCCAAACAATCGTCTATGTAAGGCACTCACCTAACTCGATAACTTCAGAAGAAAAGGAAAGGATTCATAGACTCCTGAACAGAGAGCAAACTGATGTAAAAAGAAAATAAATTACGAAATGACTTTTAGCATTGGTTAACTGATGTAAAAAGAAAAACAATAGTAACAAACAATAGTAAATTACAAGATGACTAAGCATAATGCATCATCATTATGCTTCGGTAATTCAATAAGAAAATAAAAAGGAATAAGCATATATTGCTTAATGAGTTGGTTAAATTCCACACTTACACGCTTGGCCTGTTGTCTTGTCAGCTTCTTTGCTCTCCTCAATCAACACCTATCACACAATCGCAATCTTATAACACTCAACCTCCACCTCTTTAGCTTCATATTCCTCTTCTTCATCACTGGCTTTTTTGGACTTAAGAAAGATGGTGGTTTCGGTCGCCACAAAAACTGTCATTTAAGATACACGCAAGCAAATGAACAAATGCTCATCATGAAGCATTTGACACAATTATCATGGTTGGTCAATGTAAATTGATATGCTAGAGACAAAAGGAATATTTGTAAGGACATTGAACATCTAGACCAAATTATGAAACAACATAAGACTTCATTTTCACTAAGATTACCAATTTTATTGATGATCTTCTGAAGTTACCATAAAAATTAAAGCATTGTCCATTTCATGATGAACCAAAGTCACCAATGTGACAACATACCTACAAACAGGCCATGTACCAAAAACAAGTAGAACATAATAAAACAGTCTCATTAAAACAAGTGATGACTTATAAGGAAGCTAGATATTCTTTGTATCAGAGATTACCTCCCATTAGGATTCCATTCAATATCTGTGGCCATAAATTGCTAATTGAAGGTATTATATATCCATCTACATAAGGACAAATATCAATCAGCTTGTAAGTAACTACGATTGTGATGTAAGGCCAAGCACAAATTCGCTTAGCTAATTATGCACCAATAATAAAGCACAAATCTTATCAAGAAATTAACAGATTTGATAAATTCAGAGAAGTCAAGCTCATGTCTACATGAAGCATTGAAGAGATATGGCAAAGGCAGAGCCAGAATGTGAGAATCCTAGTGCCGCAGCATACATGCAGTCTTACAAGCTGGGAGCTACTGCATATAGAAATATGTTCCCAGAAACCAGTGAAGAGGAACACAGATAGAAAATGCCCGTTAACTCTTACAAATGCGATCACATATGTCCACAATCAACCAGACAGTCCATTTGCAATCCAACTAACAATGGAAAAAGAAACCGTTCCTTTTTCTGGGAACAAACTACCATCTCAAAGAAACTAGGCAACAGAGAAATAAATGACGACGATACAAATAGAAGTAGTGAACTGAACAGAAAACTCACCCACATAAGCATCACCGCCATTGAACCGGGAACTCAGTAGGAAGACAATTACCCACGAAACAAAAATTAGAGACAGAGAAAGCAAGCGCAAGCGAGAGCGATTCTTTCCAGTGAGACTCCTCTCTAAAGCTCTTCTTTGTTGAAGAGCTCTACGTGATCTCTGCATCGCACATCAGTCCAATTGCAGAGCTAGCTTTCTCTTTACTTTATGCAAATCCCAACCTTCAAAGTGCAAACAAACAATAGATTCAATCAAAGTCGTTAACGAATCGGAATTAAGTAAAGTGGCGTAAGTGCGCATTGCTTTAAAAACAAATAAGTGAGGAATGAATCAACTTTCACCCACTACCGACGACACCGCACATCACAAACACCACAAAAACAAAAGGAAAAAAAAAAAGATGGATAGATCATTCAAAATAGCAATCCACCGTTGCTTCAACAATCAGAAAAGGTGAAGACTTTGGAAGTGCCCCAACTCAATACAACCGAAAATTCAATCAAACTATTAGAATTCAATCACCTTTGTGTATCAAAGAGAAGATGGATTCAGATAGAAGAAGAAGAATTAGAAGAAATTGGTTGGCGTGAAAGGGGGAGCAAATAGCTCATTAGATGGAGTTTCGTTGTTCTCATCGTCGTTCGCAATTTTATGATCATGTGCATCTTTTATCGTCCTATATTATAAGATGTGCTTTTCTTCCTCTCAGATCGAATTTTCCGGTTTCGTCTTCTCGCAGTTTTGTTTCGCGTGAAAGAACAAGAAAGAGACTTATCTGCGTTCGGAAGACAAACAAAACAAGCCGTTTCAAATTAGTCTAATCAAAAAAGTAAATTTGAATTTCCTTTTCCTCCCAGAATTTTAATTATTAGCTTTGAAAATTGGGGTGGGTGGACTGATGACCTGTGCCCATGTGTTTTTGCTCGAGTGTCCCTTCTCTGCCAACCCACCAATCACGTAGAAGCACTTTCGTTAACTGATTTCAGATTCTTTGTCTAATATAATGATATTTTATTATGTCTAATAAATTATAGTTATTTATTTATATAAGTTTCGCATAAATTTTACGTGGGTTCTGTAAAATAAATAACTAAAATTTTATAAAATAAAATAAAATAAAATAATATTAAACAAAAAATCTAAATTTCTTTTGACGTATCACAAGTCCAAAAACTCTATTAGCCCTCTAATATTTAGAATATACGTGTCATTCATTGGGTGGTTCTTCTATCATCTATGATGTCTTGGCGCATTATCATAATCAAATTCATTAATCAATTCTTGTTTTATTAAATTTTGTTTATAAATTTATGTAAAATTTACATAAATATATAAATAAAAATAAATGACATAAGGTTAAAACATCCTAATAAAATCAGGGTGTTCTAACGTACACACTTTTTATGTCAAGGAATTAGAATTAAAAATATTTTATTTTTATGTTGTCAAATAATTTACTGTATAAAACTTTTTTAAAAAAGTTCTTTTTTAAATGACAATCAAACAGTCAACTGATTTTTTAAAAAAATTCTTCTCAAAAAAATCTACAGAAAAAACTCCACTAATAAAAACTTTACTGATATAAACCTAACTAACCATATGCTAAAAACTAAAAGTGAGTTTTTTTTTGTAACAATTACACTAAAATTTAACTTATATTATAAAATTAATAATGTTAAAAGATACTAACATTATACTCTTGAACATTAATTTGGTTTAAAAATACATAAGTGAGTTTGCTAAAAATAATAATTTTAGCCCGACCCTACTTATTTTTTTATTTCTTGGACACTTTGACTTGGGAGCAAGGAAAAGTTGAAGCGTGCATGTATGCATCCTTGTTTTAAGAAGTGATCCAGTCGGTGTAACACACTAATGTATTCTAATGGATGTGGTTCGCCTTTCAATGACATCAAATCGTTTTCGGGTCACACCTCCCGAGATATGCATACCTTATGGTATATAGTATATATCTAATTGATAATATAGATTATTAGAGAGTGACGTCTCGTACTCCCACGTGTGGTATGACTGTTTGTACCTTAGGCATCCCTAGTGAGAAAACACTTGTTATGTATAGTATTTGCGCAAACCTGCAACTCAAAATGCCAAAACTATGAAGAACGAGGAGCAAGGCGATCGAAATGCACTACGGATTAAGAAAAAGCTCGAGTTTATTGACGAAACTTTGTCCAAACTAGAGGATAATTCACCAAAAATTGAAGAGTGGTATATGGTGAGTTCATTGCTAGTTGCTTGGATCCTGAATACGATTAAACCAAAGTTACGTTCTACCATGTCTTACATGGAACAACTACCGAGCCTAAGCTGAGTATGCTCAATGATCACACAGAAGGAACAACACCTGAGCATAGCACAAAGCAAGGAAGAATGAAGGGATGTTGTAGGCTTTGCAGCACAGGTGGGGGTGGAAGTTCGGGCTGCCGCCGCTGCATGTTCAAATTAAAAGACAAGGGCAACAGTTGTTTTCACTATTATAAAACTATACATGAAGCAAAGGGCTGCTTTCAGGTCATCGGATACCATGAATGGTAGGTTGACAGTCCTCAAGCAACTAGAAAAGGAGTGCGTTCGGGCTAAACTGGAGACTATCGGGCAACGCAAATTAATTTTTTTAATGCTCATAAATCAAGAGAAATTGAACATTTTTTTGATTAGAAAAAATTAAGTGAATGGTCAATTGACTCCAAAACAATCCCATCACATGAATGGAGACATTGAATTATTGATTGATGTTTACAAAATCACACCATGCCCAATAGGACTTCCCATCGAGAAGCAAAAAATTGTGATAAAGGTAATTACATTTGGGTGAAAGAGTTTATTTGCGTGACGTTCTCTTTGTGCCACATATGCATTGCACTTTATTGTCTGTAGCTAAAATGTTAAGAGAATGAATTGCATCGTCACTTTCACTTATGTACTATGTGTGATACAAGACTAAACTTTGAAGACCTTGATTGGAGCGAGTGAAGGGCATGATGAAGTTTATCTCTGATGGAAAATGATTTAAAGTTGTTAAAAATATAGTCTTTATTTAAAAATAAAATTTGAGAGTAGTAAGATAGAGTAATAAAAATAAGATTTATTATTTGTCAAAAGATAAAATTTTATCTGTTAAGATAAAGTTATTATCTGTTACGATTTAAACTTTTAAAATTTTGATTTGTTTGCTTAATCTTTATCGAGATATTAGCTAAGTTTGTTATTTCATTGCTTATATATTTAGGCCTTTAGCGTCAATGTAAAGTGCAGCTCATCAGTAAATTACCTCTTGTATTATCTGTTAAATTTGCAATGGGCCTACATGCTCACACGAAGAAAAGTTAGATCATACACAAGCCCAAGTGAGATTTCATTCTAAAATTAATTAGCAATAGATGGAGTAGCTCAGTAGGCTTATATGTTAGTCTTCTTTCCCCTCTTTCTCCAATATGAAATACTCACATGTGGGTATTATCAACATTATCTCTTTTCTATTATATTTTTTTGGTTAAATTATGGTTCTAAAATCCAACATGGTATCAGAGCTCTCAAAGATCTTGAGAGACCTATAAGTGATTAATGTTTTATAAGCTCAAGAGCAAAAAAGGGCAATGAGAGACCAAGAAAGTGAAAAGATGGTGGAGAGAGCCTATCTAGCAAAGGTTCCGTCATAAAAAAAGAAATGAAATATTTCTCAATATGGTCATTATGAGAAGTTTGGTCATAAAAAGAAAGATTGTTGGCACAAAGGAAAGTCTCGATGCTTTATGAAAAAGAATTGCAAGTTCAACAATAGAGAACAAGCAAATACAGTTCAAGTGATTGAAGAAGATAACCTCTTTTAGTCGGTGAGAAGTGCACCAAGACGCATCATAGAGAGAAGTGTTCTATGGAGATAAGTGATGAGAGAAGTGTTCATGTTGAAGAATAGAGAGAAGTGCTTCAAAGAAAAGAGTTGTGGAGAGATGTGCTCTAACTATTAAAGAGTGATGGGAAGTACATCATCAAATTCAAAAAGTCTTATAACCTAGAATCAAGAGGGAATGTTGGAGAATGATTCAAAGTTGTTAAAATTGTAGTCTTTGTTTAAAGATAAAATTTTGGAGTAATAAGATAGAGTAGTAAAGATAAGATTTGTTATTTATTAGAAGATAAAATTTTATCTGTTAAGAAAAAGTTGTTAACCATTGGTTGGCATTGGCTGCAGGTACATTCTTGGAAGATCCTGAGCAGTGTCTGTAGTTGGTGGGTCGATTAATCTATCTTACTATCACCAAACCTACGATCAGCTATTGTGTTCATGTTTTAACTCAATTTAAGTAGTGCCCTCGATAGGAAAATTGGAAGGTTGTCTTACAAGTGGCATGATACTTGAAGGGAAATCTTGGATAAAGCATTTTTTAGTGCAAATAGTGATTTGCACTTATAAATGCACTGTGATTCCGATTGGGCAAGTTATCGAATAACCTAATGCTTACTGACTGATTATTTTGTTTGATTGGGTCCTCTCCTATTTTTTAGAAGATAAAAAAGCAACAGATAGTATCTCGATCCTTTGTTGAAGTTTTGAGTATTGCTCAATGGTTACAACCAACTAGTTGAAATGACTTAAAGATTTACTTAAGTTGTTGGGTGTGCTATATGATGGACCAATGTATTTTGTTTGTATGGATGTGTCGACTACTAGTTACTTGATAAATGAAACTCCCTCCCCTCTACTTAATGGAAAAACTCTATGTGAGATTTTGTTTGGGTAGGTACCTCAATATAACTAGTTAAAAGTTTTAAGTTGTCTTTGTTATGCACACCAGAACGCTCACAATCAAGATAAGTTTAGTAAAATAAGTAAGAAATGTGTGTTTTAAGGTACCAAAATGATAAGAAGGGTTACTATGTTTATGATCTTGAAACAGAAGAATCTTTTGTTTCTCATGATGTAATATTTTATGAAAATACTTCTCCATATGTTGAACCTATAGAGCAAAGTGTGGGTGGTATAGAATTTTTTCCTAATGCACCCGATGCTACCATATGTGATGATGTCGATGGAATCGGAACGCAAAGAAGTATTGAAGATAGGGGAACTGTCAAAGACGAAGGTGGCATAAAAGTAAGGGAGAGCCTAAGGAAGAATGATAGTGGTAAAAAAGGTGGAAGACAAAGTGATGTCCTTGATAGGACAAGTCCAAGATGCCAGGAGGCAGAAGAGGAGACGAGACATGGTGCTCATAATAACCTCGATGTTGACATAAGGAATAGGGGTCAAATTGTAATTACCACAAAGACTATTAAAAAACTTATTAGTAGACATTGAGAGCACAAGTCATTTGCCTTGTTGAAGGAGTATATGATACATATAATGTGTTGCCTACAAGTTTGTACTCATGCTCAAGCTTAATCCAAGCCACAGTCTTTAGGTACTACTCCCTATCCTATAGTGAATTATATGACATATGCTAATTTTTATCTAAGATATTGTGCTTTCTTGGCAGCAGTTACAATAGGAAATGAACCTACTTGATTTTCTGAGGCATTGAAAGATGACAGATGGAGAGATGCTATGAAAAAGGAGATGCAAAGGAGACAATAAAACATGGACTTTGGAATTTTTACCTTCAATGAAAAAGGAAAAGGTTGTAAATGGGTGTATAAGATCAAGTATAATTTAGATGGGTTAGTTGATCACTATAAAGCTCATTTCATAATTCTTATAAATAGGCAAGTGGAAGGTTTAGACTAAATTGAGATTTTTGCCTCGGTAGCTAAGATGGTGACATTAAGGACATTTTTAGCAATTGCAGTAACAAAACTAAGACTTACATCAAATGGATGTCTATAATGCATTTTTGCATGATGATTTGGAAGAGAAAGTTTATATGCAATTGCCCCGAGATTCTCAACAACAGATACAAAAAAGGTGTGTATATTACAGGAATCCTTTTATAGCTTCCAGTAAGCCCCTCAATTTTAGTTTCTAAGCTAGTACTAGCCTTGAAGAAGTATTGCTTCACACAATCCCACTCAAATTACTCATTGTTTACCTGCAACAAATATGATGTTTACCTGAGTATGTTGGTATATGTTGATGACTTAATCATAATTGGTAATAATTCGCAAGCTCAAAGACTACTTGAGTAAATGTTTCTATTTGAAAGATGTTGGTACTCTCAAATATTTTTTGGGCATTAAAGTAGCCTGTGGACTAGAAGGAATTTTTTTTTCTGCCATCGGAAGTATGCACTTGACATTATTATAGAAGCTAGACTACTGGGAACAAAACCAGAATCGTTTCCTATGGAGCAAAACCATTGGTTGGCATTGGCTGCAGGTACATTCTTGGAAGATCCTGAGCAGTGTCAGCAGTTGGTGGATCGATTAATCTATCTTATTATCACCAGACCTACGATCAGCTACTGTGTTCATGTTTTAACTCAATTTAAGTAGTGCCCTCGGTAGGAAAATTGGAAGGTTGTCTTACAAGTGGCACGATACTTGAAGGGAAATCTTGGATAAAGCATTTTTTAGTGCAAATAGTGATTTGCACTTATAAATGCATTGTGATTCCGATTGGGCAAGTTATCGAATAACCTAATGCTTAGTGACTGATTATTTTGTTTGACTAGGTCCTCTCCTATTTTTTAGAAGATAAAAAAAGCAACAGATAGTATCTCAATCCTTTGTAGAAGCTTGAGTATTGCTCAATGGCTATAACCAACTAATTGAAATGACTTAAAGATTTATTTAAGTTGTTGGGTGTGGTATATGATGGAGAAATGTATTTGTATTATGATAGTCAATCGACCCTTTATTGTATTTCATAAATGGACAAAACATATTGATATTGATTGTCACTTTGTTCTAGTGAGATAAAATGTAGAAATATTGCCACATCTTATGTTCTAACTACATGTTTTATGCGAAACAGAGGCAGAATCAAGGGATCATATTTTCTTTAAATGCCCCTTTTCATAGTTTATATGGGATCGGATCAAAGAATTGAGTTTTATTTCTAATGTAGGTACAACATTCACGGAAGAACTTGACTAGCTTCTAAAGCTGGACCATACTCTTAAATATAACGAGTACATATATATCATCTCCTTCGCCTCCTCCATCAAGGAGATTTGGCAAGAGAGAAACAATAGAAAAATACATAATACTACTCATACTAGAAAGAAGGTTCTCAACTCTCTGAATGGTGGAATCAGAGAGAAATTTCTCTATTCTACTAGGTCAGAAAGGATATACCCTAATCTAGCCTCATCATGGAGAATCAATTTTTAATATAGAGCAGGAGCAAAATAAAGATGGAAGAATGAAAGTACCTGTTAAGCCCATACTCACCTGATGTAGCTGTTGACACTGTGCTTGACGCGTGTAGCCCGATCTAAAAATGTGAGGTTGTCCAAGTGAACACTGGAAGTACCACTGGCTGTAGAGAAACACCGAAAGCAGCATCGACTGCAGAGCTGTATCTTCCATCTCTGCATCCGGATCAAAGACTGCTGGACACTCTACCTTAATTTGGTAAGGTTGGGCGAAAAGGGGGAAGACGCGATCTGCGTTTACCCTTTTTACCAAATGATTTTTTGCCCTTGTTTAAATGTAGAAGCATTGGCTCTAAATGTCACCGTTTGTGGTTGGTTTAAAGGCCCTTCTTGAAATGTTGTCGTTTCGTTGTATACGTTATAATTGGCCTATGTCTCTGTAAAAGAACTGATTATTATCTAATATCATTTGTTTTAACTATTAAAAAAAACTATGAATCAGTTGGTTGACATTTTAACTAAGGCATTGTGACTATAACAATTTAAATACTTTCTTGATAAGTTTGGTATTTAGAACCTTCATATTCCAACTTAGGAGGAGCATTAGGTGGGCATATAATGTCCACTTTTAGGAATACAATGTACACTTTAGAAACAAATTAGCTGTAAATATTTTCTAGATGTATTATATGAAATGAATTATTCTTGGTATCTCTTTGGGAAGTTGATTGCTCCATTTTAGGTGTAAGATAGAAAGACATAGTTATACATATTGATTTACACGAAGTTATATTGGGATCAACAAAAATTAGATTTCATTCCACCAAAAGCCTCGTGAAATTCTTATATCTTATTCAGGGTTGTTCTTAACATTTTATAGTTCCGGGTAAAATAAAAAAAAAGGCCCTAATAAATTGACGATATATAAATATGTAAAGTTTAAAAGTATATTTTTATTACTAAAGAGGCTACCTTAAGCCTCTCATTATGACACAGTTGAAGAATCTAATGGCTTACATTAATTTTTAACATTAAGATTGAAAGAACAACTCAAAAAAATGAAAAAATATGTAAAGAAAAAAAAAAGTTAAGAGGATTTACCTCATTTTACTTTTTATGAGTGTCAAGAGTGAGCTGAACCTTATTTGCTCTTTTTGAAGGCTCAAAGTAGACTTTATTTTGCTTCATTTTATTCTTTATAAAAATCCAGAATCTTTATAAAAGTGAGTTATGAGAAGGTGTCTTTCGTGCCCGTGCACAAAGTCCAGCCTAATCGTAACTAGTTTAATAACCAAAAAAAAAACTATTAAAAAAACTATTCATGAATGATTGAATAAAGAGTAAATTTGTCACATTATGTCATGAACTCGTGTGAACAGTTGTTTGAGGAATGAATGATTTATTAGCTGAGTTCTTATAATTTGATTTACTTTTATTTTTACACTTTGAAAGTTATTATATATTTTATGTAAATAATAAAATTTTAAATATAAAACATCAAATAGAAAAATCAAATCACGTGAATCTAATTCATTAAACCTTTTATTAATTTCACAGCTTTTATTATTGGGTGCTTGTTCATCTCATCAATCACTTTATTTGCCGTTTCTGTTTATGGTTTGGCCTTCCGGGTTCCAAGGGATCTTCGAACGTCGTTGGATGGCACTTTGTGATAAATTTCAAGTTTCTACATTGTCTTTGACTAAAATAAGTGCTTTATACCTAATCCGGCTCGGCTTATGTGTTCTGCAATGTTCACCGGCCGCTCAAAATGAATTCTGTTTTCCCTCTTTATATTAACCACACCAACTATAGCTTGGTATCAAGTTAAGCTTTTAAGTTCCGTTGTCTGGGAGGGACTCGATAGTAGCTTTTGCTCTTGTTAGAAAATGATGTTCGCAAGAAAATATATTATATCATTGGGCACTATAACAACAACCAAGAAACTTGCTGACATTGAAAGTGATAACTAAACCACACTTAGGGGTTGCATAGATTCTGATGCTGATGAAAATGTAAAAAGACCATCTAACAGTTTCCACCCTGATTTAAGGATGGAATTGCCACCACTTTTTTCTTGGGGGCGCAATCCTAGATGATAACCTACAGGGACCCCATCATAAAGGATCACTTTAACATATCTGCTACTTAAAGGTCCCTGCAAAGTAAGCTAAAGGTCCAACAATACAGGCATTGATGTAGGTTGCTGGTTCTGAATGACTGTAATCTGTGCGGTCATCTGGGTAACCATCATTCTCATTAGGACCACCAACAATGGCTCCAGTCAATATATTGGGATTCGGGTTCTGCGAATAGTAGTATGGTTGGAAACCAGCTTCACAGCCTATGGACTGTGGGTGGCTTGCGAGAGATGCCACAGAAGACCCTCTGTGGTGAATTCTTTTTGGATAGTTTGGCCCAAACCCTACCATGTAAGACATCTTTATTGGGTTCACACCAAGTATGTAGTCTACCTGTAGTTTGAAGTTGGTCAGTACACAAGGACATGACTTTACTTTGGTACGTATCAGGAAATATGGAGTAAAGATAGTTGAAAGACTTGCCTGTTTCTTAGCGACGAAAATAAGGTTGTTTGGAGTAACCACTTGACTGCCACAGTTGAAGGTATGTCTAGAGGCTTTCATGTACTTGGCATAAGTGGTGAGCAAGAATGATATTGAAGTCACATATTGGAGGTTACTCTGAGGAAGCTTGTAAATTAGCCCTCCTGCATTTTCAAAACATCCCCATATGCTTTAATATCAGTAATAGGAAAACGCAATCCAGAAATATTATTGTTACTGGTCTCTACTACAATGGGGGTTCTTGCCTTGTGTGTATTTTGTAGTTGTGTAAGGAGAGTTTGGTAGGATCTGGCACATGAAGTTTTCAGCTTCCTGTTTGTACTTCTGAAAGTTCTGATCGTTATTCAACAATGCTCGCTGCAATACAAGCTCTTGTAATATTAGAATCATTGTAGATACCATAGAGATTCAGACAACTCCATCTATATATTTATGATAAAATGTACCCTTGACAAGAGAACATGAGCCCCTGCATACTTGTTGTCCCAACTGAACAAATCAGGTTGGTCATCAGCTCCCAATGACTTCAAGATATTGTAGTAAGATATTTCATTGGTTGCCCTGAATAGCCAAGCTGTCCCCCAAAGCAATTCATCCTGACAAATATCATTCATAAGTAAGCATTCTGGTGATTACCTTCTTATGTTTTGGGCCTAAATCCAGTTAGTGCTTGTCATACCTTATAACCAGAATATGAGCAATAAAAAGGGCAAACAGCTGATCCAAGTGAATCACTATACGCCCCCTGGTACTGCAGGGCAAATTGCAACACCTTTCTAGCAGTTCTCAACAGCAAACTTGAGTAGTTTGGATCAACCGCTCGAAAAACCATCGAGGCAGCTGCTAACGCCGCTGCTGTCTCCCCGGCAACGTCAGATCCAGGGTTGCTTGGTGAGACAGAGTACACCGATCTTACAGTGTCCATGTCTTCAGGTCTCTCCCAACACTTGTGATCAACGTTAGGATCACCTACACCAACATAAAGCTTGCCAGGAGTAGATGTTGCACATTTCAGGAGATAGTCGGTGGCCCAACGAATGGCAGCCCTTGCATTTGGCAATTCTGAGCCCATTCTTCTGCCATATTCAAGTGTACTCCATGAAAGCATTGTGGTGGTGAAGGCCATTGGGAAATTGAACTTCACATTGTCTCCAGCATCATAGTAGCCTCCTGTCAAATCCACCTATTCACCAAAAATCAACTTATAATGTTTTAGGCATGCATTGGAGTAGAAGAATAGAACATAGACGAAATGTTGACTGACAACATACGTTGGAAAGTCGACCATCTGAGAGGCCAGAATTTGAGCGCCATCTCATTTGTTGAGAAACAGGAAGCCTTCCTGACCTCTGCCCTTGGAAGAAGATAATGGACATAGACAATGCATCTTTGTAACTGGGATTGCCTTGGACCAAACCAAAGACCATAGAAGACAAAGTAAACACAAGGAACACAAAAGTAGCTTCCTTCCTCATTGTTATTGGTACCTTATTAGCAGCAAGTACCAATACTGAGGTTTTTCGATTGGTTTGGCTTTTATGGTTTAGATTCTACAATGACATCTCTTATATATATAGAGATAAAGGAGCGGAAAGAGGGTCTTATCAACCAAGCGCAAATTAAGGCTTTGTCATTTAAGACTTCTTTCTTTGTTGACCATTTGAGAAGATGGTAAGCTTCAAACTTCTCATCCAAACAATTTAGGACTTGGAAGTTGCCCATGCAATGTTCATGGTATTAGGAAAAGGAAGGATGTGTCAAATGTGTTAGTTGAAAATCATATGCACATGGGTCATCCTAAAAATGGGAATGCTGGTAAGGAATGTCAATGTGGTTGCAAGTAAGGTAAGTCAATTCCTAACATTGCTTCTGTAATATTTAGACATGAAGTATTAGTTTGGTAAGACGACCAAATTCCAGCATGGAAACTAATTTCTTTTCCAATTTTTATTTTTCTAGCATAAATTTCGGAGTTAATTCAAATTTCATATGATTAACAACGTCTCTAATTATGCATTAACAAATCCGATAGTGCAACCATTCAACTTCTTAGGTCTTGTAAGAATAGTGAGTTTATGCCTTAGATTGTTTGAATGTTATCTAACAACCATTAGTATATAATTTTACAGGTTAATTTGTGTAGTGTTGACCTCATTTATGATAAACGATCATAATTGACAAATCTGCATTTACTTTCTGAGTAATTGATTTTTGTAACGTTCAGCATCTTCTATTCAACTTATGAATTTCCCTTCATCTATTGACCTCATATTTTAAATTCAATATTATAAAATGAAAAAAAGTTGGATTATGTTGTTTACAAATTACCGATTATTAAAAAACTTAATTGACTAAGCCGGTTCAATAGTAAAAACTTGAACCTTTCAACTTTCCTGTTCAATTTACGTTAATAACTTTTTATTGTTAAAAATTAATCAATTTATTAATTAACCGGTTAAGTTTCGTAAATTAACAAGTTCTTATAAACTAAAATAAATCAATTAATTTTCACAATCTTTTTTAATTAAATTTCAAATTCTTCAATAAACAAGGACAATCTCTTTCAATCATAATTTAAATTTTATAAGTTTATTTAATCTTTAGGTGATTTTATGATAGTCTAATATCAGTTAAATTTTTTTAACCTTAAACATCTTATCTTATTGGTTTAACTTCTGGTCCAATTTTTAAAACATTAGTAAGAAAGGTTTAGGATAATAGTTGAGATATAGTAATTTATAAAAATAAGTTTAATTGTTTTTTTCACTTATAAAAATAAAAAATAATTTAAACTTTCAATTTTTATTAAATATTATTTAATACTTTAAATTTTATTTTTATTAATTAAATTATAATAGATATATAACAATATACAATTATCTTACTATAATTAAAGAATTAAGAAAATATTGACATATAATTAACAAAATTTAGCATTTATTTAGATTCAAGGATAATTACTTTTTTCTTAAAAAAATAAGACACTTGAATGGCTAATGTAGTAATTGGACAAAAACAAAGAATTGGACTTGCGCTACAAAACATTTGATGTTACGTTTTTGGTATGATTGGTGAATGGCACTATGGCAGACCGTAGCATACAAAATTTGGCATCTTTGGTCTGATAACGAGGACTGGAACAACATCTGCCCAAATTACTGCAAAGATTGCCCTAATTCTCGGCTAGTTTGGTTTCTTTCATGTCAAATTGAATTTTGAACCCAAAAGGGAAAAAGAATATATATACATATATCTAAAAGAAGAAGAAGAAGAAGAGGAGGAGGAGGAGGCGTGAATGGCGCATGTTTCAGGCCCTTGGATCGCGCAAAAGAGATCGGCGCCAATTTTCCCTTTTCTGTTTTATATACATAAAAAGACTTTAGCTACGATTCCAAATTCTTGTGTCTGAGGATCAATACTCTGTTCCCATTCTTTAGGACTAAGCTTGTTTGTTTACTAATTTTTCATTAAAACAAGTTGATGCCATTGACTAACCCAAGGTTTGGATAAGTTGGGATCAAACTTCTTGATTGCAAAGAGCATAACCATATAATATTTTCATATTATTTTAATATGGTCAGAATTCAATTTAATGAACCCTTTTTTTGATTTGTCAAATTGATTTAAGCTGATTTATATATTTTCAACTTTTATTAGTAGTATTTGCACTAGTAATTAAAATAATTCTATAATATTTCTTTAGTGTTTTTTCAATATTTTAAAAATCGGATCAGAAGTTAAACTGGTAATTAAGATAAGAAGTTTAAGGCTTAAAAAATTCAATTAGTATTAAACCGTCATAAAATCAGCTAAAGATTAAATAAAATTAAACATTTTGAAATATGATTAAAAGAGATTGCATTTACCTATCGAATAGTTTGAATTTTAATTTAAAAAATAGTTTGTTAAATGAAAAATAACTAATTTATTTTGATTTATAAGAACTTATTAATTTACAAAAATTGAACAATTAATTAATAATTTGATTGAGCTTTAATAACAAGAGTTATTAAAATAAACCAAACTAAAAAATTAGACGATTCAAGATTTTTAATGTTAAACTTATCAAATCGGTTGAATTTTTTAATCATTAATTTTTTTTAGTAATATATCCATAGAAACAACCATTATGATAATCCCGGAGCTTCAGAAAAATAGGAAGGGTACGAATAAATTAAAAACTAAAAGACCTTAGCTAAGCCTCCTTCATGCCATAATTTAGATTTCTGGTCCAAAAACATGAAGTTGGGATCTTGATTATAGGGAACATTGTAAAAACAGAATGCCCGGACAAATGGTTGTGATCGAATACGTATAATCATTACATTAACTTCATAAGTACTATACATTGACATTAATTTCGTGACAACCAAAATCAATTAACTTTAATTCAAAGACAACAAACTTCAAGTCATGTAAAGTTAGTAATTATCCTGTTCATATTAATTTTATTTTTTATAGCCTATGTTCAACCTCGAGCACGTAAGTATGAAGAGACTTTCTGACCAAGGTATAAGTAAACCTCCTTGTCCTTCTTCACAGAGAAATTACTGTTTAGAAAAGATACATTACGAAGAATGATAGAGATATGGCAGAATCTCTAACAAATTCCGGCATATTAGGATTTGTTTACCCATATGTAGTTGCATTACCATATTCTGGGACTAATTGAAGCATATGTGTGTCTCCCGTTATCGAAGAAAGCTAGTATGGTTAGGTTCTATGATCTAGCATCCGATGCTTACTCTTGAGAATATTTTGGTGGATCCTTTCAACATAACGTAATCATCATCTAAAGCAACAATAACGTGTGTGCATGATAATTCGGACACTTTGTGTGCAAAAGTGACCCACCATGAACAACAAACACAATCATTTACGTATGACGGAGTGACAAACACAATGTTTTCAAAACATATATGGAGATCGATAAGTAATTGCTTTACGGATTTGCTTAATTGGAGGAGAAGTTAAATAAATAAATAAGTAAGCAATCATCATTGGTAATATATATGCTTATATATTGATGCAAACTCAATGCTTTGAAGAAGATCGATTCGATTCATCAAATGTCGTAAAACCTGAAAACTTGGCCATCAAACTTGGGATTGATACTCACGTCTTTTCATGCATTGGATTTTCAAGTTTTATGACTTTATCTTATAAGTTGACAAATTAACTTGGATAGTAAGGCATACGAATATTATTATTTTTTATCAAATTAAAAAAATGGAATTTAATTAATTACTAGAATAGGGGTGTTCGTTAATTATTTGTTTAGAGCTGTTTCAGGTGTATTAGTGGTGGGCTATAATATAATTTGGTTAGTGTTGCTTATGAAATCTTAAGATATGGCGGCGCTACTTGCGTGCAAGTCATAGTATTTCTTGTACCTCTCCAACATTCTTATTATTCCCTGGCTGTAGTCTCTGCCTGTTTAATCAAAGCTATCGGCTTTGCATTCATCCCGGTCAAGCTAAACGAAAGTTTGCCTTTTTTTTCTAGTAGGAAAAACCTAGCAATGATTTTTCAACTTTGATCATAGTGCACTTAAATGTATGAAATAAAATTTTTGTAAAATCATCCCAAAACTATTAGAAAATTATTTTGTAAACGTATTTTTGATATCTGTTATTAATTAAATTATGTTTTTCTTCTTTATTATGATTTGAAAAAAAATTTAAATGGCTCTCCAACTTTGGCAAAATGTAGAAATTTATCTTTAAACTTAATATTTTGAGTTTCTTAATTATTAATTTTATTTTACAAACTAATATGTTTTGTTAGATAGATAAACTAATCTTATACTTGATGAGATTAGGTAAAACTTTGTATATCAAGTATTTAATAAATATTATGAAGATGATATAATACTATAAATAAGAATTATTATTTTTGATAACTTGTTACATATTTTATATTTTATGTCTTGCATGGAGATTAAACATATGTAAAATTAGTTATTTGAAATGCAATTTAACTAACAATTACATCTAAAAGTGAAAGGTGGAAATATTTTTTTTTGTGATGTATGGATCAACCATACGTTATACATATATTAAAATTTTATCTATAAAAAACAATAAATTTGAACACAAATTTCAAATCAAAATATACATAAACCATGCTTGGCAATCAGTGGTTTGCATTAGCTGTTAGCTGTATCTATCAGCGATTAGTTGGTAGCGGATTATGAAGGTATTTGGCAAACAACTTATTTTAGCTTATTGACTATCTTAAAAAGCTATTGATGTGTTTTGTGAATGACTTATTGGTGAGCTTATTTAACCCTAATAAGCTGATTTCTAAAAGCTTTATAAGAGGAACTTTTAGAGTTAGCTGTTTGCCTAATAACAGTATTGTCCTCCACTTTACTCTCTACTTTTGCTCTGTGTGTTTTCAAAGTTGGCTTTTTTTATTGTATAATTATGTCGTGAAGTTTTGAAGAATATAATAAAGAGGTTAATTAAATTTTTTAATCTTTTTTTAATTTTATAATATTAGTTTACATTTAAAAATACCATAATGTTAAGTTTTTGAACATAAAGAGTCACATCAAATTAATATTTTTAGTATATAACTACTATATATCTTATCTGTGTCATATTATAATTATAGATATTTTTAATTTATTAAATAATAAAATTCATACATATTATATGAAAAATACTAATATGATGTAGCTCGTTGCATCATTCATATTAATAGAGAAATTAACGTTGGATTATTATTATTATTATTATTATTATTATGCTTTTATTGAAATTATAAACTTCATTTTTGTATTTAAAAAATCATGCTCTCATAAGTTATTTTATATATCAACAACTAATACTAAATAACTAATTTTATCAAACATCTTTAATAAACAGCTGATGTTATTCGTTCGTCAAATCAACTGATATAATCAGCTATTAGCTAACCGCTAATAGAATCAACTAACAGCTAATGCAATCCATTGTTTGCTAAACAGGCCTATGGCAATTTAAAGACAACCTTATCCTATTATCCTTTTTTTAATATCGTTTTAAAGACTCTTTCGGTATAAGTGAGGTCATATAAACAGTTAAAAAATAGAATTCTTAAATAAATTTTTTTGAAAATTTATTAAATACTAATAACAATAAAATACACACAATAATTTATTTCAATTCTTAAATTTGAGAATTGAAATAAATTATTGTGTGTATTTTATTGTTATTAGTACTTAATTAAAATTTTAATTATTAATTTAAATATAATTTAATTTATTTGAATTGAGTTTAAAAGTTGAATCATGCTACCATATTGGTGGCATTAATTAGTTCATATTTATACCGCACGTAATTCATTGTTATCTTTAATCGAAGTTTAAAAGAAAATTTAAAAAAATATTAAAAATTAAAAAGAGTTTTTTATTTTAAAGATTAATTTTTTAAATTTTATAAGAGAGATTTAAGTTTTTTTTTAATCTTTTTATAAATTGATTAAGAAACTCAAAAATAAAAAGAGGGTAATTTGAATATTTATCATTTTTTTAAAAGAGACAAAGGTAAAGTTAATAATAAAATTCATTTTTGTTAAGATATGTGTTAGGCTATCTTATTAATTAATTTTGGGAAT
>JANZLC010000200.1:5059991-5071083 GCA_026413385.1 Erythroxylum gracilipes
CCACATGGCAACACCTCAAGCATTCAACTTAATTCCTTCTCAATCAACTCAATTCTAACCCAAGTCCCAATGAATAACACTTGTCAAAAAAATGTCCTATGGCCATGTACGCAAAATCCGAATATTGGACAATAAATTCTACTACCCTTGACCAATTGGTCTGCCACTTGGTATTTTTCCTATTCTAGGATTTACCCCGAAAACAAATTTTCAAGAAATTTCCTAAAATTCTCCAAAAATTACAAAATCATTTATGACACTCTCCAAATACATTTTCAAGAACATTTACCCACACTTCTCAAAATTTTCAAAACAAGCACATTTATTTCCAATTATACCGAGAAGGTCAATGAATGCATGTACAAAAATTCCATGTGCAATTAATTCATTTTTCACAATATATGTATGTCACATAATGCATGAACATGCAATTGCATTTCTAAACTCCCACTGAACACCCATATTTACTATTTTGCCCTTCTCGCTGGAACCGGGATGCTACATATAAGAGGAGCTGGTGATGTCTAGCCAAGAATCCTTCAAGTGCAAACTTCACTAACCCCAAGTTTTTGCATAAACTGGAATGATTTATATCCATCAATTTCAATACTCCAACAAGTTTCAATCAGTTCTGTAAATCCCGCCATTTGAGTTAAGCCATTGAAGAATCGAAAAGGAGCGCTTGCTCATCTATTGTCAGTCATCCTTTATATTAACATATAAGAGTGATCCGAAGATAAGTTTTCACCAAAATGAGCAAAGGAGTTAGGATAATGTTGCATCCATAAAGAGTTGACTAGAGAACGATCCAATTTTTTTTGAATAAGCAAGTTTACCTACCGGTTGTTTGACCAAGTAATGACAAAATTTTTATTGAGAAAGAAAATGCTCATTTTTCATTACTTCTTCTAATAAAGTGAGAGCCATATAAATACCTTTACATATGAACCAATTAAGCTAAAAATCAACATTAAAATAGAAAAGTGGATATAACATGTCTCACTAATCCTTACTACTTTTAATTGAAATACTCTTAATAAGGATGACAATTTTTGAGTCATGAGTCTAAATTTAGTTGTTTTCAATAGGCCAAGTCTAGGCCTAAACTAACTTGAGACTCAATTATTCTAAGCAAAACAACATCGTTTTACTTATAATAGTTAGGTCTCGGGTAGGCTTGGGCCTGAATAGCTCAAGGTTGGACCCAATTAAAAAATTACGTTGTTCTATATTTTTAATTTTAAAAAATTATTTTAAAAAGTTAGGGCTAGCCCATTGCCATCCCTAACTCTTAAATAAAAAATTCATCCTAATTAATTAAAAAAACTAAGAAAACTCAAACTGACTATAGTTAACTAATATTACAAATGAGGAAATATAAAATAACAAATTTTCAGCACCATTCAACACTCCCCTTGTCTCAAAATTTGTCACTCTCATCTATATTCTGAAACATTCATACTTGGCGCATGATAACATCTTTGTGAGAATATCTATAACTTGCTCTTCTGTTCCTCAAAAATTCAACACAATAGTTCCTTTTACCAAACCTCAGATAAAGTGATAATGGATGTCTTTATGCTTTATTCTACTGTGATAAGATGGATTTTTAGTCAAGATAATCACTACCTTATTATCACAGAAGATTTTTATTGCACTTGTTGGTTCTTAATGAAAAGCTAGTGATATCCTCAACCACACATCATGACAAGTCAAAGCTATTGTAGCTACATAATCAGCTTCCGATGATGATGGAGCAACTATCTCTTACTTCTTAAGACTGCATCAAACAACAAATAAGCCAACATAAAAACACATATCCCGAAGTCCTTTTTCAATTATCATAACAACCTGCCCAATCATTATTAGTAAAACTAAACAACCTGGTAGGTTTTTTCGAATACTAAATCTTAAAGCGAATAGTCCTAGCAATATAACAAAGAACCCTCTTTGTTCCCCTAAGATGATGCATTGACGGGTTATGCATGAACCTTAAAATAACACCTATAGAAAATGTTATATCATTTTTTGTATGGGACAAATAATTTAATCCACCATTTATACTCCTAATATATCTTGCACTTGCTAAAGCAGTTCATCTTTAGCTATAAAAGTTTCATTCATATTTATAGGAGTTGGGACTGCTTTGCAATTCAACATATTAAACATTTTTAACAGATTAATGACATATTTCCATTAAGAAGTAAAAATTCCATCAACAAATTAGGTCACTTCTAAGCCAAGAAAATAATGTAATAAACCCAAATATGATGTCTCAAACTTTTTAATAATAGAAGACTTAAATTTAACATTGATAGATTCACAAGAACCTATACATACATACATATATATATATATATATATATATATATATATATATAGGTACCTCACTTTTTCAAATAGAGAGTTGGCTCATTTTTACTCCTTTCGAACCCATTCTCTAGGAGATAGGAGTTTGACGTGTTGTACCTTGCACGTGGAGACTGCTTGAGATCATATAAAGCCTTCTTTAGCTGATAAACTTTGCTATCATAACCAGAGATAAAACTTTCAAGCTGAGAAACATACACCTCCTCTTCTAGCTTGCGATTTAGAAATAAGAATTTAACATCAAATTGATAAACCATCCATTCCAATCTGCCAAAGCAAGAAAAGTTCTCATCACTTCAAAGCGAGGCATCAAAGAAACAGTCTCGACATGGTTGATACCTTTTCCTGCGCATACCAATGGTATGAATATCGTTTTGTATTGGCCAAAATATATTGTATCGGTTGAAAAACAAAACGGTATTAATGTTTTTAGTACTGGCCTTAGATACCAGTTAGTACTGGGAGTTTTCATTTGGTACCAGCCGCATATCGACAGGTACTGTAAGTTTTAGAAAAAGCTGAGACTGTTTTACAAATATGAAAAAAAAATTTAACCTAAAACCCACCCCCCTCCTCACACCCGACACTTATTTGCTGCTTACCTTTTTATTTTTTCACACTCTCTCACAGACTCTCACTCACCTCTATTCTCTCTCTCTCGTTCTCCTCTCCATCTCTGACGGTGTTGCTCCCTCAAGTGATTGTCATCTTCCTCCCTGGTTCACGCCAACATCACACCATTTCCAGCCCTCCTCGGCTCCTCCACGTGAACACGCCACCATCTTTAGCCCTCCTCCATGAGGACCATTACGTCATCGCCACCATTGAACCTCCTCCATGTCACTGTCATAGTGTCATCGGCTGCTCTCCTCCTTACATTTGTAGTTGCCAGATTTGGAATAATACCAAATCTAAACCCTACCCAACCCAAAAACCCAAAGCTGTGATTTTTTTGGGTGTGTTTTGACTTTTTAATTGATTTTTCTGCTTAATTGCATTTTTATTGTGAATTGGTTGGAACTTGGAAGTTGAAAGTTGGAATTAAATTGTGAATTAGATTTGTGATTTGCGCTAGGTTAGATATTGGATTGGACATTGGAGTTGAATGAAATGATTCATGATTTTGTTTTGGTTTATTTTTGGTTTGGTTCATTGATTGTGTTTTGCTTTATGTGAGATTTATGTTAAGTTTTTTAATGATGGAAATCGACGGCATGTGAATTGAAAGTTTGAATCAACTTAAACTAAAATTTAAAACTGAGAATGCAAAGACTTAAATAATTAATTGACACATTCTTAAAATTTATGGAATGGTATTTCATTTTCAATATTTGGGTATTTGCTTTAGGTACATAATTAATTGAGTATAAAATTATGCTATTATAAATTAATAATAATTCAGTTGTAGTTAATGGTATTTGGGTATTGGCTTTGGGTAAATAATTTATTGAGTATAAAATATGTTGAATTATTTGGTAATATATATGTGTGGGCTATCATGAATATTTATAATAGATAATGTGTGAAAGTAGTGATGTATATTTGTCAAAAAGAAACTTTTTTCCAAATTGTGAACATGTTGTAGGCTAAACTCCAACCACTTATACTAACACTTATTAATGTCCATTAAAAATCGTAGAAGCAACTTATATATTTAAGAACCAAATGTAGAATGATATATATAATATTATGGTTTGTTAGAAATGAAAAGAAGATTCAAAGCTTTAAATAAGGGGAAAAAACATTTCCAAAGAAGTTATATCCTTCAACTTGATCCTCATATTATGAATATATCCTTCAACTTGATCCTCATATTATGAATAGATGTGTATAAACAATTGTATAAGATATGTCATTCATTATTTGGTGATTATGTAAATTATACCCTTCAACTTGATCCTCATGTTTGAAACTTTGAATTGAAATTATTCAAAATTGTTGGAAATGGAATTGTTTATATATGTTCTATGTAATTATGTCTGTTGAATAATTGAATTGTTAGTTTTTGACTTATAGTGAATTATGTTCAATGAAAGTTAGTTGTGTATGATGTAATCATACAAAATGAGTTATATTATATAAGATGGACATGCTTACTATGTAATGAAATGATGTGTTATATATTTTGATATATGCATTCATTTATTTTTACAAGTAAATGGAAGGAAGTTCAAGTAATCCTGATCAAGCCACTTCAGGAAGATACAATGATCCAACTTGAGCTCATGTTGTATTGGTTCCCAGTATGAGGAACTATGTTATTTCCTTATTTTGTAACAAGCATTTGAAAGGTGGAGGAATGTAACATCCCATCACTGATGGGAAGGGTAAAATAGTAATTTGGGACGGATTATGAGTGTGTATACGTATCTTGGCATGTTCATTATATATATGTGAATGGAAATTTTTGTATATGCACATGATTGTATATGTATTCATGACATTTTCAGGCATATGTGTCTATTGGGGAGCTATGACATAGAAGTGCTACTTGTATGTGAATTGTGAACTACTTGCTTGAGACGTGATAATTTGTTACATATGTGCTGATTGGGATATATATATTGCTTCATTGTGATATGTGCATTCCACGCATGAATGTATGATCAGATAATGACAGTTGTGACCGGAGCAGCCACCGAGAGCTAAAAGCTCAATGTGTTTGGGCCTCGAGCCCACAGTGATTCAGAGCCTCAGGCTCAACGATTAATGCGCCCATGTTAGGACAGTTTAGGCGCTCGGTCACAACACTGTAATAAATTGGAAAAGTATCACATACGCATTTCATATGCATTTGATTGAATCTGTTTGATTGAATGAAAGGCAAATCTGCCTTATACTTATGTGATAATAATCATGTGGTACTTCTGAATGTGAAAGTATGAAATAATTATGATATGCTTAAGTGTTGCATGAATTGAGTGAACCATCGATGATGGTTACCTCACTGAGTTCCCAAACTCACCCAAAATTGCAAACTATTTTTCAGGACCGAGAGTAGACTCCTAGCTCCAGAGGGACTTTTCCTGTCGTGTAGATTGTGTTGGCAAGAGAAGTTATGACTCACAGGTAGGTCAGCTGGGACTTTTGGGATGACCTAGTTAGGACTGATGTATTGTCCTTATTATATAACCGTTTGTACTAGGTTTTTGGAGTGATGTACAGACAGTAAACAATGACAGTTGTATAAATTTTTAATTTTGATGAAATGCAATGAGGAGAATTTTAGCTTCAAGAAGTTCGTGATTTTATATTGATGATTATTTTTATGATTCCATGTGAAGTATAGTAGTGATTGTTCATAGCGCACTCTTATCGTAGGATATGTATCAGTATGACCTACGGGCGTTCCAGTGTATACCCTGCAGTAAGGGGGCGCTACAGATATGAGCTATACAAATAAAAGACTAAAAGAGTTATATCACACTTGGTTGTTTCTTAGTGCAAAATAACAATATGAGGCAACTCAACTATATGGGAGCATAATTTGGTCGAGGAGGGAATAACCCTTATTTCAATATATACAATCCTGGGTAGAAGAACTAGCCAAATTTTGCCTGATCTAACAATGCAAGGACTCAGTTGAGAAATTAAAGTCCTCTGGGATATCAAGAAGACAATTCACCAATACAATGGATTCAAAATTGGACAAGTTCATAGACATGATGAATTCCAAGTTCACAAGTATAGAAGTTGCCCAGAAGAGGATGGAAAGGCAATTCACGTAAGTAGCAAAGAACCATGCCTGTTCTATTCAAAACCTGGAGGTTCACGAAGGCCATTATTATCTAATATAATCCACTGAAAATTTGACAAAAGTCTGCTCTCTATCATATCTCTACTTAGTCTATGCTTCTCTGCCACTCTTAGGTTCAGAATTTTATCAAAACTCCCAGTTTAGCTCTCTAACTTCACCTCCCCTTAATTGCTCTTCTTAACTACCTTTTATACTTCAAAATTAGGGTTTTAACATTGGACATGGTCAGCCATATTGTAGTATGTATAGTTGTGTCCTTTAAAAACTCCTCAAAGGTTAAAATTCGTGGGTAAACACATTCTCAAAAGCTTACATAGACAGTGGACACAATTGTATTCATCACCTACACGGGTTTGTTTGACCTCTACATAAGTGAAACAAAATCTTTGAAGTTGGACACACTCATAGGGACACACATGGTCCCTTATATGACTATGTATATGACTTACAGGGGGTGTGTCCTTCATCAACACAGGCATGTCCCTCAAAAATAGCTTCAATTCTTCAATTCTCTGCCTCAATTTTCCTTGACTTCCTCTCCTTTCAATCTATGAATACAAATAAGACCTACAAACATATAACCAAATAAGTAACAAAAACAACATAAAACTCTCAAAGAAACAATTAAAACACACTAAATATGAGAATAAAAAACATAGTCTATTAAGCATCTATTAAATAGAATATTTCTTATGGGTGATAGATATAACCTCTAACATGACTATATCTCCAAGTTATAGATCTCACTATTTCCTTGAATATGAATACATAGCCTTTAACACTATTATGTCCTTTAACTATAAATTTCACTATTTTCCATGAAACTTATATTGGTCTCATACATAACCATAGGCTAGGCTATGTCACTTATTGCACTTGATCCTTCTAAGTCGTAGGTTAGGATATATGCATAGGTCATACCATGTTCCTCTAAGAATTATGAAGTTCTCTATGATTTTACTTCAAAGTTTCCTTCAGTATTTGAATAATATCACCTTAATATCCAATTTAAATAATTAATTGAAAAGATAAGAAAAACTAAGTAAAACAAGGTAATATAACATTCAAAGTAAACAAAATGCTTTTAAAAAAATACATATTTCATGCACATCACTCTCCAATGACAATTATCATTGAAATCATATGGTTAGAAGCTCATTTGATCCACCAGTCTCCTCCTTTTTATTATGCCTCCCTTAATTCATAAATATAAATTTAAAGTTTCAATATCATAATTCTCTCCTCAACTATTAATATTAAAAAAGATATAAGATATATAAAGTTATAAGTATCAAAAGATATAAGATATAAAGATATAAGTATCATAATAGTCTCCTTTTCCCAATACTCTATTATATAAGCAAAGTGCATATGCCAAATGCTTGTTAAAGAAATAAACATTTTTGAAGAGCCCATATACCAATTCAATTATCAATCTATCTTTCTTTCCTTATCTTTATGCAACAATGCTTTCTCCCTTAAGTATATATGCCCTTTTAAGGGCATACAATAATACTTTCTACTAAGAATATATGCATATGATCAAACATTATCAATATAAAAGGATATGATTAACTCATTTCATGTACTACTTATATTTTCCTCCTTTTTCTTCCTCATTTGATTCAACAATTGACCTTTTCTTATACTAATTTCCTTTCTTTGGTTCATGTAAGTTTTTTTATGATCTTTTTTCTTTAAAATTAATTTTAGAGATACTATGGTTATTTCATATTTGATACCATTGAAGAAAATACCAATTATTAGTACTTATTTCATACCATTTGATATTGACCTACAAGCCAAAAAAAAACTAATTTATTTTAGGTACTTATACAAACTTAGGTCATTAAGGGTTAACTCTTAAAACCTTTTTTTTTTTGACTTAAGGCCTTTTGGGTTTATATAATAAGAATTGTTTCAAAAAGCTCTCTTTATTGATATGTTCATAATTATCACAAAGATAGAATTTCATATGAAAAGATTTGTTGTATGGATCAAATAAGTAAGACCTGTATGAATATGGAAACTATGTATTTTGGGTCTTCTTTAGATGTAGTGACGAATGAGAGCTCATTTTTAGATATAAGGGAGGGGGTATAATGCTCTCCTTATATGACTATGATGCCTAGTATATGAATTGGAAAATGGTATGCTTCTTCGATAAAATATAACTTAAGATGAACAGGAGCTTACATCATACATTTTCCTTATAGTAAGACTCATAATGATTATGAGCTTGTTTTGTGCTACTTCAATAATAAAGAGAGTAAAAGACATATATGAATAAAGGAAATGTTGCATGCACTTCTAGTGTGGCTTTTCATAAAAATTAGGCTTATTTTTGTCTTGAATATTATGTCCTCTAAGTTTAGAATGTAAACCTAATATAATCCTCTAAGTTTAGAATGTAAAACTAATACACCCTTAATGAGTGTATTAGTCAGACCTAATTTATTTATCACGACTCATCATCCTTCTTCAGGTACATGGGTTTTAGATTTATATTAAAGGCCCAATAGACTGAAAATGGTAACTTCGATCAAGATATAATTCATCCATATAAGTAGAGTCTTAATAAAAAACCAACTAAGCTGCTAGTTCATCTCTACTAAAGATGTTTAGAATCCATTTACACTCCTCAAAGGTTGATATAAAAGAGAGACATCCTAAGGTTAGTTCACATAATCACTATCATTAAGCCCAATTACAGATTCCCATGCATTTTTAAGATCCCTCTTCTTTCACTAAATTAAGTGTTAGAGTATCTTTATTAGGATCACCTTTACTTTTAAGTAGCTTCTTTGTAGGCCTATAGTCTTAAGACCAACCTAACAGGCCTACCATAAATTTAGTCTACATCAAAACCATACATAAATATATAAAATTTTCCTTTATGTGGAACCTAAAGGATGATGTATGAGCATTTAAATTTTCATATCTAGATTTAGATGTTATATATTCATATAGGCAATGACTTGTCATCATGCATATTCTTTCCATTTTTAAAAATAGTCTTCGTATCAAATAGTTGATTTCCATAAATGTAACTAATTTTAGACATAAAATCAATAGCTCAGTTTTAACTGCAAAGGACAGAGAAAAGTTACACCAATTTCTAATCCTCTTTTGCAGCTTTTTAATCAGAAGCTGAAAATTAGCTTGAGTTAATCTTTTATAAGTGATAAGTTTTCCTAAATAGATAACTAGAGGTTTTCACTAGTAGATAGAACTAAAATGCTCTTATTCATGTTGATGAACAGCTCTGAGATATCTTTGAATAATATTAAGGGCTATCATTAAAGCTTTAATAGAGCAAGGTTCAGCCTTTCAGAAAAAAGTATTAGATCATCAACAAAATTTACATTCATAATACCTAGTTTCTTACATTTAGAGAGGTATTTGAAATTCTTTTCTTATGAAATAACAAATTTGATGATTTTATTCAAAACCTCCATTTATAATGAATAAGTATAGGAAAAAAGGGTCCCCCTTTCTCACTCCTTTTGTACTCTTAATGACATTGCTTAGCTCACCATTGATAAGCACACAATAGGAAACTTTTAATATACATTGATGAATCCAATTCACATAAGTAGTTAGAAAGCCAAAGGCTGTGAGTGTGCTTAAAATAAAACTCCACTCTATAGTATCAAAAGCTTTTAAAAATTTTATTTTCAAGGCCAATCTCTCTTATAATTCTTCTTATTGTAATTATGAAATAATTGTTAGGCTAAAAGTATATTATCCCAATTTCCCTCCCCCTTATAAAAGCTTTATGAGAGGAATCAATATATTTTGAAAGAACAACTTTGAGAATATTAAAGAGGAGTTTGGAAATGATTTTGTAAAAGGTGTTACAATAGGAAATAAGCATAAAATCCTTCAAGGAGCTGGGAGAAGGTACCTTAAGTATTAGGCAAAGTAAGGTCTTGTTGAGCTCTTTTAAAAGCTTTCTATGATTAAAGAACTCTAGAATAACCTCAGTCACTAAGTATTTAAGTACAAGCCAAAATTTTACCTGGGCTTGGCACTTTATTAGGATACAGCTCAAAAAGTGCCTCCTGCACATCCTAATTAGCAAAAGGAGATCTTGGAAACTCTATTTTCTGAGGAGTGATTTGCTCCTTTACAACATCCTGCAAGAAGATTAGGGAAGATGAAGTTGTATCCATATAAGCATAGGATGTAAAGAAATAGTTGTAAGCTTGCTCTTATATTTCTTCTTGGTTATTAGTCTTTTTTCCATTAGCCCTAATGATGGAAACTATTTTATTGAAGTTTTTCTTAGCTAGGGCTCCCTTAAAATAAAAATTAGACCATCTTTTCCCTTCTTTGAGCCATAAAACTCTTGATCCCCATTTTATGAGTGAATAATTGATTTGGATGCTTGATTGTAAGACTTCAAAGCCCCGGTTTCTAGTGCCTTGATTCCTTAATCCTCTCCAACTAGAATAAAGCAGGCCTTGCATCCTTAATAACTCCTTCCTAGCTTCCAATGCAACTCTTAAAGAAACTAAATGGTGAAGCTTATTCAATTTCTCCAATTCCTCCTTTATCTAATGCATCTTTTATGTGTGTGTGTGTGTGTGTGTGTGTGTGTGTGTGTGTGTGTGTGTGTGTGTGTGTGTATCTTTAAATTACACCTTCAAGTCGAGCTCGGATAGTCTCCTCAAATCTTCCACTCTCCACTAGATGATTGTTGAATGTAAATGGAAAGTGCTTTCTTCTTCTTTCTTGCATTATATGTTGTAAACCAAATATTAAAGGGCATTGGTTCCTCTCCTTCTAAAGGGTTTAATCTATAATGTGACTATAAATAACTACAATGATATTATTGTTATTTAATTCTTCCTTGTTTGTTCTTTATTTTTTCAAACGAAGTATCTGTTGTAATACATGCATGTATGGTGTGGATGACTAGGTACATGATATACTATTTATGTACTTCCTTTAATTATGTAG
>JANZLC010000200.1:5113217-5129111 GCA_026413385.1 Erythroxylum gracilipes
ATGTTTTCTGGTTTCTGTAAAACTGTTGTGATTTTTTTATTTTCAGAAACAAAAAATCACAACAGAGTAAACCAAACACATTTTATTTACCTGTTTTTCTTTTTACAAAAATGACAATAAAAAATAAAAGAAACAAACGGAAACAAACAGAATTGAAATTGTAATTGGTTTTTAAAACATATGTAATTAATTATGTAATTGATTTTTAAAACATATGTACCAATTAATTGGAGCATCTTGAAAATCGCATCCCTAAATTATTTTCGCCAAAAGAGCAATTAACCTTATTACCAAAACAAAATTTTAACATTATTGTAAGCGAAACTAATAGATGCTACATATTTCATACTTCAGTCTATATCAAATTGTTTGAAGCCAATTAAAACAATGTTACCCAAGTAAACAAAGATATAATTCACAAAGGATGCATTTTATAAAGGAAGCAAAACGTGTTATAGTTGTTGATTTTATGGCTTATTGGATGATACATGATTTTGTATAACAATATCCACATATAACATCACTTATATTCAATATGCCATTACAATTGCAAAGTTAGATAAAGTTGTTGAGCTAAGAAATATAACATTGGTTGGACTTTGGGTCGAGTAATTGGTTATTAATATTAGGGTTCTCACAACAAAAATCTTATGCATTTTGAAATATAATAAATTACATTGATTTTCCTTAACTAGAATCAAACAACATGATACATACAAATATATGAACATTTCAAAACACATGTGGAAAAGGTCATCAGACAAATTTGTATAAACTGAAAATAATAATGGTTAAATGAGTTATTTACTATATTATTATTATTATTATTATCTTTATTAGATTAGTAAATTTATTTATTAAATGTGTTTAAATCTTTTTGAGAGAAAAAGTTTTTTATTTAAACATTAAAACTAATATTTTAACATCTTTGAAACATAATAAATTATAAATAATTAATATAATTTAAATAAATATTGAAATAACATTAACACATGTCGAGAAACATTTTGAAAGAATTTGTAACAAAAACCATACACTCATAAATAATGCAACTATCGAGAATTATTTTTATTTCTATATTAACCTTGTAACCTTTTTATTTTGAACATAGCAATTAGTGCTATCTAATTGATTTTCAATTATAGGGATGATTGCTATAGTTGTAGCTGTTTCTTATTGTTTTTGCCTGGGTCGTTATTTAGTTCTAATTCCATTTTTCTGTTGAGATTTTTAATTTTCTTTTTTGAATTTGATTTTTTAAAATAAAATTTAAACCTTTGTGAATGTTAATATCAATAAAGTAATACTTTTTATTATTGACAATAATTAAACATTAAACAAGATTTAGTGTAAATTAAATTTATGAAATAATTAAAAAATTTATTTTAATATATATAATATAATATAATATAAATAAATAAATAATGAAATAATAAATTGTTTGTTAAATATTATTTTTAAAATAATATCTATTTATTAATATTTTTAATTATTAAAATAAATGTAATTATTTTGGATTAAATATTTGATATTTAAACGTTTTTATTTCATAAATAACTATTCAAAAGTATGTGTTTTAAAGGTAGTTTAAATTTAAAATATATTTATTCAATAATTATTTAATTTAATTTCTTATTTTAAAAGAATATGCCAAACTCTAAAATAATTTATATCAATAAACAAACGTAGTTTGAATTACTAAAATTATATTAATCATAATTTTATTTATAATTGATATTGGTTAATTAAATAGCATATATTAGTTAATAATAAAATTAGATTTAAAATAAAAATAGAAAGTTAAAACTAAAATTTTATGATTTTCATAAGTAATGAAGCAAGAAGAAAATTAAATAAAAAAATAAACCAAAATCTCAATCAAATAATTTTTTTTCTAAATTTGAAGATGAAAATAGAAAAACAAAAGTAGAGGTTATTAATGAAGACTGAATTTATAGTAAAACTTGTGATACTATCTTAACTTGATAAGCTTATAAAAATAAATACTAAATAGGTTAGGGGTGTTTCTAGCAGAGATCTCTAACGTTTAAGTTAATAAGCTGAATGGTGCTAAGCATATAGATAAATTACTAATTATGCTTAATGGAAGTAGTTATTAGAACTTACCTTAATATGTCTCCTTTGTATAAGCAATCCTTTGTTGGTGTATAATTAAACTATGACTATCCTTAGTAGAATTAAATATAAAGCAATTTAGTATTTGATTAGGACTTTTATTCCTCACATGGTTTAATCATACTTTAATTGAACTTACCTTTCTTGGCTAATTAGACTTCTATATGGGCCTAAAGTAGGTAATCTTATAAAAGATTAGTAAGCCTGTTGAATTAACTCCAACTCGATCCATAAACTCATTAGGTTAATCAATTTTCCCTTACTTTTGTTGAAACTTGGGTTTTTGAAAATGAAACTCCTAATACCCTTCAAACCACTCTAAAATCACTTGTTAATTGGTTAACAATGAACACTACAAGCATGTGAAAAGTAAGTAGAGTATAATCTAAGAAAGTTCATTAAGCACCAAAGCCAAGTCATCTGACACCTACAAGTCTAATTTTGTTGTATTGACAATCATATTCAACACCTACACTATGCCTTTCATATGCAAACCTATCTTTTATAGAACTAGATATGGTTGATGCATTTGCTCAGCTTGATTCTACTCAAACTGAGGAGCCTAATAATTTTCCTAATGTTGAAGGGGAACCTCAGGTCCATGTTCCTACTTGTGAACGATCACCACCTAACCCTAACGATTCTAACTCTATCTATTAATATACTCCTCTACTTCTAGACACTTGGTTCCTCTTCCTTATCATTTTTTATTCATCCTATATGTAGGGATGTAGATATATAGATGCTTCGACATGTTTAACTCATTTGTTGTTTTAATTTATGAAAATTTAAAATTGTTTATACTTTGCAATTTTGTTTTTATGAATGAATAGTTATCATCATGCATATTCAAATTTCTTATTAGTCATGTGAAGTTTAGCTCCAATGCATTTATTATTATTTTTAAAAATGTTTGATAGGAATATAGGTTTAGTTTCAACATCTTAATAGTTTTTTTTACAAAAAATAAATTTGAAATGCATGTGGAGTCTAACTTCAATGCCTTAATTAAATTTTGAATGAAAATGAATACGACAAACATGTAGAGTCTAGCTCTATTACCTTAAACAATTTATAACAAAAAATACTTTTGATAGGCATACAGAATCGAACTTCAATCCCTTAATTCAATGAGAATAAAGTTAACAAGCATGTAGAGTCCAAATCTAATGCCTTAATAAAACCTTAAGAAAATGTGGACCTAATGACCATAGAGATGTTTTTTTTTTAAATTTGAACTTGACGATCACAAGGATGTGTACTTGATGGTCATAAAGATGTGGTGGACTTGATGATAATAGTGATTTCGACTTGATGATTACAGGGATACAGACCTGATGACTATAGGGATATGAATATGAACATTGTATGGATATAGATTATAGCTCCATTGCCTTAACAAAATTATTATAATTTATAACCTCATCATTGTAAGGTTGTGGACCTACCGAAAGTCGAGATGTGGAGTTTAACTCCAATTCCTTAACAAAATTATTAGAATTTTGAACTTGACAAACTGTAGGATATGGACTTAATAATAAGTGTGTGGAGTCTAGGGCCAATTCCTTAAATAAATTGTTAGAATTTTAACCTATATGATCACAACGGAGAAAACCTTACAACCATAAGATGTGGAGTATAAATTCAATTCCTTATCAAACTTGTTAGAAATTTAAACCTAATGATTGCATGGATGTGGACCTAAAAATGTAGGGATGTGGAGTCTAACTCTAATTCTTTAACAAAATTGTTAAGAATTTTGAACATGAATATCACATGAATGTGGACTTGACGATCGTATGGATATGAAGTATAGCTCCAATTGCCTTAATGTTGTCTAGTTAGACAACTTTTATGTAATATCAGTAAGGCAAATCCATGGATCAAATCATAAGCATTTTCCTTTGACATGCTCCCATATAATATTGTTGAAAGGACTCGTGAAGAAAATATGGTCTCTTGTTTCTACGTGCATTCGACACGTAGGACAATTCTTGTTATCTTGTAGGTAAGGCAGTGTGTTAGAGGTTTGAGCTTGTTTTGTATTGAAAGCCATAAAATGAAAGAGACTATTGGAGTTGATGCTTTACTCTAAACAATTTTATACCAGTCAACCTTAAGGCATCTGTTTCTCAAGAGAGTTTTGGTAGTTTTGTTGGTTAATGTGTGTACAAGATAGCCCTTCCAATAGAATGTGTTAGGAAAATTTGGATTTGGTTGATATGCAAGTTGTAGATATCTCAGTCTGTGAGTGAGCTGCTAGGAGTTTTCATTAATAACTGAGGATAATCTGGTGTGAAGTGAAGAGACAGTTAGGATCCTTGGGGTGTAGAGAGACTGCAAAAGTGGTTCATGACCCAACTAAGGATGGCAGTCTTGGCCCAATCCAGCCTGACTTTGGTCCAAGTTAGTCTCGGCCCATGACCCAAAGGAAAGGTGCAAAACAATGTGGTTTTGTCATTTTTTTTAAAAAAAAAGTATAAACGGGTAGGGCTAGGTCGGACGGATCAGTAGCCACAGCTCATCCGGCCATAGGCCACTCTACCCATTTCCATCCTTAGACCCGACCAATTGTTAAACCAAAAATTGGTTAACCTACCATTCCCAAGTCTGCTTGTAACATCAATTTGCTCAATGTCTCTCAATTTAAGTATTTGATTAAGGAAATATGAGTGTAAGGAAATCTTGCTGATTTGCCATGTACTTCTACCTTAGAGAAAGTATGAATGTAGCCATCTGACCCATAATAAGCTTTTTTCGATCTACTGAAGTATTTTGAGAATCAGTGTTTGGTTAGTGTTTTTTAGCAATGAAATATTCAGTCCACCTTCATATATGGGGAGGCAAATGTCAGTCCATTTCACCTTAGAGCTGCACCTTTTGAACCATTCAGATGATTCCATAGGAAGTTCTTGAGCAATCGTTTGATAGCTTTGATGATGTTTTGGGATAGGAATATATGCCAACTCCAATATATATGCAAAGAATTGAGCATAACTTTATAAGTTGTAACTTAGTTGCATAGGATAAAGATCTGTTAACCTAAACGTTGATCCATCTTTGAATTTTTTTCAGTGAGAGGTGAGCATTCGACAAAGCTCAGTCTCCTTATTGTGACAAGGAGTCCCAAACACACAAGTGGAGACATTTGGACTGCATTCCAGTAGTTTGTGCGATGAGTGGTTCTAAAGTGTTGGCACTTTTGGAAATGAGAAAATGACTTTTGCTTCAATTGATCTACAGTCCCGAAAAGCATTTGAATTTAACAAGTGCCCATGTGAATGTTTAAATATAGTCCAACTTAGCCCTGCAAAATAGAAGGATATCATCTCCAAGCACAAAGGTTAGTTAAACCAATCATTTTACATTTTGAGTGGTGCCTGAATTTGGAGTTAAGAAGCACTTCTTGGTTGATGATTCAGTTGACAGTTTCCATATAAAGAATGAAGATCCCCTATCTAAGACCTCTGGTAGCCTTGAAGAGTTTGGATAGACTTTTATTGATCATCACTGATAATGTAGTCGAGGAGATGCATTCCTTTAACGATTTAATGAAGATTTCAGGGAACCTGTAAGCATGTAGCATTTTCCATATGAAATCCTAACTTACATTGTCGAATGCCTTGTGAAAATCTATTTTCATTGTGCAGTTGGGAGAGAAGTTAGCTCTAGAGTATCCCTTTAGTAGTTCTTGAACAATAAGAACATTGTCTCCAATGTGACTGTCACTTATAAAAGCACCTTGATTCCCACTAATCAAAGGGTTATTGCTTTTTTCAATCTACTTACCAGGATTTTAGAGATAATTTTGTAAAGGAAGTTAGTGCAAGCTATAGGTATAAAGTCTCCAAAGTTGGAGGGATTAGGACCTTTGTGCATTAAGTAGAGAAAAGTTCTATTGATTTCCTTTAAGAGTACTCCCTTTGTGAAGAATTCATGGGCTGTCTTTTTCACAAAATTCCCAGTGATTTTCCAGGATTTTTGGAAAAAATAATCATTGAAGCCATCAGAACTTGGTGCCTTTACACCATCCATTGCAAATACAACTCTCAAGTCCATTATCATTAACAGTTTTGGTTAAAAAGACAAATCTTAAGGAGAAACTTGCTTCAAAGTAAGATTGCACAGATCATTGAGTGAAGCGGTTGAAGGACTTGGTGTGCCAAGAATGGAATCAAAATACCTTATTGGATCCACTTGTATTTCTTGGTTTTTCTAAAGTGTTGATCCCTCTTTGGAAGTGATTGAGTAAATTTTAATGTGGTTTTTCCTTACTAGAATATAGTTGAAGCAGAAACTGGTGCATTTATCACCATCTTTAAGCCAATTCACTCTAGTTTTTTGTTAATAGCAAATAATGGTGGTTTTTTTATAGCTTGCATGTGTTTAGAAAGAGCTAGCTTCTCGATATCCAGCATCATCTGATCATCTAGTTTCGAGGCCATCTTAGTTTGAATGTCTTCAAGTTCTAATTTGATAGAGTTGACAACGAATTAGGTGGATCCTTTCGATGATTGTAACAGCTTGAACTCATTTTTTAATGGTTTTTAGCTTTTTTTTTTACATAGCTGAATCTCTTAGTCCCCACAGAATGGTAGTCTACCCCTTTTTTGCAAGCTTAAGAGAAACCTGATTTTGATAAGGTAGTTGTTGGATCTGAAAAGGTGATGCGTGATATTTTTATGAAACAAATTATCAACTATAATTGGGGTGTAATATGAGAATAAGGGGTCTTTGAATTTGGTTACGCTGTTAGGAAATTGGTTTAACCATAAATCATTGACTAGTGCACGATCCAGCTGCTTCCTGATATACTAGTTTGAGTTTTGTTTGTTGGACTAAGTAAATGTATGTCCGACAAATTTGAGATCCATCACCCTTAACTCCTGAACATATTCTTTGAAGTCAGATGAGTAGTCCTTTAAGTTGCAATGTTCCTAAGCTTTTACAATGTGGAGTATTGAGTCGAAATTCCCGCATATCTTCCACAATTTTGTGATGTTACTGTTGACAGTTCTGAGGTTTCCCTTTTTAGATTCCACGTATTTGAGTTTGCATAGGTTCCCTGAGTCTCTGACAACTAAGCTCCATGTAGTTCTCTCGATTGCTCTTCTCGGTTGCTATTTTATATGGTTATTTTTAAAGTTTTCATGGGGGTTAATGTAGGGAAGTCAGTGTTGGTGAGAAGGAAAGCAGGTTGTTCGTGGATTTTATAAAGAGTGTTTTTGGGTTTACGTTGGGAGAGTATTTTAGGGTTTTTGGGTTATAAAAGGAAAGTGGCATTTTAGAGATGGATGTCGGGTGTTGGAGCGTGGGGATCTAAGTTGTCTGGTCGGAAATCAAGAAAGGGGGAAGTTTGGAGAGACATCAGAAAGAAGTTTACGTAATCCAACCTTTATTAAGTATTTTAATTGGTCTTTAATTATGACTTTAACTCATCACATGATTAGATCTTACTTTAATTGTACTTTCCCTTCTTTAAGTAATTAGATCTCTTACATAGGGGTGAAACAATTAAGTCTGTATAGGGATGACAGTCTTGATTCGGCTCGGTCTGGCCCGAGTCGGGCCTGGGTTGGTCAGGCCACGGGCTAAGATTGCTTGGCCCGAAGGAAAGGTGCAAAACGTCATCCCATCTATACATCGTTTTGCCAATTTTTTTTAAAGAAAAAGTGTAGATGAGATGTCGTCTTGCACCTTACATTTTGCCAAATTTTTTTATAGAAAAAGTGTAGATCATTTTGCCAATTTTTTTTTTTTGTATAAGAAGTGTAGATGAGATGTTGTTTTGCACCTTCCATTTTGCCAAATTGTTTTTATAGAAAAAGTGTAGATGGGCGGGGTTGGTTAGCCTGTGGTCTGGCCTAGCTACGGGACGGGTCAGGCGCAGCTTAAGCCTGACCCTACTTATTGTCATCTCTAAGTTTGTAAAAGATTTATAGACCTACTAAATTAACTTTAACCTAATTTGCATACTTATTAGGTGTGTATCATCAACTTTGACTAAGGATGGCAACTGAGCCTAACCCTGGCCCGATTCAAAGTCAACGAGCTAGGCTTAGGTTGATAGACTTCAGGTTAGGCTCGGGTTTGACCTAAGGCCTGACACTTATAATTAAAACGATGTTGTGTTAAGAAAACGTCTTTTGTTTTCCATTTTTTATTTTAAAAAAGTTCTGGCCAGGCTGAGTCATTGACTCAGGCTAGGTCGAGTCAAACTTGGGCTTAGGTTGAGATGTCTTAGGCCCGATCGAACCTTGAGCTAGGTCAGGCCCATTATCATCCCTAACTCCGACCTAATTTTTATACTTATTAGAAGTGTATCGATTATCCCACACGAGATTTGTTGAGTTATTTAAATGTATTCTAATGAATTGATTTTGAGAATTTCATAAATATAAATATATGTCATTAAGTTAAAATGTCATACAAATAAATTATGAAATAATAAATTTTTATTAAATTCTTTGAATTATTTATATTTAACTTTTAAAATTTAAGGATTTATTTATAAAAATTAAATTTTATTAAACAACATTGAATAGAAACTATCATCCTACATTGAAATTTTAAATTAAATAAATTATTTATCAATTAGATTCAATAATGTAGTATAGTATATAATTAAAACCAAACAAAAGTCAACTTGTAGCGCCACTTTGTTTCACTGTTGTGCGTTTCTGGGCTAAGTTTGGTGGGAGATGGCGTTCTCCATTACTAAAACTTGTTCTTCTTCTTCTTTCTGTTCCGACGCATCGTCTCAGCATCAAAACCACAAGATCTTTCCCTCGCATTCTTCTTCGTTGTCTCTTATTTCTCGCTCTGCTTTTTACAGGTCTCTTTTTGTCTTTTGTATTTAGAACGTGTTGCTTGTTTTCTGTTGGATTTCCTAGAAAATGATTGTTTAACATGAAATGAAAAGGGTTCTGACTTGTTGGGATTTGTTTTTGTATTGTGTTAAAGAGTTTAGGAGGTTGTTGGTTGTGATAGGAACGACGGAGTTTTTTTTTTTTTTTTGATTGAGACTAGCATTTCAATCTTTCTAACTATTAATAGAGGCATTTCATTTCATTTCATTTCAACCTTTATAGCTATGAATTCTCGAGATAATGGGTGCTCTTTATTACTTTGGATTATGATGGGGCGAGTTGGCTGAGGGAAAAAAAAAAAGGAAGAAAGAGTAGAACTTTAGTAGCTGAAGTTTCTAACTTTTGAAGGAGAGTTTCATGTGTTTTTTGTATTTCGAATTTTCATCTTGGGCTTTTATGTCTAGAGCATACTTAGTTTGCTTTATGTCGATATTTTCCAAGCCTCGTTTTTCTACTTTTTACGATTAAAATGTATTTGATTCCTCTATCACTCTCATTTTGCATGCTAAGCTTAATTGTATAAGGAAGTTCTTTTTTATTTGTATCAGATCGGGCTTTGTTTCTAGGCGGGGGAAGAAGTGTTCTTCGCTGACTCATGTCTGTTCATCTATTAAAGGTTGATTATCTGCTCAATTTGGCATCTAATTTTTATTCAACCTTCTTTGATATTGTTTTGACTTATATGGATGATTTACGTTTTCGTTTTAGCTGTTTTACTTGATGAGTACAAGGAAAACCTTTCCCTCCCGAAAGGTTACTCGTGGTCGGTGCATAAGTTTGGTGGTACTTGTGTGGGAAGCTCTGACAGAATCAAGAATGTAGCCGATGTAATTGTTAATGATGGTTCTGAAGGGAAATTGGTGATTGTGTCAGCAATGTCGAAGGTGACAGACATGATGTATGATCTCATAAACAAGGCACAATCACGGGATGATTCCTATATATCTGCTGCTGATGCTATTTTCGAAAAGCACAGATTAACAGCAGTGGAACTTCTGGACGGTGATGAGCTTGCTACCTTTTTGTCCAGGTTACATGATGATATCAATAACCTCAAAGCCATGCTTCGAGCTATATACATAGGTCAACATACTTCCTCTCTCTGTCCATGCAGCTTAGTTATGGACAGACTCCTTTATTTCATGTCTTCTGTGTATGCATACACTCCAAGATTTTAGTACGGTTCTGTCTTGACTTATGTTCTTTCTGGTTGAGGTTTTTTAAAACCAATGCTGAATTCATGACCTCTTTTCTCTTGATATAAGAATGTGTGCACATGCATCTAAAAATTATATCTTAAAATATATTTACAGACACACACAAACGCAATACTTGTCATGTTCCATTGTGAACCTCAGCTTCATATTCTTGTTGGGTTTTCTGATGCTCTTTCTAATTTTTTTCATGTTCTGTTATGATTACAAAAATAGGATTTTGTTCAAGGAAATAAACATATAAGTTCCCCTTCTTGAACCAATTAAGGAATATTACAGTAAATGGATGAATGTAAGTTTTGGCATTTTTATGAGTACCTAGCGGCTGAAATTCTTGACATCCTTTCCACAACAACTTTCAATGGGTGCATTTAAAATGTCTTTTCTTTTGTTTTCCTTCTTTCTTCTGTCTTTTTTTTTTTTGAAAGTCATTTTTCATTCTTCATTGATGCTCATATGAATATAAGACACAGGTCAATTTTGCTTGTCACATTTGGTTTTTGTTGCTTCCTAGTAACTTTCTTTCTTGATTAACTGCAGCTGGTCATGCCACAGAGTCCTTTACCGATTTTGTTGTTGGACATGGAGAGTTATGGTCTGCACAGATGTTATCATTTGTTGTTAAAAAGGTCTAGAGTCGATTTGCTCAATGTTATGACAACTGCCTTCTAATTGTTACTTTTTCCTTATTTCTGAAGTTGTTGCATTCTTCTGCAGAGTGGATTAGATTGCAAATGGATGGATACCAGGGAGGTACTGATCGTAAATCCTACCAGTTCCAATCAAGTTGATCCTGATTTTGTGGAATCTGAGAAAAGACTTGAAGAATGGTTCTCAAGAAATCCATCAAAGACAGTGATTGCTACTGGCTTCATAGCTAGTACACCTAAGAATATCCCCACAACTTTGAAGCGGGATGGAAGTGACTTCTCTGCAGCTATAATGGGTGCTCTGCTAAAAGCTAGACAGGTTACTATCTGGACTGATGTTGACGGAGTCTATAGTGCAGACCCCAGAAAAGGTTTGTGCTTGGATTTACTGGGTGATGTGGAACTTTTCCGTGAAAGGATCTGCTTCTTCTGTATGCTTTTCTTACAAAGTCACTCTAATTCTAGGGATTTCTCTCATTGAAATTCTGAGAGGAAATTAATTAAGTGTTTAGTGTTGTTCTAAGAAATATTTATTTCCCTAATCTTCATTTTTTTTGCAGTTAGTGAAGCTGTGATACTGAGGACATTGTCTTATCAAGAAGCCTGGGAAATGGTGAACTTCATGACACTTCTTATACTGGTCAATGTTGCTTCTTTTTGTCCCTAATGTGGAATTCATGTGAATATTTAGTCATACTTTGGGGCCAACGTTCTACATCCACGGACAATTATACCTGTGATGAGGTATGACATTCCAATTGTGATAAGGAACATCTTCAACCTCTCTGCACCTGGAACAATGATCTGTAGTTCTGCTACTGATGAAAATGAAGATACCCAGAAATTGGCATCCCCTGTAAAAGGTTTTGCAACAATAGACAATTTGGCTCTTGTGAATGTTGAAGGGTGAGCTATTATTTGATTATTTGTTCTTATATCAATTAGTTGGTGTAGAATTTTCAATATTTTGTTTTTCTTGGCAGAACTGGAATGGCTGGTGTTCCTGGTACAGCTAGTGCTATTTTTGGAGCTGTAAAAGATGTGGGAGCTAATGTCATTATGATATCCCAGGTTTTGAGTCCTCTAACCTTAATTTTCCTGGATTCCTAAATAGCAGTGCAACTTAGTGTTTGTATTTATGTAGGCTAGTAGTGAGCATTCAGTGTGCTTTGCTGTTCCTGAAAAGGAAGTAAATGCTGTAGCAGAAGCTTTGCAATCTAGATTTCGTCAAGCTCTAGATGCTGGGCGCCTTTCTCAGGTGATCTTGGTTATTTTAATCTTATACTTCATAGTTCTCAGTTTTCCTACCAAGGAGTAAGAGTCTGTGAAACCGGATTTTAGTTCCCTAGAATTTCCAAGCTTATGAAATAGCTTAGGAGATATAGATTTATTTATCTAGTTTGGAAACTCGTATGTTAGTTCCTTTCTCTATCTAACTTTTCAAAAATTTCCAGGTTGCAGTCATTCCAAATTGTAGTATTTTGGCTGCAGTTGGTCAGCAAATGGCTAGTACTCCTGGAGTGTGTTCTACTCTTTTCAGTGCTCTAGCTAAGGTAAGGACACACATATATGTACCTATGTGTAAAATTATATATGGTTGAAGTGTCTTTAGATTTCATGCGTCTTTTTGTTTTTATATCTTAGTTTGTGCATTTTCTATATGATGAAGATTTGAGGAATTTTTGAATTGCAGGCAAATATCAATATTCGTGCCATAGCTCAAGGTTGCTCTGAGTACAATATTACAGTTGTTTTGCAGCGAGAAGACTGTATAAGGGCTCTAAGAGCAGTTCATTCAAGGTGCTATCTCTCAAAAACAACAATAGCCATGGGAATTATTGGACCTGGATTGATTGGTGGCACATTACTTGACCAACTAAGGGATCAGGTGCATTGTTATGTTAGATGTTCCCTTGATTAATGGATTTATATGTTTGGTTGGCAATAGACAGAAAAGAGTTTGGGCATGAAGGGATAGGGAAGTTTGGTCCTTATGTAATGGTCTTCTCCTATGTTGATACTCTGTTAATTTAAAGGGATAGTCCTTCAATTGGAATGCAATTTTTACGGTTTCTTACTTCCATTAATAGTGCTCTGGTGAGATAATATCTTTTGGAGTTCCACACGCATTACATTGCTTATGGTAAATAAGGAGTCACTTGAGATAGCATGTAACAGAGTGTGGGTCATTCTTATTTTCATTTGAGCTACAAAGGTTCATGTTTCCATCTGATATGTTGAGTTCTGTATTTGTTATACGTCCGATCCATAATATCTTAAAAATCAAACTTAATTTAATGGTTAGGACTGTAAGTCTGGGTGTTTACTTTTGGCACACAACATCTGACTTTGGGACATCTTTGTAGTCCTTTTCCTGTTGTTTTATGAAAGAATGCATTCTATTTGGATCTCTTCAACATATGCCCTTTATTTTAAAATTATCTAGAAGTTATGAGATTAGTATCAGTCTTAACATCACCTTAATGTAAAGTTATCTAGATGTCTATAAACTTTATTGAGATTAGTGTCATTCTTAACATGCCCTTTATAATGTGTGATGATTATTTATCCTTCTTGATTGTCTTCTTCATAATCAAGATCAGGATAACTTCTCTGCTTTTCCTTTTTTTTTTTTGCTTGTTTACGTGAAAATTCATGGGATTCTGAAATTTTTGGACAGGCGGTAGTCCTGAAGGAAGAATTTAATATTGATTTGCGTGTAATGGGAATCACTGGATCAAGAACAATGCTTTTGAGTGACATGTAAGCCCCCAAACACCTATATGAACTTCCTTACTGTTAACTTTTCATATTTGGAATCATTTGGAAAGATAGCGTCTGCTTTTCTCTCTGTTAAAGAATTGTACCATATTCATTCAAAAGAAAGACAAGGAAAGGTTATAGATAGAGGTCTCATAAAACTTCTAGCGGTTACACTAAGTGTGATGCTCACTGATGAGCAGATAAATTTTGGGGCCCTTATTTGCAAAAAGAAATATACACCTTGAAATGAAGTCAAGGTGTTGCAATGCCATTGTTAAGATGTTGCAATGCCATTGTTAAAGAATTATTCAATCTTTTTTTTTATTGTTCAATATGGACCATAACTAGCTTTGATTAATTCTGAATGCTTATGGGAACAAGTCTCTGCTCCTTCCCGTTGGAAAGTTTCTTCTCATATTTTCCTACCATAGCAGTATAGGAACTTGGTCCTATGTTGTCATATCTGTCCTTTCTACTTCCTTCCATCTCTTATTTCGAGCCAGAATATCAGCACATTTGTAGACTTTGAATTGCTTACTGAAAGAATGAGGAACCTAAAATTAAAAATAGACCTCTTTTCTGCCCCCTTTAGCAGGTTATTTATGAATTAGAAAATTAAGATACCATGAACTATGCTGGCTTCAGAAAATGGAGTACATAGAATGGGGAAGGTCGATCCATGAGTGTCTCAAAAGCATGTTATTGAACCTTAAGTCATTTGTTTCTGATGATATTATTTAATGAACAGGTTTGAAATTGGGAGTCACCATTTCTTTCCACAAATGGCCTTATTTTTTCTTTTTGTTTGGATGTGCAAATGGAAATCAATTGTTTGTGCATTTTGTTGGGCTTTATAATAATGTCAAGCTAAGAGCCAATCTGGTCCTGAGTAACATTGCTTTGAACGTGGACGGGTTTTGCTGACATAGCCCAGATTTACAGTTTGTGATGGCGTCTCCCACTTTCTTCATTAGGCATCTCTTCTGTCGTTATAAAAAAAATTGTGAAAATAAATCTGTACATCAAAGTTTTTGCTGCAGGATTTCCAATGACTTTTGGTAGATAGAAAGGCATAACTATTGTAGGGCATGATCTTCAATGTGGGTGAATTAAATCATTCACATATATGCTGAGTGCCATTTTAATTGTTTGTTGTTTACAAACAGACATCAGTTAATATCTGTTACAGCCATACTGTTGAATGAGTTAATGCCTTAGTGTTCTTCATGGTATATAGAGGGATCAATTTGCTGAACTGGAGACAACTTTTGAAAGAGAAAGGGGAAGTGGCTGACCCGGAGAAATTTACTCTACATGTCCATGGAAATCATTTTATTCCAAATATTGCCATGGTAGATTGTACAGCAGATACCAACGTGGCAAGCTGTTACTATGATTGGTTGCGAAGAGGAATTCACATCATCACCCCGAACAAAAAAGCAAACTCCGGTCCACTTGATCAGGTAATCTGAACTTGTATGTAATGTTATGCACATTCTGTGAAGTTTTTGCTTGAGCTAGTTCTTCGTTTCGTTTGGTAGTTTGTTGACTTGATTTCATCACATACAGAATTGGGTTTATCTTGCTATTGCTGCATATTATTTTTGTAATGAAAATTCATATGGTTTCTATACTTTAAATTCATATAGGTAACCAAGGTTATGGTTGCAGCTTTTTGTTAAAGTGAAGTTATTTATTGCTTCACTTTTTGTTGCTTTTTGCTATATGTTCTTCCTAGCATGTATCTCATGGGTCTTTGACCTTAATTTTTCTATTCTTTGTCCATGGTTTTCTAACAGGAAAAAATGACTATAAAGTAAGCTAGTAATAATCTTAGAATGATGATAGAAGTTGCTCCTTTGTATAGCAGAAAGATGGGTAACCAGAAAAATAGTAGTTAAAATTTTTATATATACATCTATCTATGTATAAAGTAGAATTGTCACACCAGATTTTAACATGTAGCAGCTCTACAAATTTATTCATTGTTTATAGTATAAGATCCTTTCAATTAAGTTTGTCACACAAGATTTGGACATGTGACAGCTATAAAAATTTATTAATTATTTATAATTTATGTAAGATTCTTTCAATTGAATATTTCATATATTCTTTTAATTCTATATAAAATCATATATTAAATGTCTCATAAATTGTTAAACTAAAATATTGGTTAAGAAATTAAACAGTAACCAATCTTTGGAATTTGTTATTATATTCAATCAATTTTAACTTATAAATTTATATAAATAAATAAATATA
>JANZLC010000200.1:5129151-5140980 GCA_026413385.1 Erythroxylum gracilipes
TATATAAAGGACATTTAAAAAAGATACATTATCAAATTTTGCCACTTGAACTTTGTACATGTTAACTAATTGATGTCATATCAATTCTATTCAATTAACTTCTGTAACTCTTAGAATTCCTAGTTCTAATCTTCTAACTCTTTTAATATTCCACTTATCAACTTTATCTTTATATTATAACATTAATTATTGGTGATTCTTCGTTCCTATGAAGATGTTAAAACATTAAAAACTACCTTTTCATATTCTTTCTTTCTTTATATAGTTTGGAGATGATTTATTCAAACTATACTAAATACTACTCAAGTCCAATTGACTTATATTTTATTTAAGGTAATTTTCTTACTATACTAATTCCTTTTTTTTTCTTAGGTTTTTAGTTGCATCTTCGTATTTTAATTTAAAGAAGGATTATTTTTTAAAAGGAAATAAGAATTAGAGTAGTCAATTTGAAAAGATTATCCTCTATCTATATTTGGATATAGTAAATAAAGTAATTCTTCATTTTGATTTTTTAAGCTATTCAGGGATGTAAGACCTTTAAAGAGAACACAGACATTCAAGTGATTCTTAATTAAGGCTTTTTGAAAAGCATTAGCATTTCTATATTTCAAAGGTATATGATGGAAATCTCATGCTTCTAAAAGTTCTAACACGCTAATTGTGTTTTATCTTCAAGTAAAAGTGTGGGATATTAATCCGTCACTTCACAAAGTATTACAAATTTATAACTTAGTTTGGAGTAAAAAAAATTGTATTACAATTCATTAGTTTTGAGTTTCGATAAGAATATATGACTTATATTAGTTATCTTCTTTAAATTAGGGATGAAATAATCTTCCATCTTAAGTTTTAAAGAGCTATTTTGATTTTAATTTTTCTAAGTTAAGATTTGAGTACTCAACATTTAATTCATTTTTCAGTTTTTCATTTTAAGTTTTTAAATGACAATTTTATGTATAAATCTAAATTGGTATTGTAAAGAAGAGAGAAAAGGTGTTTTGGTTGATTTTTCTGAAAAGAGGTATAACTACATATATGTACTAATTAATCAACAACTAGTTAGGACTCTACTAAATGGAATTCCTATAGTCAAGCCTTGCTCTCTTGTACTAGCTTCACAACCTAATCTACAACTTATACAATCTGTAGCACTATCCCTTAAGTTGGAGCATAGATATCAATCTCAACAGGTTTAGTTTGTTTATGAAATACAAGATTAAAAGTAATATGTAGATCAACTTGGTTATCACACCATAACTTTGCTGGTATTGAGATTCTAAGACTAATTTCAGTTAAGAGCTGATATATTCACATTATCTCACACACTAATTGTGCTATAGCTTTATATTCAGATTCTACGTTAGACCTTGACATAATATTTTGCTTTTTGTTGTTCCATGAAACTGAATTTACTCCATCAAAGACATAGTAGCTAGTAATGGATTTTCAGTCAATCCTAGAACTTGCCTAATCTGCATTTAGGAAACAATCGATGTTAGTATGTCCATGATTTTTACACAATATCCCTTGTTTAGGAGCCCTCTTTTAGTATCATAGAATTTGTTCTAGAACAACCCAATGATGAACGGTCGAGGAAGGTATGAATTAAGTTATAATACTGAAAAAATATGCAATATTAGACGAGTTAATGTAACATAGTTAAACTTTTCAAACAATCTTTTATACTTGGGATTTTCAAATAAGTCTCTATCTTTGGTGAGTTAAATTAGGAAGCATTAGAACACTGCATGGCTTAGTCCCTAATTTTTCAGTCTCAATTAATAGGTACAGTACATATTTCTTTTGAGATAAGAAAATTGGAGGTTAACTCATGCAATACTCTAATGCTTCCTAATTTACAACTCACCAAAGTTTACATCTTTTTCTTTGTTATATATAGAATTATATATCTTTACATTAAAATTTATTTACAAATTATACAAATCAATAATGTTACAAACATAAAACTATAATCATGTAACAAATAAATAGAGGAAGATAAGTTTTCATATCTATTAAAATTTATTTAACTATACATCTTACAAATTATATGAGTTGTAGATTAGATTGTGTAGCTGTGACAAAATTCCAAGACTTGATTATAGGAATTCCATTTAGTTAGTTACCTAATTAGTTGTTGATTAATTAGTATATATAAATTTATATATATATAGCTATACCTCTGTATAAAAAATGTGTTTCTATTTATGTATCTTTGATACCATGTAAAGAAGAAATAGTAACTATTATAATATTTTCATTTGAATAAATAATTTCTATGCTTTTATTATTTTCTCTCATATATTTTGTATTATTTTTTTTTTTTTATAAAAATTATATTATAGAGTATCTAAGATTATGAGTTTGAGTCACGTAAAGAACCTCTTTGTATTATAAAAATTATTTTATAGAGTATCTAAGAGTCACGTAAACAACCTCTTTGTAAAATGCAAAGGGAAGGCTGCGTATATTGATGACCCTTATCCGATCCTTACAAAGTGGGGAGCCTTGTGCACTGGATTTGCCCTTTTTTTCTATGTATCTAAGATCATTTTAAAGAAAATCCACATAAAGTGCAGGTATAAGACTAGTATATGTATATTTTTAACTTAGTTTTAGTTTGTTTAAAGCTTTCAATTAAGGTGAAATTTCTTTATTGCCTCTATCAAGCACTTAGTTATATAAACCTGCTCAAAGATCCATAAACAGTCTGAAGTTAATAGTAGCATGTGGTTATATAAACCTGCTCAAAGATCCAGAAACAGTCTGAAGTTAATAGTAGCATGTGGTGGCAAACATATGATATCCTTAATCCTTCGTTTTGTATGCCCTTTTATTTTTCTTTAAAAATAAATAGGAAGATACCTGCCTTCCCTACCAAGAACTCTCATAAGATGTTGATTTAGTGCTTGAAGTATAAAGATACTAGGTAAAAACTTATTGTATCAAATCCATTAGCTGCTGCGGGATACATATTTGAAAATTTTCTCTTTTCTTATGCCTTGAATAACTGAACATCATTGAAACCAAATACTATTGTTGTGCAGCACAATTGCCAAATTTTGACAGACATGAATATCTTTTCATTTCTAATTGTTGCAAGAAAAGATCCATCATAACTTCCCGTAAGCTGGAATTACTGCAGCTTGGATGAAATATTACTGAGAATGCTACTTTATTTTTCCTTTTCTGAATTAATATGATTCTACTCGAGATTGTCAATTATTCTTGAACATTTTGCATGAATTACATAAAAATGCTAATGTGACTTTACACGTGAGAGCTTCATGGAACCCCTTTTTTGAACCTGAAGGTGAAGAGTTGTATGATAGTAAATCAATCTTGAGAGTTGCTTACATATTTGTTATAGCATTCTGCATCCACTCTATTTCCTCGTTAAATTTTAATTTCATGCGTCTTTCTTAACCTTTTGCTGTATAAATCCAGTACCAAAAGTTGAGATCTCTTCAACGGCAATTCTATACACATTACTTTTATGAAGCAACTGTTGGGGCTGGCCTTCCAATTATTAGTACTTTACGAGGTCTCCTGGAAACAGGGGATAAAATATTACGTATTGAAGGGATTTTTAGGTGAGTCTTACTATTATGGTTATTCCAGAAATAGTTGAATTGCATAGAAACAGGTGAATTCCATGACAATTCAATGATCAATATTACTTTCTGGCATCTGGTGTGTATATCTCTTGATCAGCCTTTACTTTGTTTTCTTCTTGACAGTGGGACGTTGAGCTATATATTCAACAACTTTGAAGGGGCACGAGGATTTAGTGACGTTGTGGCAGAGGCAAAGCAAGCAGGATATACTGAACCAGATCCTAGGGATGATCTATCTGGAACAGATGTTGCCAGAAAGGTACCAACTTCTTAAATTTCTCCACTATATTGATTTGGGTGAATTAGCAAGCCTTGCCCACTGTTGTTGGTCTATTCTATTAGTTGCCCGATATCTGTGGAAAGACTTCCCCATTCATTTATAATTTGAACTAGCTCCTCTCCTTATTTTGGTGCCAAAGTTTGTCTAGTTTGATGGGTGAGAAAGATTTTAGTCAATGTCATGAAGGCATACCTGTTGAATGAGGAGCTTGACGAGTGGTTGCGACTTCCTTGTGTATATGTTTTACTAATTCCACTTCGTCACTTCAATACATTTCACTACGGATGGCAATTTTTGGCCCATGTGTCTAAATTTAGTTGTTTTCAATAGGCCGGCCTTGGGCTAGACTCAGGCCCAGACAAACTCGAGGTCTAATTATTCTAAGCAAAACAACATCGTTTTACTTAGAAGAGTTGGGTCTCAGATAAGCTTAGGTCTGGGCAACTCAGACCCTGATCTAATTGAAAAAATAAATTATTCTATATTTTTAATTTTAAAAAAATTATTTTAAAAAACTTGGCGGTGCCATCCCTACATTTCACAGGTAATAATTCTGGCGAGAGAATCTGGGTTAGAGTTGGAACTTGCAGATATCCCTGTGGAGAGTCTTGTGCCAGAATCACTTAGAGTAAGATTCATTTTCTGAGAACTATTTGTTGCAATGGTATAGTAGTTCATATTTGGTCCAATATTTCTGGTTATTTCAGGCAAGTGCATCTGCTGAAGAATTTATGAGGCAGTTACCACAGTTTGACCAAGACATAGCGAAGAAAAGAAAAGAGGCTGAGAAAGCAGGAGATGTGAGTTTTCTTTTTTATTAGCTCCAATTAACCTTTTGAGTGCGAAAATTTCGTCACGCCTTCTGACAACTACCATTTTTCATAAATGGGAAGGTTGGTTCTTGTAAATTCAAAGTATACATCTATGAGAGAAGTCTTTAAAGTACTCTAAATGGGAAAAGCTGAACATCAGAAGGGAGCTTGGTATATGAGTGAATGCTTGAGACTTGGAATAAAGTATGCATTGGGGTGACTTTCTTTCATAAACAGTAGCTTGGGCATGTTGCATTCACCTGAAAGTTGAAAGAGGAAATTTTGATCACAACATTGGTCAAGTGATCACCACCTATCCTAATGAAGAAAATGAGGAAGTAAACAATGATATGGGTGTCAAAATGGAGAGGGAAAATTATGAGAAAAAAAAAAGTATACATGTTTCCAATTACAATAACAACAACATCCAGTAGAAATCTCGCTGAGACGCGAAATCTAAAGAGGTCTATTAGTATGTAGCCTTACTTCTAACTAGTAGAGAGGTTATTTCCAAAGTATACATGTTTCCAATTATCTGGCATAATCGGTTTACATCTAGATGCATAGCTTTGCAGCTTTTGTAGTCTAGCCTCTCAGGAGAATATTGTGCTACAACAATGAACTTTATCCCTTGTTACATCTTCTGATAACCTGTGGCTTTCTTATGTGTTCCTTTAAGAAGAAATGATACCTAATTTTCAAACTTACTTGAATCTTATGCTCTATGCAATCTAAGGTCTTGAGATATGTTGGAGTGGTGGATGTGGTGGGGAAAGAAGGTCGAGTTGAGCTGTGCAGATACAAAAGAGATCACCCATTTGCTCAACTCTCCGGTTCTGATAATATAATAGCTTTCACAACTACAAGGTACAGGGAACAGCCTCTAATCGTTCGTGGACCAGGTGCTGGAGCACAAGTCACAGCTGGTGGAGTCTTTAGTGACATTCTGCGACTAGCCTCTTATCTTGGCGCCCCATCCTGATTGGGTCCGTATTCGCACCTACAGGATGGTTATTTTAGAGCTTTTCTTTTTGTAGGCTGAGGTTTTCTATCTTCCTTAGTATTGGTGCTGGAGGTTGGATTAGTTTGTGTAGCAACCTCATGTCTGCACAGATGCAACTGTTTCACTAAATTCTGATGTTGGTATTGGAGTGAGATTAGTATTAGTACTAAGCGCTTTTGGTGATGCTCTCTCTCCATTGTATATTGCCCATCAATTCAGTGAATGTAGGTTTCAAAATTGTACTAAGAAATACTGCTCCAGTTAAATTGCGTACCAGTTTGTCCTTTTGAAGAGCTTTGCGGTAGTGGCAGAAATGTGCTGTTCTCATTTGTAATTGTATGAGAAGAAAAATCTGGTCTTACTCCCTCCAACTGAATGAGTTGGCAGAAATTAGATTACATTTCGAACAGTAATTAGATGTTTTAGAATAATGTGTTTGAAGAATTGTTTAAGAACATTGCCTGCAGTAGACATCAATGGTTTCAGTATATGCGTTTTAACCGAGGTGAGAACTAAGAAACGCGAAGAATCCCAGCAAAACATTAGTACTGAACAACATCATTTAGGCCAATCTGAGCTTCAAACATCAAACCCTATGAAAAATAATAAAGACTCGAGAGGGTTACTTATACGTAGTTGCAATACTTTACACATTATCATCTCCAATGGAGTGTCCCTTTATAAATGTTGGTAGTTAGGCCGATGATGTGATAAGTAGTTATTTTCACTTACACGATTTAGTATTTTTGGTACAATCTTCTACAGACGAGACTAACGGGGACTAAAAAGCATCAAAACACTCCTTTCCTACAGTACCCACCCGTCTCAGTTCCTCGCCTTAGCTCCTGCCCACTTCTGTGCCGTATGTAGAAGAGAGAAGTGCGAGACGTCTCAACGTGAGACTCGCTTTTCTTAGTAAGAATAGAGAAGTTGGAGCTGCCTTGGATCCTTCCCCTTTGTTCGACGTGCTCTGGCTGTGTCGGACCAAAACCATCTCTTCGTTGCCTGGAAGGAGGAAACAGAGCGGAAGCAAATAACTTCGAGCTCAGCTCTCTCTCACCAGACGGTGGCTTCTGGGTATCCTCAAGGCTCAGAGAGGATCATGTGGAGTTTCGGTGATGGAGGAGGATAGATCGTTGTAGACATTTAGCAGTTGGTTGGTTGGTTACTTTGTGCGGTGGTGGTTAATGGATATTGTTGGTTGTTTCTTTTATGGCCTGTTTGGTTCACTGCAATAAGAATTTTATTAACTACGTATGCTTAAAAATTTGTTCCTCTTCTATTTGGTTAGAAAAAAGTAGAAAGAATAACTAATCTTTTTTTTTTTTAGAATAAAACTTTCATTTAACTAATATAACGAACAAATAACCAAAGCACGGACATGCTGACTCAGACGTAAATATGTCTACTCAATTACCCAAACTAAAGTCTCGTGCTAGGATTGGGAATATCATAAGCAAGTGCATTACCAAGAAAAGGAGTAGAACTCCGAACATTGGATTAAGATGAAACATGGCCACCTTTGCGAGAGAATGAGCAACCATATTACCTAATCTTAAAATCCGGTGAAAAGATAAGCCAGTGATTTGGCTTGCAATGAACAAACAGTCTGAAAACAGTACCAATCTCTGATAGTATAACAGATTTAGCCTCGAGTGCATGAAAAACAGATTGACAATCTGTTTCAAGATCAACTTGACAATGCTAGGAAGAGATAAGCCAAGAAAGTGCTTCCCGAATAGCAATAGCTTCAGCAAGTTCTGGGGATGGAGTTCCAGCAAATGTGTATGTCCATGTGTGAAGGAATACACCATTTGAATCTCTAAGAACTACAACTACACCAAACAAATTATGTCCAAGAAAGAGAGCGGCATCAGTGTTATATTTTATTCGCCCAACAACAAGACTTCACCACCTTGATAATATAGAGCTTTGACCATACTCAACTGAAGCAGTATGAGATTCAAAAGATCTTACCTGCTGCCAGTCCGTAGCTTTAGACAAAGACATATGAATGATTGTGCTAGTAGGAGCTTGATTCTCATTCCAAATTAGGTCATTTCGAAAATACTATAGCCCCCACGAAATTCCTGCAATCTTTTCAGCAATCCCACATGTGTTATGATGGAGATATGACAATAGAAAATCAGAAAAACATGTGTTAGGGACCAACCCAACAGAATTCCAACATTGTCTAGCTCGTACACACTCAACTAGAGCACGATTGACATATTCCTGTAAACCACAAAAAGGGCAACCACAGGAACAAGAATTCCCTTATTATGAAGCGCCAACTTGGTTAGCAAGATGCCTCTGAGAGAGCGCCACAAAAATTCTCTCATTTTTGGAGGAATTCTCAAATTCCAAACAGCTTTCCAATTACCTAGAACGTAAAAAGATTCCAAATTAGATAGCATGTCAATTGCTAGTCTATACTCATATTTGACACTATAGAATCCATACTTATTAAAATGCCAAGTCCATTTATCTTCTAAGCCACATCTACTAACAGGAATGGTAATAATATTTTGATAGTCAGCAGGAGCGAAAATAGAACTGACCTTTTGGGTATCCCATCTAATTGCATTTGGTAGAAGCAGGTCAACTACTCGAAGATTTTCCAGTCCAACTACCACCGGGGACCAAACAAAGAAACTGGAATTATCATTAATCCATGGATCAGACCAAACTCGAATATTAGAACCGTTTCCTACCCTCCATCTCATCCCAAACCTAAGCAAATCTTTGGCTCGCAATATACTCCTCCAGATATAACTAGGGTTACTGTCAACTGTGGCATCTAGAAAATCTGATCTAGGAAAATATCTTGCTTTGAAGATCTGACTCAAAAGAGAGTTAAGGTTGGAGAGGAAATTCTAACCTTGTTTCGCCAACATAGCCAGGTTAAAGAAGTGGAGATTACGGAAGCCTAGGCAGCCATTGTCTTAGGAACAACCAATTTATCCCATGAAAACCAATGCATCTTTCTCCTTCCATCAGACTTGGTCCCCTACCAGAAAGAGTTCATCATGCGTTGCATTTCAACACACAATGACATAGGAATCTAGAATACACCCATACTATAAGCAGGTATGGATTGAGCCACAGACTTGAGAAGAATCTCCTTACCTGCCCTAGAAAGGAACTTATGTTTCCAACCTCATAACTGATTGAGAATCCGATCTTTCAAAAAATTAAACACATGCTTTTTGCTTCTTCCAATCAATGAAGGCAACCCCAAATACTTCCCATGGTCAAGGGGAGTAGACACACCCAAAATATGTTGTACTAATGACTTGGTTTCCCAAGTAGTATTTCTACTGAAGTAGATGCCCGATTTTTGCAAATTCACCGTTTGACCTGAACATTGCTCATAACATTGCAAAATGATTTGAACTGTTTGGCATTCTCGTTCATTAGCTCTTAAAAAACAAAGCTATCATCAGCAAATAATAAGTGAGATACGCTAGGGCCATTTCGTCGACCCAAATACCATGTAAGTCTCCTAAGCCTCATCACGCTGGAGCAAAAAAGAAAGTCCCTCTGCACATAAGATAAATAGATATGGAGAAAGAGAATCACCTTGTCGGAGACCACGATGAGGAGTAATTGGGCCAATATGCTTGCCATTAATAGAAACAATGTATTTGACCGTAGACACACAATACATAATAAGATCAACCTAACGAGCATCAAACCTCATATTGAGCATAATTCGTTGTAGGAATTGCCAACTCACCTTATCATAAGCCTCACTAATGTCCATCTTCAATGCTACTTCTCCCAGTTTGCCCCGAGTCTTGCATTTCATATGATGTATCACCTCAAAGGCCACCATTATGTTATCTTTAATCGTTCGTCCAGACATAAATGCAGATTGAAATGGATAAATAAGATGTGGAAGAACAATTTTAAGTCTGTTAGCCAACACCTTAGATATAATTTTATACAACACATTGCAGAGAGAGATTAGGCGGAAATCCTTCATAGAATCAGGTATATCTTTTTTGGGAATCAATACAATAATGGTTTCATTAAGGTGCTTTGGAAACACACCCATAGAAAACCAATTCTGACAGCTACGAGTCACATCTTCACCAACCACATGCCAAAATTTCTGGAAAAAAAAGGTTTAAGCCGTTTAGTCTCGAAGATTTATCTGGGTGCATTTGGAACACAGTTCTCTTAACTTCCTCAGCCGAGTTCGGTGTAAGCAATTGTTCATTAATATGAGCAGAAATAGATTAAGGCATAGATGTAAAGTCAGAGAAGTCAAGCTCACCTAGAGGTTGAAACAAGTCAGTGAAGTATCGGGTAACTATATTATGAATCCCTTGTGGATCATCTACCCAATTGCTAACAACATTTTGAAGACTAGAAATCCGATTAACTCTATGTCTGGTAGATTACTGAGCGTGAAAAAAAGGGAATTGAACTCTCCATGTAAACGCCAGTAATTTTTTGAGCATTGCTTCCAAAAAATCTCTTCTTGAGCCAACAACAAGTTCAGTGCATCTTTGCACCGAGCAACTTGGTCTGCCTCGTTAGGATCTTGTCTAGCCCTTAACAAATCTTGTCTTAAGTTCTTCTTTTTCCCCTTGAAGTCACCATCAAATGTCTTACTCTAGTTAAGTAATCTTAAGTTTTGTTATTCCTTGACTTTGGAAAATAGTTAAAGTTGATCTCTACCTGTCCTTATCCATTTCAAGCACGTCTGGAATGGATAAAAATATGGAGGACAAAAATATCCTCTCTATCTAAAAATATGGACGACAAAAATATCCTCTCTATTGCGTAAAAGGCTCGTCCATTTTCACTCCCTTTATCGCGCAATACTCTTCTCCACCTGAAACTTCATTTTCACACACTCTTTAAGTTAACCCAACGATTCTCTTCTTTGATGAAACTTCATTTTCACTTCTTTAGAAACTTCTCTACTGCTTGATTCTCTTCTCGTCCGTAACACTCTCTCAACGTCGACCAACTCTCCTAGTAGGTAAAAACACACTCTTTCTACCCAATATTCCTTCTTTTTATCGTTGATGTTTTTCTATTGTAATAGGATGATAGAGTTGCAGAATCAGTTACTATTTTTTGTTGTTTTTGATGGGTTTCGACTGAGTGAGGGATTAATGTCAGTTGTTGCTGAAATTACTGGTGGAATAGAAGATTAGGGAACTAGAACATCTAAGATGGTGTGAAGGAGGTTGTATTTTGGTGGTGAATGAAGAGGTAATTCATCCTTTTTATTCTTTAACTGTTAATTTTTTGTGTCCAAGTTAGATTATTTTTTTAATTTTTTTTGTCTTTTATGTTAGGCATGGTCTCCATTTGTTCTTTACATAGTCCATCTTTCTGAAGGTTTAATAAGGTTTGTTGTTTTCTAGAAACCATGAACTAGACCTTAGTAAGGGATTCCTTTCTCAGGATGCTTCTAATATGCACTCAACTTAAAGCCTAGCCTTGTCAGTTTATTAAATATGTACCTCTTTTGTTGTGATTTTATAGTGATTAATTATTATTTTGTTTTGTGTTATAAGCATTATAGTAATTCTTTATCATGTTAAAAAAAATAACAGTTGTAGCTCTCACCTCACTTTGACTCGTGACAGTCATGACACTATAATTTCTAGCTACAGTTGTATACTTTCATAGAGACAATGACTCATTGAGTTTTCAATTCATTTCAATCTATTTCTGTTGTTTCAGAGTTCTAGAAGAATAAACTATAGAAGTTTGATGAAGGATTACTTCTTCGTCATATGTGGACTATGTCAAGAATGTACTCAATCTACTTCTGGTCTTATATCTTATGATAGTTCTACTACAAAGCCAACCACAAGTGAAGATACTACTGTAGCAATAGTATCACTAGAAGCAGTAAACAATATTGATGTTTCCTTACAGAAACTTCTGATAATTGTGAGTCCCCTTATGTATGTAAAGATGATGGAAATTGTTGTCTTTAAAACCATGTTATAGACTTTCCATGTTGGATCGCGTATGACCTGAATATTCTAAATATTCTGCGGAAAAGACCATACAACATCGTGATGTATAATCGAAAACACCAAGGATGTACGAAAATACCTTATTGTCGTGAATAGGTTGCTT
>JANZLC010000200.1:5163244-5213030 GCA_026413385.1 Erythroxylum gracilipes
GGTTGATGTAAACAGTAAACTAGTAAAGTATACAGTACAGCTGTATGATATATCAATATGGACTATTTTGTAATTTTAAAAAAGTTTAGGGACTATTTTATAATTTTAAAAAATATCTTGAAACGATACCCGGTATCTACCGGTACCGGTACAGTTTTATAACAGAGCCCAATTCAATACAAACCCCAGTACAAAATCCATAACATTGGTCACGTCCCATTTTGGAAGTTTGATCACACGGAGTAGGCTATAAAGAATAACAAAAGAGGACGCATAGCGTCGTTCTTAGCATGGATATAGACCACACAGCTTAACGCCTAGCTTCAGAGCTTTAGTTCACATATGGCTACCAAAATCATTATTGGCATTTAATCTTTTTCCCATCCCATCATTAGCATTATCTTAGAAAAAAGTTGCCAAACTTAAAAGCTCGTAATTGCAGCTCACGGACGGTTGACCAAGTTTTTCCCACAACGTGGCAAACAGTAATTGGCTTTGGACTTGCAAATCAAATGTCAGCCTCAGACTCGGAAGATCCAACCCAAGCGCACACCTCTGTGTTGCTTACGCAAGCTGCCATACGTGACGTGGTAAGAGGGGAATTTTCGTTTGACGTGATTGGACGAATTTCAGTTTTTGTGTAATTGGAAAAGTGGTATAGACTTGGGATGAGATCCTGTGCCCTTGCTCTCGTTTCTAGCTTGTGCCAGAGCATACCAAACTCTTGAAGGCTTTAAGACACGTTCTAGTACAACAATAATAAAAGTGTGTTGTCTGGAATTACCATAAAAGTTCGTAACAGTTGGATAAATGAGCGATTCATAGTTTAAAATCTTAAAAATGGGAAAACTGAGCTTGGAGAGTAGGAATTAGGGAATAATACATCTAATTGATTCCCAATTCTGACGTGGCCTCACCCTCCAGAGTTTGCAGAAGCTAAAACAGGTTTTCTGTAAATGTTCAGGAGTTGAAACAATTTCACATTGTATCACTGAAACGAACTTGCGTGTGATGAGCAGTTTTTGTAGTCAAGGCATATGGTATGTTGAAATTAAGGGTAGGGCAGAGGGTGACATGTGAAAGGATCAAACAAGAAGTGTCATTTATTAAGGTCCAGCTTTGCAGTAACCAGGTGAGCAGAACAAGTGATATCCGTAGCATTTTGCTTGTTAAACAAGTTGTTGCGAGATGTAGTACTGCCACTGAGTGATCAGAGTGACCAACAGTAGAAAAGCATATACACACACGAGGGATCTGGGGCCTTTTTCTGGCTGTAATAAGATTAGTCAAAATGGTGGAAAAGAAATAACTCAGCAGCTGACTACGTTGTCATCTCGTGGACTGTCATTGAATTTAATGCCCATCTTTACGTCCACGTGCTTGTGTCCCTCTTCTTCTTCAGTCCTTGTCCAAGATAAATTGGTGTCTCGGGTAAATTACTGATTTGTTTTCCACGGCTTATAATTTTCCGGCTGCGGGAACATCAAATGTCTAATGGAGGCTGATAACTAATCCATCATTTGGACGAACATAAGCTTAGAAAGGAAATCAACTTTTCTGTAGTCTATTGTAGTTAACTTATCTGGTCTACATAGATGTCATAACAACCATAATAGCATGTCTTGATGTATAGAACACTTGAGTTATTGTCTTAACAATTAAACAAGGGACAGTAGTTGATTCAGAGTACGAAGGCAGGAATAGTGGGGCACGGAATTGGCGACGATAAACAAGCATATCGTGCATCATCATGGAATTATAACCGATTCATTGTGCCTTATGTTCTTCTACAATATTCGGGAAGACTGTCATTTGAACAGCAAAAATGGAGATTTTCATGAAGTTCTGCCTCTTAATAGAATTCCAAGGTTATCTTCAAAGCAAGTCTTAAACTCGCCTAGTAAAGATAAATACTCGGTGAGGGCAATATCTTTGATGGATATGGAGCTGAAAGACAATGCTGCAGATCCCTGGGTGCCGAAGTCATTACATTTCATGACCTTACGAAAGAAATCTACAACTTAGAATGCTAGCTAGTAAACTTTAGAAACTAGTCTATAAGCACCATGTTAAAAACCTTGGATATGGCTTAGGCCTCCGTCGTCCACCAAGCTATTAATGAGGCTTTTGAATTGGAGAGAAAATGAGTGACTAAATTCACCATGTAATTGGATAGCAGTACATGGTAGATTAAAACTACGTATCTATTGAGCAAAAACATATTTTGGCAATACCATATTTGCCCATGAAGCCCACAAGGGGAGGAAATCACTCTTATGTTCTCAGGGAATGTTCTTTTGTAGGTCTGTCTTCATTCTATTTATTGATATTTAAAATGGGTTTAGACATTAGTTGATCAATCTCAACCAAATTCTCTGGAATTCTGTTGATAAAGATAATGATTGAGCCCAAAAGTACAAATTGAAAAGCCCAATTTTAAATCCTACATCATAATATATGTTTCTTCACTCGTCTTCTAAGCACTATGCAGCACACGGTATGTGCAAAAAGCAAACCGACAGAAAAGGGGCATGATCAGGACTCTTCCGTACTTGTGGATATAAATGGGGTCGAAGCATTATCACAATGCTTGCAAAATAGAGGTCAAATGCAGGTGAAAACTGAAGCATATGAAGCTGTGAATAGAAGCAAGATGACCAAAGAGAATGTCACTTTTGTGGAGTACCCACCTGATGTTCCATTGTTTGTCGATGGCATCGTTTCTCCTGTAAAGATGTGCATAAAAAAATGAACTAGCTGTGATAAGCCTGAAATTTAAAGTTTGATTTGCAGAACACAATGAAATCTGTCATGCGGAGCAATTATCATATTGGTACGGCTAGACTGTGCAATAGCCACCGCCCAGAAACTAGCTAGCAGCTATAAGACAAGTAGAATTTCCATTTTGTTAGTTGCCGTTGGGAGTTCTATTTCATCCATCAGAATTCTTGGAAGTAGTAAAACACTGTTAGCGAAGTGTAAGATACAAGCAACTCTGTTGTTTTCAGTTTCTTTTTCTATCATCTGAGACTCAAGAGGGCTGTGCTTATAATGGAAATTGTGGCCTAATGTATTGACAGCTGGCTAATATGGTTTACCAACTTTGCCTACGGCATAACAGAATCTTTGGTGACCAAACGGGTTGTTTATTTAACGAAAGAGTTTACTTATACTTTACCAAAAGCCATCTTGAAGACGAGACATGAAGACAAGCCATCTCTAAGTAGCCTTCAACATCAACGACAAATGATAGTTTCGTCGCCTTTAAGTTGTAGTAGCGTCCAACCATAGATCCCTGTGCACATAAATGGTTTATAAACAAACACTTTCTACGATTTATTTATCAGTTTATTGGAAGAAGAGGGCGAGTGTGTGTATATATATATATATGTGTACCTTGGTGATGTTAGCGAAGGAGATTGCAAGGTCAAGGTCTGGAAGCTGCTTGCAATCATCAGGTTTGACGTCAAAGAGCTGACCATAGTTGTTGCCTGTGGTTGGGCACTTGCAGAAAAGATTAAATGCACCGCTTGATTCACTTCCAAAAGTCAATCTGTTCCTTGGAGGCTTTGATGATCACTAGTTTTTGTTGCCTTAAAATCCTCTCTAATCTCCCCCTGTCGCTCTGACCGGAAGAAAAAAACAGCAGATCAACATAGATTCAATAATCTTTTGTATGAATGTTGATTAACCAATTCACATTTGCAGTTGGGAATGCACCTTTACAGAAGCCTCGAGCAGCTTGGAGCTGAATGCTCTGTAAAAGGACTCTGGATCTTCATGACCTGGCCCATGGAACGCCAGCATCACAAAAGCGTATCAAATTATTCTTTTGGTTCAATTTTGTAGAACTGACAGTCTCATCAAGTAATCTTAAAGAAGATGTGTTTCTTAATCAAGAAATTGGGAACGTATATACCTCAGCCTCGGGAGGAATATTGGCTTGACTGAGGAACTTGATAATGTAAAGTTTCTCATTTGATTTCAAGTGCCTACAGGATACCAGAAAATATCTCCATGTTCAACGTTAAGCCTCTTTCTTCTTCCATAGTGATATTTCCTCATCCTACAATCCACCAAGTGACTGAATATCCTCAACCATGCAACAGCAGAAATGAAGGATGCATATGATCGGAAAAAGAAAACATACCAATATGAAAAAGAGAACACTGTAAGCATCCCAGTGACTAGAGGCCATAAATGTTAGGATTAGCTTCCAGAAACCCCACACGAAAATTCTTAATTCTGTGAAGAATCTTGGATTTCTTGATGAACTTTTGGAAAACATCAATTTTCATGTGCAACTCAAAACCTTCATCCAGAAGGAAAGCAAGCTAATCGTGAGCTACTAGAGAAGCATATGAAACTGAAAGACAGAATGTTGCAGACCCTTGGATGCAAATCAATCCATTTCACGGCCTTATGATTCATGAAAGACATCTACAACATATTATCATATCTAGTAAACTTTAGAACTATTCTATAAGCTCCAGATTTAAATAAATGAAACCGTGGATATGGTTTGCCATCCTAACAAGGCCTTAATCATCCACCAAGCTATCAATGAGGCTTTTGAACCAAAGAGAAAATGAATGACAAAATTAATCATGTCCTTTGTTGGCAGCACATCATAGTTTAAAACTATCTATCTATTGAAGCAAAAGCATATCTCTGGCAATACCATACTTGCCCATGAAGCCCACAAGGGGAGGAAATCATAGCTCATGTTCTCAGGGAATGCTTTTTGTATGAAAAGTTTGGTCCGTCTTCATTCTCTTTATTGATGTTTAAATGGGTTTAAATATTAGTTTGACCCATCTCAACCATTTTCTCTGTAACCCTGTTGATAAATATAATGATAGAGCCTAAAACTACAAACTGGAATTCCTAATTTCCAATCCTATATCATAACATATGTTTCTTCCCTCCTCTTCCAAGCACTATGCATTGAAAAATTCCACTTCTGGAAGGCATCAAAGAAGACAATATCTTTTGCAATATAATAATCTTCTCCATAAAATTTTTACAGCTGCCTCAGTTCAATCCTAGCCATTTTTTAAAGTTTAATGCTGCTTCTCTCCTCTTGAACTGGGCCTCTGTTTGGAAAGAAGGAGCTTTTCCCTTGTACAATGTCCTATGGTACTTCAGGAAGAGCATCCGATACTTATACTTGTCAATGAACATCTTCTCTTTCTCCATCATATCCACAACTTCATTTGCTCGAACGAAATAGCCCCCCCTGACAAATGAATATAGTAGAGAATCCAGGAGTTCCTGGTCAAACTTCATTGCAGTTACCGAAGCAAGTGACTTCATTTCTCCCCAGAGCTCTGTTACTTCCACATATTTTCCACCAATGGCAGCATAACCTGTTACCATAGAATGAAAAGTTTGAGCATTTGGAACATGTCCCAGACTCCTCATCTTCTTCAAAGCCTTCTCAGCATCTTGCATCAATCTCTTTTTGCTGAAAAAATGAATTACATTATTCCAATCATGAACTCCAGAATCTAAAGTCTGCCCTTCCTTGATTTCGCACAAAAGCTTAGCCATCAACCCTGATTCACCACCCTCTGCACATCCTTTAACCAATTTCTCAAACTCCAGATGGCCACCTCTCGGAAGTTTGGCATCTTTCATCTCTTTAAATAGTTGGAGAGCTCCACGAGTGTCCTGCTGAAGCACTCGGGACTCCATCAATGTCTCATAACAGCTAGAGTCTAGTTGAACTCCTGCTCTACGTGCATCTCGGAGAAGAGAAGCTATCCCTCCTGGCTGATTTGCTGTACAGTATGCTTTTAAGAGGGAGGTATATACAGCAGAACAAGTTCTAACCCCAGCCAAACGCATTTCGTCCAGGATATCATGTGCCTGATCTAGCCATCCAAGTGAAATGCAAGAATTGATGACCTGAACCAAGGCGGACTCATCATTAGAAGTTGGGGAATCTTCTCTCTCTACCTTGATAAGTAATGCAGTCAATTCCTTGATCTTGCCAGCTTCTAGAAATGATTTTATCAAATTTATATATATCTTTTCAGTAGGCAACAGAATTCCATGCTCAGTTGTAACGAGTTCAACTTGAACCTGTAACCTCTCTAATAAGGTATCAAGCAATTCCTTTGCCTCGGTTTCAAGCTTCAAGAACTTCCGGTCTGTAAGAAACTCTTCAAAAGATATCACATCTTGGTTTGATCTGTCATTTTGTACATCATCCAATTTTCTGTGGTTTAAGCTTTCCTCAGAAACAAGTACAGTTGAAGACCTATTATCCATTTGGAACACAAGGCTAGCTGTAGCAAGGGAATTCCGTGCTTCCTTTGCCTTCCCAAGCATTTTCAAAACCATTTTGGAAGCAGAATCGAGATCCCCAAATTTCAAATGGCACATTATTACACTATTATAGTACTGCCGGAACTGATTATCACTTAAATTAGGAGCTTCATCTATGTGTCTCTGGAGTTTCATCAGCTCCTCTCTACGCCCATTACTTTCATATATATAAGCCATTGTAATCAAAAGACTCGTGTTGACTTTAACACCAATGCGAGGCATCATATCAAGTAGCATCTCTGCTTTTCTTGTTGTACCAAACAAAAGACAGCCAGCTAAAGCTATATTCACTGCAATAGTATTAGGCCTCATAGCAATTAAAGGTGCATTACTCTTTTTACGAGGGTCTACTCTACCATCTTGGAACAGATAACCTATCTCAAGTATCAACTCAGATGCAAGATAAGCTCCAGGGCCAGTTGATGACATGTTTCCCAAGATTGCTGACCAAGCAGCTACAGGGGGATACTCTTCCATTTCTATCAACTTTCTTAGAACAGTCGATGCTTGAACAGGTAAACCAGATTTAGCGAGACAGAGGGAGAGATAAATAAGAGGTTCTTTCCCTAACAAGTTATGTTTACTTTCTTCGATAGCCTGCTCTACCAAACCAAAGGCCCTATCAAGCAACCTAACATCAAGGCTTTCCGCAAAACTTGTTAAAAGCTTATTAACGACAGATTTTCGAGGGAACCCTTCCATCTGCATGTGCTGTTCAAGCAACTTCAACACATCATTATATCTACGCTCATCAATTGCATTTTCCATTTCGAGACTTAGCTTAGCCGGGTCTTGAGCCTGAACTAAAACTGTGCCAGTCATAGTTGATAATGAATGTGCTTGTTGACTCAATCCATCCAGTATTACCGATACAGTAGCTGGCATGTTTAAGTTGGTAAAAGGGGATCGGGCAAACTCATTGAAGTACCTATGACAGCAAGAAGCTTGCTCATGACGCCTGTACACCTTCTGGGTATTGTGTACAGTATTAGCCAAAACGGAACACAAGCATGGAAAGACAAGGGCATTAGTTGTGTGCTTCAATCTCCTCATGACAAGCATGCTGTCTTTCTCCTAATCGACCAAAACTTATCAACCCTGTATAAACAAAAGATCAAAACTGAAGAATCTATGATTTATGCACACGAGTGTGAATACAACAAGCCTTTGTGAGTAATTGGAAATCTTAAAGTTAAGAGAAGGCATAAAATAGCTTCACTTCTGCACATCACTTTTTGGAAATAACCAAAATCATTTCTCAGTTATCTAAAGCTTCTTCTAGGGGGTGCAAAGAATCTATTTTGGCACAAGCATATAAGAATTACTTTGTTCTCGTAAATGGAGAGATGACTTCAAAAGTTGTTCATCTTTTAAGATGACTACAAAAGGCTGTGAATTGTTTCTATCTAAACAATGAAGTAAAGCAACTAAATCTTATATATTGTTATTTGTCCACAACTTTCTAAACAACCAAGAGGATCAATCCCAATACTTGGACAATTTTTGGATGCTTCTACATGCATCTTCCAAGTATTTGGATTGCCTCTCGGTATAGAAAGGTAAGGACAAATAACAGCATAGAAGATTTAGTTGCTTTATTTCACAACCTTTCTAGTCATTTTAAGAGATGAACTCCTTGTAGACACTAGCATCTCCTCGCCACTCATGAAAACTATTATGCGCACAAACCCGGCTGTGGAAGTCCTGCCTTGTAATGACAAGTTTGCCAAAGGAATCATGTACCAAAGACGTGGCTGGAGGGAGAGGAGTTGAAGTAGTCAAAGAATTCCAGCTATGTTTTAAGTTATTTCCTTTTGTTTTGTTCCATTTTAGTTAATTACTCGGCATGTAGTGAAGTGGCTCCTGCTTTGTAGGAAGCCGTTATTTTCCTTTGTGTACTTAAGCTGGAATTTAGAATGGAAGTGGGATCTGAAAATTTTCAACATCCAAATTCTATCATTAAGAGATCGAAAGGTTCTCTCATTTAACGAACCTTTATTTTCTTTACAATTCACCATAGGTCCTAAAGGCAGGAAGTCTAGAAAACATTGGCCGCTTCATACCTCGTAGGTTGGTTTTACCATCAATCGTCCTGTAACTAGATCCCAAACAGGGGACCATAACAATTTGTTATCAGAGCGGGAAGTTATAGGCGACTCATCTAATAGCTTACAAATGCAACTTGAGACTTTCATGAAAATGTATCAAGAAGATCGTCAAAGAGGCCGACTGGAGCGTGAGCAACTTTCCGCCCATATTGAAGAGCTCTCAAGGGACTTGGCTGCCACTCGAGTGGAAGGGCAACAAGGTGAGACAGGGAGTGTTAACCACAGCCAACAAGACCCAGGTCAAGAACCTAACCAAGTCGAAGCTAGAATGAAAGCCCCACGATATGGGCGACTCGAATTTCCCATTTATGATGGCAAACACGACCCGCTAGCCTGGTTAAGCCGTTGTGAACACTACTTTCGACACCAAAGAATTCCAGAGGAGGAGAAGGTGGAGATTGCCTCTTACCATCTTGATAGGGATGCACAAGTATGGTTTCTGAAACTAGACAGAGATCAACCGGAGGTTACTTGGGAGAAATTCAAACAACACTATCACCTTCGATATGAACCCACTATTCAAGGCAATAAATTGGGGGAGCTTGCTAAGCTGCGTCAGTTGGGCACGGTCGAAGAATATCAATGCCGGTTTGAACAATTAGTTGCTAGAGCTGGACCACTCACCACCGAGCAGGAAGTCGAGATATTTATCAGTGGCTTGCAGGAGTATATAGCGGTAGAAGTGGAGTTACACCAACCTCGGGATCTAATTGGTGCAATGAGCCTAGCCCAACTTTTTGAAAGGAGAGGAAGCCCAAAAAGACCCATACCAACATCAGCAAAACCAACACCAAACACCATAGCCAATTTTCCAAATCAGAAAAACTTCAAGTGCTTAACCCGAGTAAAGATGGAGGATCGAAGGGCAAGCAGGCTATGTTTTAACTGTGATGAAGTCTATACAGGGGCCACTAATGCAAACGGCTATTTTGGCTTGATGGTGTTGATGAATCTCTACAAGGTGACAAAGAAGAAGGAGAAATCGAAGGAGAATTAGACCCAAAAGTCTCAATGTATGCCATCAACAACAAAATGGCAAGATGTCGAACCCTGAAAATCCAAGGAATCAGGGGGAATCACTCTCTGATGCTGCTAATCAACACCGAAAGTACCCATAATTTCTTAGATTCAAGATGGATCAACAAATTAAGGTTACCATGGGATCTGGTAGAGAAACTTCGTCACCTTGGCGAATGGCAGCACACTAAAAAGCCCAGGTCAGTGTTGTGTGGTTCCACTTACTTTGGGACACTGCCTTATTTACTTGGATTTTTTCTTGCTAACCTTGAATGGAATTGATGGGTTGTTGGGAATGCAATGGCTGCAATCGTTGGGTCCAATATTTTGGGATTTTAAATCCTAAACAATGACTTTTAAAAGGCATGGCAGAGTTCTAGAACTGCAATGATAGTTCGCCTTCAACAAATTCACAACTAAAAGTCATCGAAGTGGCATCAAATTTTGAGATGGAATTGAACCAACTTCTCACAAAGTTTGCATCAGTATTTCAAGAACCCCGAGGGCTTCCTCCTACTCGAACTCATGACCAACACATCAATTTAGAGCCAGGAACTATTCCAATAGCGGTCAGGCCCTATCGATATCTACATGCACAAAAAGATGAAATTGAAAAGCAGTGTCGAGAGATGTTAGAACATGGTATTTACGGAGTCTCCTTATTCATCACCTGTTCTCCTTGTTGCTAAAGCTGATCACACTTGGCAGTTATGTGTGGATTACTGGGCCTTGAAAACCATTAAGGATAAATTTCCTATAGCGGTGGTCGAGGAGCTCTTGGAAGAATTACATGGAGCTAAATACTTCACCAAGTTGGTCCTACGCTCCGGATACCACCAAATCGAAATGTGTCCAGCAAATGTGGAAAAGACAACTTTCCGAACTCATCATGGCCACTTTGAATTCCTGGTTATGCCATTTGGCCTCACTAACGCCCCGAGTACCTTCCATGCATTAATGAATGAGGTATTCCAATCTTACCTGAGATAGTTTATTCTTTTTTTTTTATGATATACTTGTCTACAGTAAGTCTTGGGTAGATCATCTAGAGCACCTCCGACAAGTTTTCATTTTGCTCCAAAATCACCAACTTTTCCTAAGACACTCCAAGTGTCTCATTGCCCAACAAGTAGTCTCCTATGTGGGACACATCATCTCAGACAAGGGGGTTGCAGTAGACAAATTAAGATTGCTGCAATGGAAGAGTGGTCAAAACCGAGCACCGTGAAAGGATTGCGTAGATTTTTGGTATTCACAGGGTATTATCGCAAATTTGTACAGGATTATGGAACCATTACAGCTCCTTTGACTGCTATGTTGTGGAAAGGGTCCTTCCAATGGACAGAAGAAGCTTCAAATGCCTTGGAAATATACAAATGGCCTCATTTTCTTTAAAAACAGAGTTTACTTACTGTCATCTTCTCCACCGGTTCCTACCATCATCTCTTCAATTCATGACAGCAATCATAAAGGTTACCAAAAGACTCTTCATCGGATTGCCAGAGACTTCTATTGGAAGGGAATGAAAGCCACTATTCAAACTTATGTACAGCAGTGCCTCACTTGCCAACGCCATAAATCCAAACACTTGCATCCAGCGGGCCTTCTTCAACCTCTACCAATTCCTCTGCAAATATGATTTGACATCTCATTAGATTTTATTGAGGGGTTGCTCACCTCACAAGGGAAAAATGTCTTGCTGGTTATGGTTGATTGTTTTTCTAAATATTCCCATCTTTTGGCACTTTCTCATCCTTATACAGTAGTGAGTGTTGCTCGGTTGTTTTTTGATAATATCGTCAAACTCCATGACTTGCCAGAAACGATGGTAAGCGATAGGGACGTTACATTTACTAGTTCTTTTTGGACTAAATTGTTTCGTTTAAGTGGCACTAAGCTCAACTTCAGCTCAACCTATCATCCCCATAGTGATGGGCAAACTAAAGTTGTCAATCGCACCATTGAAATGTATCTACGTTGCTTCACTAGTGATCGTCCCCGTCATTGGCTTCAATGGTTGTCATGGGTAGAATATTGTTATAATACCAGCTATCATTCCTCTCTCAAGGCCACTCCATTCGAGGTTGTTTATGGGCGCCCTTTGCAAAAAATGCTTTCTTATTGTCCAGGTTTGGCTAAACTTGAAGCGGTAGATCAAGCATTAAAAGCACAGGACATGGTGCTTTTAGGCTTACGAGATCGTCTTCTATAGACTCAAAATGCCATGAAGGTTGTTTATGATTCCAAGCATCGTCCAGTTCATTTTCAAATTGGCGACCTCGTGCTTCTCAAACTCCAACCTTATCGCCAAATTAGTTTGACTCCCAAGAGGTATTATAAGCTCTCTCCTCGTTATTGACCTTTTCCAATTATTTCTAAGGTGGGTAATGTGTCCTACAAGCTCACCCTTCCACCTACTTTGAAGTTACATCCTGTGTTTCACGTCTTTTGTCTCAAGCCTTTTCATGGTACATCCCGTTCCTATTGAGCCTTTCTTACCTGTTCTTTCCAAGGAAGAAATACATGCAAATCCACAGGCTACTCTTGATTCACGACTTCACAAGGGTCAGCCTCAAATGCTGGTGCATTGGGAGGGATTATCCCCTGCGGAGGCTTCATGGGAAGATATCCCTTCCTTTCGCAGCAAATATCCTTCTTTTGTGCTTAAGGACAAACCCAGCTATGGAAGTGCTGCCTTGTAATGACAAGTTTGCCAAAGGAATCATGTATCAGAGACGTGGCTAGAGGGAGAGGAGTCAAAGTAGTCAAAGAATACCAGCTATGTTTTCACTTATTTCCTTTTGTTTTGTTCCATTTTAATTAATTACTCAGCATGTAGTGTGGTGGCTCCTGCTTTGTAGGAAGCCGTTATTTTCCTTTGTGCACTTAAGTTGGAATTCAAAATGGAAGTGGGATCTGAAAATTTTCAACATCCAAATTCTATCATTAAGAAATCGAAAGGTTCTCTCATTTAACAAGCCTTTATTTTCTTTACAATTCACCATAGGTCCTAAAGGTAGGAAGTCTAGAAAACATTAGCCGCTTCATACCTCGCAGGTTGATTTTACCATCAATCGTCCTGTAACTAGATCCCAAATGGGGGACCATAACAAAAACATAGCACTTCTTATATGCTTGTGCCAAAATGGATTTTCCAAACTACCAAAAGCTTGAGATATGAAATCCATTTCCATTGAGAACTGTGACAAAAATCAAAATAGTAGAAAATTTTCCCACATCTACATTCGGCCGCTAAAATTTTGATTTGTAATAATTAGTTCACACATTCTTAATCATAAACAACCTCATTGATTAATTGCTAATGGGCTAAGAATGAGATAAGAAAACCTAACAAATTACTGGTAAGTGGTAAGTAGAATATGAAATATCATACACAATTAAAATTCAAACACAATATCAACTTTTCATATTAATGTTTTCCTTGTTCCGAGCCAAGACTTTCAATGGAATTAACGCTATGTGAAATGGTCATTTATGTTGGATTCCGTTTCCAAAACCCAACTCTTGCTCTGATATCACAACTGTTGGACCCCGATTCCGAAGCCCAACATTCGGAGTCATAAACCGTGAGCGTATTACCCTGTAGGGTTATTTCAATGAACCTTCATTAACCATTATTCCACAAGGGTGGTGTGCCCATACCAGTCAAATATCAGAAACAAACTCATTTGTCACTTCAACACAGATTTTGGGAAACCTCAAACTGAAATTACAAATTGATTTCTTCAAAACATTTGTTCCCCCTTTGTCTTAAGTTTCTAATGACACCAAGATCATTCCATTTGGTTCAGAAATATGAAAGTTATAACTCGAACATTTTCGGACTGTTATTAAACTGAAACAGTACACTATACTCAACTTCCATCCAGAATTTGAAAGTCTTGGGGACTGACTTAAAATTCAATTCCTTCAGATAATTTGTAGCTCTCTGTCTCTAGTTTATTTAGAGACAAGAATCATCTCATTAGGAGGTCGTATAACAAAGTTATGGCCGAAAGAATCAAAAAAGATTTTGACTTCAATCATATTGAGCCTATCTCGGGACAATCGGCATAACTTTCCCTATAGATATCGGATCAAGGTCATTCTTAGACAGTTTGAAAGAGGACTTATAGATCTACAACTTTCATGAAGACCTTGACGATAGATTTTGTCATCTAGAGGGTCAAAATTGGATCAGACGATAGGGTAAGACGATCACAAACGAAAGGTCAAACGAAACTCAACGAAAAGTCAGACGATTTGGGACAATTGGCATAACTTTCTCTATAGATGTCGGATCAAGGTTATTCTTGGACGGTTTGAAAGAAGACTTGTAGATCTACAAATTATCTTAAGGAATTGAATTTTAAGTCAGTCCCTAAGGCTTTCAAATTCTGGATGGAAGTTGAGTACTGTTTCAGTTTAATAACAATCCGAAAATGTTCAAGTTATAAATTTCAAATTTCTGAACCAAATGGAATGATCTTGGTGTCATTAGAAACTTAAGACAAAGGAGGAACAAATGTTCTGAAGAAATCAATTTGTAATTCCAATTTGAGGTTTCCCAAAATTTGTGCTGAAGTGAGAAAATGAGTTTGTTAAAATGTTTGACTGATGTGAGCACACCACCCTAGTGGGATAATAGCTAATGAGGGTTCATTGAAATAATCTTACAAAGTAATACGCTCACGATTTATGACTCCGAATGTTGGACTCTGAAATCGAGGTCCAACAATTGTGGTATCAGAGAAAGAATTGGGTTCCGAAAACGGAATCCAACACGTTGACCCCTGAAAACTTTTTTCATTGAAGTTAAGCATGATTTTATAAATTATGAGGATTTGACGGATTAATTTTTGGAGTTATTTAATTTTGTCAAAGTTAGTGGAATTTATTGCATGGGTTAATGGAATTAAAGTGTTAAGGTTATAAGAATATTCAAGGGTATTTTTGGAAAGACACTTAAGGTTAAAAGGACATAAGCCTATAAGGAAGGGTAAAATAGACTTTTTGGACTCATTAAGGGTAGAAATAGAAGAAGAAATGTTGTCTTGTTACTTTAAGAAGGGAAAAACATGATTTGAAGGAGAGGAGTGAAAAACGAAAATAGAAGAAAGAAGAGAGTTTCAATGGAGAGAAGAGAGAAGAAGGAAAGATAGTTAGGGTTTCATCATTTCTTAGTTTTAAGAGAAATTTTAGGGTTGTTCAAGAAGGGAAAAAGGTAGAGGAAGAGAAGAACTTCCATTTTGAGCCAAAGATCTTTTCATTTGGTGAAGAATCAAGGTAAGATCATTTTAGATCTTTTGAATTTTTGGAAAGAATTTAGTTCATGAAGTTTAGGGAAAAAAAAGCAGGAGTTTAAGTATTCTAGAACAAATTTTAGTGATTGTGTCTTGTGGGATTTTCAATTTAAAACCTTATTGAGTGAGATTTTTGTTATTATATAAGGGGATCAAAAGAAACAAGAGGAACAAGAGGAGAGGCACATTTTAAGCAATTCTTTAAGCAAGGAAATCAAAGTGGGTACATGCTTATAATAGAGGAAATAAGCCACTAATGTTTTCTTTGAATCAAAGAAGTTTAATGATTTCAATTGCATCATAAATATGCATTTATTGCTCTTTGAATGTGGTGAGAAAGTGCTAGATGTTTAGTATATGAATTGTATTATTGATTTATGAAATGAAAAATGTAAATGATTTTTGCAAGAATATCAAGTTTATGAAATCAAGTGTTCAAAAAAGTGTTATTTTGGGCAACACGTTTACAAGTTATGAAATATATGTTATGTGGGTTTGTGGTGGTCCCCTAAGTTAAGTCACGTGCACGTTGACCAAATTAAAGGCTTCTCCCGTCTGCCCACTAGTGGCATGGAACTCCTTTACGGACTCCCATTAGTTCACGGCTAAGCAAAACCATTATGTGGGATTGCGTTAGTACATTCTACTCACGGCTACACAAGACCCTTATGGGAAATGTGTAGTACGTTCAATTTTGAATCCACCCAAACCATTCTGTTGTGCTTATGTTATGTTGACAAGTTTGATGCATTCATGTTTTGTAATTCATGAACTTTGGTTAAGGTTTTAAGAACGATACAAATTATGATTTTAATTTAAATTTTATATTGACTAATGAACATTTCAAAGATTTTGCTTATTTTTCGTTATAAACTGTTACTCACGAGCTTTCAAGCTCAACTCCTTTTTGTCTCATCTTTCGGTGATAGCTAAGAGATCAAAAGCTTAAGGGAATTACTTCAAATTGCTATTTTGTATTTTGGGTTGGTTTTGGGAAAGCACAATGTTTTAGTCGCATTTCAAGTTTATTTGTTCAAGAATCTTTTGTAATTTAAGATTTGAGACGATGATGTAATGTGGCTTAGAATCCCATAAAATATTTGTAAAATTTTATTCTTTTGATGTTAATGAAATATGAATTGTGTACGGATGATATTGAGTTGGAATCAGATATACTTGAAGAAGTTGTCAACTTGAGATGATTATCAACTTGAGCAGATGGTTTTTGAACATGAATAGTTGATATATATATATAGGAATTATGAATGATGAGATGTAGTTAAATGGGATGAGTTAGATGAGTTGAGATTTGAGAGTTTAACGAAGTCAATTTGGTGGTTGAATGGTTATGCTCAGGACATCCAAAGTTTGTACAGTGCAAACTTCAAGTCTTCCATAGGGGAAAAATTTATGCTCTAACTTCAGGAGAAAAACTGTATTGATCTAGGCTAAATTAGACAAAGTTGTCTTCTAAAAAGTTGTAGCTTATCTTTCTAGCTTTCTAACGGTATATAGTATGAAATTTTTGGGCATCTGAGTTGAAAGTTATGATCCTTATAAGTGGAGATGCTTAGGAGTACAAACTATATCTTCTGTGATGATGTGTATCTTCTGTGATGACATGTATCATCTGGTAATGTGTATCGTCTAGTGATGACATGTATCTTCTGGGTACTGTTCATCTTGCATATTCTTGTCCAATTTTGACCCTCTAGATGATAGAATCTATCTTCAAGTCTCTTGAAAGTTGTAGATATAAAAGTTCTCTTTCAAACCTTCTAAGAATGACCTTGATCCAACATTTATAGAGAAAGTTATCCTAATTTTCTCGAGACAGGTTCAATACACTTGAGGACAAAACCTTGTTTGATTCTTTCGGCCATAACTTTGTTATCCGATCTCCAAATGAGATGATTCTTATCTCTAAATAAACTAGAGACATAGAGCTACAAATGTTCTAAAGGAATCAATTTGTAATTCCAGTTTAATATTTCCAAAAATCTATGTGGAAGGACGAGAAAATGAGTTTATTTTTTATGTTTGACTGGTGTGGGCACATCACCTTGTGGGACGATAGATAATGAGGGTTCATGGAAATAACCCTATAGAATAATATGCTCATTCATGGAAATAACCCTATAGAATAATATGCTCATGTTTTATGACTCCCAATGTTGGGCTCCAAAATCGGGGGTCCAATACTTATGTTATCAGAGTAAGAGTTGGGTTCCGAGAACGGGATCCAACATTTATGGTATCAGAGCAAGAGTTAGGTTCCGAAAACAGGATCCAACACCAGTGCTATGATAGCAAGTGGGATGAGATAAAGTATTGCAAGGTACAAAATGATTGGCAATCTCTTTAATTATTATGGCATGATTAAGGATTCTGTATGTCACCTTAGCTGAGTGCTAAGATGAAACTTGTTTAGTCAAACATGGAAAGTGTATCCATGTAGTCTGTATGAAGCCGAATTTGAGTCTACAGTGGCTCAAGTCGGTCACTTTCTAAAGTGGCTGAGTCGTGCTCCATATGGTGTTATTTATAGCGTAACAAATCCTTAGTGGGAACTCCACCATAACATGCACTTCATACGGCATGTGCTTGAGACGACCAGTTAAGGGAGTGATGAATGGGCTCCTTCTTCATCACTATGTAAGCCCTGTGGACATCTAGTCCACCTCTATACCCTTAAGAACTTTGAATTATGTCATGAAGTTGAGAATTGGTGTTACTACTTTAGCATATTATCCAAGGGTTAGGAATGATGCGGTGTAGCGAGGTATGACTAGGAAAACAGCCAAGACTTCATGGATTGACATGAGTGTCTAAGGAAAAATCATTTTGATATCACACAAGCTATTTGTGACCCATTGCTCGGGAAGTTACAAAGATAATAGTTGTCGATAGGCATGAGTTGTCTATATGGTAACCATAAGTACAAATACATTATGGGATTTTGCATAACTCTTTGTAAAAAAAGGGATTAGAGATGCAAAATCTAGTCTGATTAGAAATGATTTGCGTTATAACAAGATCTTGAGTGACATTATGTTAGTTTGATGTTGACTTAATGTAATGATCCTTGCCAGTACCTTTCTAGTATGGTCACACGCTCCACTTCTTGTATGATAGTGAGAATCAATATTTGAGGTTGAGAAATAAAGCAAAAGTTGCTATGAACAAAGCAATTGTTGCTACGAATAGACATGTTATTTTTCTTAAGCATGTGTTGCCAATGGAACATATGTTGTTGCTAATGTGTACAAGTGAGAGATGTAGCAAAATAATATAATGTGTCCACATTGACATAAGAAAACCAAAGTAGGCAAGTAAGCTTGGTCTTACAAGAAAGACAAAGCTATCAAGTAAGTAGTTACTTGTGGGAATGTCTAACTCTTTTTTTATTTGTCTACATAAGTTGTAAAAGAGAGAATGCATGCAAAAGCTTCTCTCTCCTACACTTAAGGCTCTCACAAAACCATTGAGTTCTCCCTTTTGTTCTTTTCTTTTTGAGCCACTATTTACAAGGCTTGAGATTTAGGGTGTGAATTAGAGTGAGTAACTTTGTTAGTTGCTCACAACATCGAAAAAGGCCAAATTCGAATTACTTGGAGCTGTTAGAACACAAGGTGGACTTATAAAACAAGCATAAGAGAAAAAGACTTGTTAAGTTTAAGAAATAAGGTCTCATCCCACCTTCCAACAAAAATTATAAAATTATTTTAAAAATAAAATAGTCTACAAATTGATGCCCGAATTTCAAATTCAAATTCAATTAAGTGCTTAGAAGTTTTATTTTAATTTTAACTTCAAAAAATATTCAAACTAATGTCTCGATTGGTATGAATAATAAAGGTTTTTTTAATCAATAATCTAGAAGCAACGACCGAGTTGAAATTAAAGCAAACTATAAGGACCATTGATCTAATTAAACTCTATTTTATAAAAGTCGAAGAAGTCTGCGTTGGATGAGTCAACATTTACTCGGGCGGGGGAGGGGACAGGAGAGGATGAGCCAGCTAGCAATCACTATGGTGGAGTCCTTTGGCATCTTGTCTGCAAAACGACAATAAAATTGAAATAAACAGAACAAAATAGGCATAAAACGCGTCTTCGTTTTTGTCCCCACACGTCGTGCACCATTTGCCTGTCCTGAATTGTCACATTCTACTCCTCCTGCCTGCCTGCTTCTAGATTTAATGAATGAACTTCCATTGTTACGAGGGGATAATTTGGTGGACTAAGTTAAAAGATTTGGTTGCTGAGTGACTTCTTTCGCTATCACCTCACACACTCATTCACAAAACAATAATGGAGGCGGCACTTGATTGTCCTATTACTTGTTTCTTTTCTTCTTTACCCATTACTTTTCACATTCTCAACTTGACTTCTCCTAAATATATATATATTCCATTCGCACAATGTTAAAAACCTAATTATGTTTTATATTATTAAAATAGAACACATATCATATATTATATATTAATATGACGTCAAAGCCCTCTACCTTTCTCTTGAATCAAATCATATCAATACGTAACAAGTGATGTTTTCTTCTGTTTTTTTTAACCTTACGAAATATTTTAGGAAGGTTTTAACTGTAAAAAGACGTTTTTAAATTATATATTTTGAGATTAATTTTTACTCGTACTAGATCAGCCCATAGAGAGTTATATAATTAAATTAGTAATTTAAGATTTTATTCACAAAGATGATATTAGATGTGGTAGGTTTAATCAGTTTACACAAGTTAATTTTATTTCTAATCAAAGACTAGTGTATAATTCTCTTTAGAAAACTTTTAAATAAAGGGTTAATTTTATTTCTAAATAAAGACTAGTGTATAATTAGCTTTAGAAAACTTTTAAATAAAGGTTAATTTTATTTTTAAATTAATTTTAATTTTATATAATTATTTAAATAATATAATTATTTGAGAGCTCAACTTATAATTAAAGTCGACGTAAAAGTTGTTTTATGAATGCTACTTTTTATAAAAAAATAAAAAATATTAATTAAATCTTTAGAACAAATTTTTGTAAGGTAATTTATTTAAATATTTAGAAAAAAATTAATTAAAATAAATAGGTTATTTTAATTTTAATTTATTGTTTCATTAAATAATTTGTTCATATATTATATTACATGTAATTATAGAAAATTGACAGCCGCAACTTGCACGTATATATATATATATATATATATATGGAACTTGGAATTTAATAGTAGCTCACTGCTAAAGGGCAATGGTACATTACCGCGTGATGACTAAATGTAGAGCAGTGACAGATCTTCTAAGTTGACTACATGTTATTCTCTTCCATGTCAGAGAAAGGGGCTGCGAAGCATGCTACTTTATATATCTTGGGATATTATTCTGTGAAAAGAAAATGAAACTGAAGAACTTTCATTGTATTCTCATATTTATACCGCATAAAACAAATATATACATACTAATTACCAAGATTAGTTATTACATTCGAAACATAAAATCAAATAAAATACAAATTTAATTTGTAAGTGTCAAAATTTTATCAACTTCCAAAGACTTTGAGGCTTTAAGTGATTTCTTCCAAAAGTCAACCCAACTTTGAGTAGAAGGGTTAGAAAGTGAGGCTCCTCCATCTCTCTAGATGTACTCTCAACCACTACACTCCTTGGCTCATCCCATCCCACTCTTTTTCCCTTTCTTCTTACCTCGAGATTATCTAAGGGCTCTTTGGTCATTTCCTTCCACAATATTTCTTTCCCGCTAGAACTACTTACCGTTTCTTTCCACTGTTCCTATCAACGCCTCACCCTGAAAATATGATCTCTTCCTTTTCCAACGATATGACCACTCCTCACCCTACTGATTTTCCACCCCTACCCCTCACTTCTAATCCCTTCCCAGCACATGTTTTGTAATAGCTCATTCCTACACTTAGGAATTTATCTGCTATATGAAGTCATATGAGAATATATGAAGTGCATTTCATTTACATGCATCATATTCACTACATACATGAACTATGATTTAGTACACATTCCCAAGATAGTCTATGCACATAATTAATTTATTCCAGGGTATGAAAGATTTTAAATGTTTATGTTGTGATTGCGTAATTGTCAATTGATCATGTCTTGAATTCTGATTTTATGGACTATAATTAGTGAATTGGAATTAATTGTCACAATTGGGTGATTAATGAAGTGATATGTCCATCTAGTATAGAAAAAATGTTGAATAGTGAGATAAATTGATACATGAAAATTTAGGTTGATTAGACCTATGAAATAGTAACACATGGCATTAATAATAGAGTGATAAATGGCTTGAATCCATGAGTGACAAATGGTAATATAGTTGAATGACACATGACCTAGTGATTAAATGACAAGTGGATTATTTATGGAATGACAATTGGTAGTGTAAGAGGAAGACACATAACATGGCTCTCCATTTGACAAGTGGCATGACATGTGTCCACCTTCTCCTCTACTCACCTACACCCACGATTTTCACACTTGAAAGACCACCCTCTTTCATGTTTTTTGTTAGATATTCTCTCCCTCTTCTCCTCACCATCGACACCCTCACATAACTTCCATAACCTTGAATTTTGCCAAAATTTCTATAGCCTTCATCTTGTAAATTAAAACCCTTTAATCCTATCTTGCTCTTAATGAAAGTTTGATGCTTAGGAGACTTGCTTAGCTTGTTGATTGAAGAAATCTTGAGACAAATAAGTAGGTATTTGATTACCATATATGTGAGCATAACATCCATAAAGATTGGTTAGGGATGAATTGAGATGAATTGCATATAAGGTTGAAGATGAGATGTGCTGGAATTTGATGAATGAATGTATGATTTCTATTTTGTTTTTAATGCTTGAAAATAGTGGATTATATGGATGGTTTAGGTTGAGATTTGAAGTGTAAAGGATGATGTAACTATATAGAAAAATGGATATATTGGGAGTGTTCCAGAAATTGATAAGTTAGGGTTATATGTATAAAGGTGAATGATAGTTCTATTTTGATCATGATGCATGAAAGACTATGATTTATGAGTTATCAATTGAATGATTTTGAGTAGGAATTGGTGATAGAAATTGATGAGGAAATGAAGTATAATTTAGGTATAATTGAGGTATGATCAATAGATTAGTATGATGGTGTTAAAATTTGAAAAAAAATATTGAAGGAAAGGGATGGTGAACTGTCTGTTCACCCAATCCACGATCGTGGAAGCAGCATGAGCTTCTACCCACAATCATGGGAAATGTCCTAGAGAAGAAAACTTTCTATTTTGTCTTTCCACGATCGTGAAAAGGTAACCACAATCGTGGGAAATACTTAAGAAGTGAAAAAAAAACTATGTTTTGTGTGATTTTTGAACCAACTAAGGACAAGTTACTTTACTTTGGTGTATTTTGATTTGATTAAGGTTTGAAATGAACCTGAAAGGTTGTTTGATTAATTGATTAAGGGTTTGATAAGTTTAAGTTGATAAATGATTTTAGAATTTAGGAAAGGATTATTGATATCAATGCATATGAATTTGGGAAATACGAGTTGTTAAAGAAACGAAGGTGTTCTTATGAATGCAAATGTGATGCAAGGGATATAAGTCATGAATTAGGTATGATTGAATGAGAATTGGGAAGTTGCGTAAGTATGGAATGTTAGGAAGTGATGGATAAATGTTTGATTGAATGAATTTAAAGCAATCGAGATGTCTTAAGGAATTGATCTAATCACCAATAAGTTATATAAAAACTATAATGAATATATGAGCAAGATTTGTGACTAAGCGTACATACCCGGGGAAAATCAATTGAACATACATTGAACATGATGCATATACATGTGTATGATTGAGTATTCATTTAATTAAACAATTTAGTAATGTATACATACAGGTGTATTGCATGATATAGAAGCACAAATTGACCGACCACATCCAGCCATTGCCAGATCCTCGAGGCAATAGCTATCTGGAGCTTACTGTGAGTCAACCTAGATGTTCCCTCACCATAATCGAGTCGCTTTATTTAAAATTCAGTTATTGAAATTGCTACTCATGTGATTGTGATAATTCCAAACCATCAATTGTTCAAGGAGAGTGACATTCGAGAATGTATTGGAAGTGTTTTGTAAATGTATGTGAATATAGAAATATGTGTTCTCAACTGAATGTTGAATGCCGGACTTAGATTCGAAGAATGTGATATACAACTGGAATATATCGAATGAGAAATAATGAATGCATTATATGTGAATTGTTGCATCTCACTACATTGAAATGCATGAACAGATAAAGGAGTTGTAACCGAAGTGACCCAAGTGACCCAAGTAAAAAAGAGCCTAAGGCTCAGAAATGTGCATAACGAACTGCATACTCATTTACCAATAAGCCCAGTATCCATAATGGGTACAGGATAGTATATAAAATGAGCCCGGTATCTACAACGGTGCTTGGTCAAAACAAAATAAAAATGGAAGTGAGTCTCATGTGCATTTGCAACTATATCTTTACATGTGTTCATGAGATTGATTGCAAATAAATGTTGAATTGTGTTGTTATAATGATGTGTAATGCTTGTATACATGTTGATGATATGAAGAATTGAGATAAATGATTGGATTGTTCTGAAATGACTATATGAAGATTTTGTATTCATAACATGCTTATTGAAATATGATGAGTAAGGTTATATGCATGGGATTTGATTTTGGATGAGGTGTTATACTGAATGAACTATGTTTTATACATGAGATGTTTATGTTCTGTTTAAGTGAGCACATCGATGATGGTTCACTCACTGAGTTCACAAAATTCATCAAAATTGCAACGTTGATTTTGTAGGTACTGAGAGGAGACTTAGATTCTAAGGCAATTTAGTTGAAGTCTGGTATTATCCATTTTAGGAACAAGAAATGGCTCAAAGGTCTGGTCAGCTAACATTTGAGGAGTTTAGATATAATGTTTTTGTTTAGTAACTCATATAATATAGAACTTGTTGTATCAAACTGTGAACTCACATATGGTTTTATAATATAAATATATGGTTAGTGTGTAATGAAATGAAAAGTAAATTATGTTTTATTAATGAAATGGGATGAGTTTAACTTAAAATATTTATGTTCTTTATGATGCCATGATAAGCTGATGTGTTTGTTTGAACAAGCCATTCTCATAGGGTATATTCTTGAATGTCCTCTGGATGTTTGGGCATATGCTTTATGATAGTGGGATGTTTCATCATGACCCCCAATTGACCGGAAAGTCAGTAGTTTGATTACGAACCCTTCCATATGCAATGTTACCATACAATTTGTCCTTTCACCATCTATAACCCACTTGGTTCAGAGTATGGTTAAAGTGCCAACTCCCACTAGACTGACTATGTTACATCTAGTCCAAGTGATATTAGATCTTGTCCTAAGGATCTCATTACTCTATGTATCATTGAAGGCTCTCTTCATGACACATATTTGCTCTGGCTAGAGATTCCCGAGTAATGACCCCGACAAGAGGCTATGGGTATCATCTCCTTCTAACAGGATTGGTGAATCCTTTATTGGCTACTCAATTACCTCTGAATACCTTAAGTTGTACCCAATAACCACCCTATGAGTAAACCTTAAAAGGCACTAATGAATGGAGTCAAAGAACAGGATCAGTATCCGAGATATCCTTGAGCACCTCAAGTCAAAGGATACTTGCACCATTGCTATGATGAGACTATCATTGACATTGAAATAGAATATCCATATGATTATCTCATAGTAGGTCAATCCAATGTACTTACGATCCTTAGTACATCCACATGTTAACTTTAAACAACTCATGTCTATAGGTTATGAGATCTACTGCTTGATCCAATTAAAGAGTATAACATGTGCTAGTCTATCTGGATTAATGATATCGCATCTCATTAATCCTATGACTAGGGTAAGTTTAAATATTAACATAATTACACATGATAGGAACCTCATTATCATGATCTCATCATGATTTCCTCAATGCTATGTTTTATATCAAGGACTTCATTAAATCAATTTAAGATCAACATCAAATCTATAAATGTATAAACGTAGAAATAATGAAAATTGTATTTATTAATCATAAAATGATTTATACAATAAGTACTGAAGGTGATTGCCTTTATAGCACTTCTCTAACAAACTCCCACTTGTACTAAAGCCAATCGCCTTGATATCTAATACCATAGGTGAGTACATGTGACACAAAACTTTTTTAGGAAATAGGCTTAATCAACCGATCAACTATATTCTAATGTGGGAACTCTCTCTATCTTGACATCATTTCTACCAATGATTTCTCTAATCAAATGGTAGCACCTAAGTATATGTTTGGAATTCTGATGAGACCTTGCTTCCTTTGCCTGTACTATAGCCCCATTGTTGTCACAATACAACTACACTGTGTTAATGATGCTTGGTACCACACCAAGTTCCATGATGAACTTCTTAATCCAAACCACTTCCTTTACCGCTTCTAAAGCTGCAATGTACTTTGCCTCTGTCGTCGAATTTGCAGTCGTCTTTTGTTTGGAACTTTTCCAACTGACTGCACCACCATTCAGTATGAATACATATCCGGACTGAGATCTGGAGTCATCCCTATCGGATTGGAAGTTGGCATCAATATACCTACTTACCATAAGATCACCTTCTCCATATACTAAGAATACATCCTTAGTTTTTCTCAAGTACTTAAGGATATTTTTGACAGCCACTTATGACCTCATCAGGGTCCAACTGGTATCTGCTCGTAACACTTAGATCATATGGTACATTAGGTCTACTACATAATACAACGTATATGATTGATCCTATAGCCAAAGTATAAGGAATCAAACTAATGCGAGTCCTCTCATCTTGTGTCTTTGGAAACATAGATTTAGAGAGTGTAATCCTATATACCATGGGAAGATAACCTCTCTTGGACTGATCCATGCTAAACCTCTTTAACATCTTGTCTGTGTATGTAGACTAAGAAAGACCAAGTAACCTCTTAGATCTATCTCTATAGATCCTTATCCCCAAAATATAAGTTGCTTCTCCAAGACCTTTCATAGAGAAGTTCTTAGCTAACAAAAATTTCACTGATTGCAAAACAGAGACATCGTTTCCTATTAGCAATATGTTATCTACATGTAGTACAAGTAACATGATTGCACTCCCACTAAGTTTCTTATACACACACGACTCATCCAGATTTTGTGAGAAACCTAACTATTTGATTATTTCATCAAATTGGATATTCCAACTCCTGGATGCTTGCTTCAATCTATAAATGGATTTCTGAAGCTTGCATACCTTTTCTCTATTCATGGATATGAAACCATCAGGTTGTGTCATATACACATCCTCAGTTAGGTTTCCATTAAGGAAAGCCGTCTTCATATCCATTTGCCATATCTTATAATCATAATGGGCGGTAAGGATTTTTTTACATTATATATCATAAAACCCTAAAAAAATAAGTGAAACCCGCGTGACTCTTCGAGCTAAGCATCCCACGATCGTGGGAATTATCGTTGTGCTTCCCATGATCGTGGGTTAATGTGACAGAAACTTTCTCCATAGATTTCCCATGATCGTGGGAAATATGCCCTTTCCCACGGTCTTGGGTTCTTGTTCTTCAGTAGCTCCACTTATTTTCTCTTCTCTTGGTCCTTAGCTTAATTACAAAGGTGTCCACCCTCCATTCCTACACCAAAATGATCAATTCTTACCCTAAACCAACATCAAACACAAAAGAACAACCATGAATATCAAACTAAACAAAAACAGACAAAATAAGTCCTAAAACACAATAATACTAACCTATTATGCAAGAAACACATGCCAAATACTAAAAAAACACACACACACTAAAGCACAACTATCATTTAGTAATTGTTATGTTCATTCTTTCTGTAACCCCATTATATTTTGGAGTCATAGACACTGTCTTCTCAAGCTTGATGTTGTGGTTCTTGCAATACTATTCAAAAGGCCTTATATTCACCAACATTATTTGCTTTGACATATTTGAATTTTTTTTCCTATTTCTCTTTTAACACTTGCATGAAAGTGTTTGAAGACATAAAATGCTTGGCTTTTAAACTTCAAAGCAAACACCCAAACTTTTCTAGAATGGTCATCAATAAATGTCACAAAATATAAAGATCCACTAATAGTTCTAGATTCCATGGTGCAGACACAGGTATAACCTAAACCAAAAACATATGTCCTCCTATGTGGAGGAGATCTATAAAAAGAAATTTTGTGTTGCTTACCAACTAGACAATGACTGCAAGGTTTTAATAAATTACCTTTAATAGGAAGAAGCTTATGCTTTGTAAGAGTGTCAAGTCCCTTCTCACTTAAGTGATTATGATTCATATGCCATAATTCTATGCTACGATCTGCAAATACATTCACCTCTACTACTATCAACTTAGATTATATCCTAAAAATTGTATATGTATTCAATACTTTGAAACCATAAGGGACCCTTTCACGGTTCTCCATTTTCCACCACCAAATATAGTTTCATATCCATCCATATCAAGAGCTTTCTCTGAGATTATATTAAGGCAAGAATTTGGGATATGTCTAACATTCTTTAAGTGCAACTTACATCAAATGGTTTCTAACCAAACATCTCCCAATATCAATTACCTTGTATACTCCATAGTCTCTCACCCTCACTCTACCAAATTCACCTATAATATAGGATGAGAAAAACTCTTGAATTGGTACCACATAAAAGGCAGCTCTAGAGTCCACTATCAAACTGGATTCCTGTCATATAAGGTTACCAAGTTTTCCAGTAATAACAACATCAACATCGAATACAACTGCAGCAGTATCCTTTTCTTCTTTATTATCTTCACCTTTTTACTTTGATTTCTCGCTTTTGAGCAACCTGCATTCCTTTTTCATATGACTCATTTTTTGGTAACGATAACACCTGATGTCTTTCCAGGACTTTTATTTCCCTCTCGACTTGCTATATCTTTCATTTTTCTAGGAGTTTTTAGTTTGCTTATCCCCCTTGATTTAGTAACCAAGGCCTTTGAATATAACGAGCATCCTAATGATTTTGTTCTCATCTCTTCATTGAGGATGCTACTCTTGGCAAGCTCTAAGGACACTGTACCATCAGAAATAGAATTATACAATAAAGTCTTGAATGTTTCCCATGACTTTGGAAGTGAGCCCAGAAGGAATAGCCCCTAAATATCTTCTTCAAACTTTACTCTCATACTAGCGAGCTGCTTTATAACTCCCTGCAAATTCATTCATGTGATCAGCCACTGGAAGCCCATCTTGATATTTCAAGGATAGCAATTACTTGATTAAGTACATCCTATTATTACTGGTTTTCGTAGCTTATAATTGTTCAAGCCAGTTCCATAAGATTCTAGCATGAGTTTCTCGAGCTATATGGTTCTAAACATTGTCATCAACTCACTATCTGATATAGCTATACACCTGCCTATGCAATAGGTTATATTCATCATCTATAATATTTTCAGGCTTTTCAATAACAAAGGTAGGTTCAAGAAATTTCTTTACTTAAATCAAATCTTCCATCTTCCCTTTCCAAGTAACATAATTAAAACGATTCAAGCATATCATTTTACTTAGGGTTAGTTTCCATTTTTTGACTTCAACATTGATACTACAACCTTGCTCTGATACTATTCATTGGGAGAAAGATCAAAAACATAATTGTGTATATACACAAATGGAAGCAACAAAATAATTCCTTTTCTCCCTTGTTATAAATGATATAGGCTCTACAAATATGCCAAACGATGATCAACACATAAATAGAAATATAAATCAATAAGCACCATAATTTTTAACATGCAAAACCTTTAGTGTAAGGGAAAAACTATATGACCTAGTTTAGTAAAACAATCTCCACTACTACGAAAATAATGGGTACACCAATCTTTAATCCTCCTAACAATTTATGGATCAACAAGCGTAAAAAAATTCACCAACAATGGTGGATGGCAATACAGTAAAGCTCTCTAAAAAGTATCTCATCGTGAACAACATGGGGGAATAAAACATAAATTACTTACACCAAAGTGTAGCTTACACAATTAGGAACAATATGATAAAATCTTAGCTCAAATAGAGATCGTTTACTCCTTCAATCTCTAACTGAAGAGACCAAAATTCTCCTTTTTTTTTGTTTTTGTTATTGCAGCTTTTTTTCTTTTTTTAGTTTTATTTCTTGTTCCCGACTCCCACTTTTATCTCTTTCAAATATTTGTTTTATTTTATTTTATTAATATTTGTATAGAATAAACCCACTTGAGAAGTGAGCCATTAAATTTTTATCACAATCAAAGTAATTACTAATTAGATAGGAAAGACGAAATGTGAAGAAAAAGGATGGTCAAAACATAATTAGGAAATCGTGGAAACATCATAACAAGGAAAAGGAGAAACGTCATGTTATGAAAATTAGCAAAAGTTACATATGCGATTCGGGGTGGCCCAGTCCAGACTCCAGACCAAGAGTCCAATGCCATCCATGCGTGAATTTTACAAGGAAAGACCTTTCTGTTTTAGTCAGTCGAAACGACAGAAGAAATTTGGATATTCTTTGGGAGACTTGAACTCATAAACCCACTCTCCGTAACTACACCCTTTTTTCCTTGGTAACAAAGCCTAACTTGTATGTCCTTTCCTCCGCTAGTACTATAAACAGCTCGCAGGCTTGTTTGGAAGACCTCTTTTAGCCATTTCTCAAACAAGCTGTTAATAAAAGAACCTGATCCCTCCCTTATCTCTTCTAATAACCTCTTTTCCACGTTAAACCTAACCGTGTTTGTAACCCCAAAAATCTCTTCGAAGCAGCACTTCATTTTGGACGACAATGCCTCTGCCATCTCCTTGTCTTGAGCATTATTTCGATCGAAAATAAAGCTGTTCTTGATCGAATCAAGAAACCCATGTGTCGTTAGCGGATCAGATGCGGTTTCACGCGTCAGATCGCTCGACATGGGGTTAAGCTCCCCTGGTAATTTGACGTCGCTTTCGTCTTCCTCATTGGCCATTTCATTAAGGTCTAGGGCGTTGGAAGCTGAGTACCTAGAGAGTGTTTTCTTTTCATTCACTATGGGACTCCTGGTTTTGCTTACAGTCTCGATATCCCATTCCGCTTTTCTCTTGCGTTCGGCGTTGAGAATTTTGAAACTCTCAGAATGGTGGTCCTCATCAACCTTCAGATTCATTTGGATGACAGAATCAGAGTTTCCAACGATCCCATCTTTATGGGTCGTCGTATCCCCCTTGGTCAAAATGAATATTGCATGGCAATGATTGTTCGTCTCTTTTCTTGCTTCTTCAAAATTTCCTGTTTCGAATCCATCAGCAAGAAATTTCAAGAACTTGGTGTCGGCAAAATCAATCTCTTCTACCAAAACCACAACTCTTTCTTGCCTTTTTAAGGCTCTAGCAATAATTTCTGAACATGGGGTCGCCTCACTATCTCGTTTCATCATGTTAAAGTGGAGTAGTAAATCAGCAGACCCGAGAACCGATTCTGCAACAGCAAGTGAAAATCTTCTTTTTCCGACGGTGTCATTGCCTTGAATCACTAACCACGTATCCCTGTTGGTGGATTTGGATTGGCACACCACTTCTAAGATAGAAGGTATGGTTTTAGATTGCCAAGGAACATTCTCTTGCAATAATTTTATCAAATCTTCTCCCCCTTTCTTCAATTTCCCCGAATCTGTGAACGAAGAATTTCCCAGAGCAAGTGTTATCTTCACTTCCTTGTCTTCGGTATTCTTGAGGTTATCCAAGCTTAATTCCCCTGTTTGGTGCTTTTGAGTGCTGTTTCCAATGCTGAACTCCATTATGCAGGATTGTTGTCGTCTGAATTTTGGCACACTGGGACTTTGACTCGGCTTTAATCGTGAATCTGCAAACGAGATAGATTTTGGATCTGGGAAGTTGCAACTTTGGCTTGCCCACCATGGGATTGATGAAGCATGTGAATGGTTCTTTCCAACTAGGTTTTGATTGTTCCACAAAGTGGGAACAGTAGGGCATTGAGAGTGGCTTCTATTATGATGAATACTTTGGCATAATCTGTTCCATTTTCTCCGCAACTCAACCAATTCATTCTGCCAATTTTTATTTTTTTTTTAAGTTAGAGGTCATCAAACACTAGCACTGCATTAGAAACCAAACTTTAAGATTCCAATTTTAGTTGTTGTTACCTTTGTATTTGTATCGTTTCCATGAGTTTGAAGCCAAGGGGGCAAAGGTTTTTGTTGGCTTGGTTTAAATAATTGTGCTTCTTTTTCATAATTAGAAGTGCACTCTGGACAGCGACTGAAGTTGTCTCCTTCCTCCTTGCTTAAAATTGGCTTTGCTTCCAACACTTGTGGTGGGTTCTGTGAGAAGGCTATCCTCGAATCTTGGAAGCTGCAAAAAGCACATAAGCTCCTTCTCAATTTCCTTTATTTATTGATCAGACACTTGAATCTTTTAGTTGATTTTTAACTTTTAGGAGTTCAGAAAGATGCAATTCTGCAAATAATATTCTAAACAAGTAACTCATATCCAAGTAACTCATATCCGTAATCAGGCTTCCAATTGCTAATCTAAAACATGTACAAGTTACAGAACAGTAGAGTTTCACGTTGTATTGTGCTTCCTGTTACGAGGTATATACGACAAATATCTAGCAGAAAGTCGATCAACATTGCCAAATCCCAAAAGTCAAAAAGAAATGAAAAAGAAGTCATGATTAGAAACGACTAAGATGAATTTATTCTTAAAATTCTACGTTTGGAGAAGAGGATTGTCTTTGATTTATAATTTTCCACGGTTTTCCGGCGATTGTGCTTTTATTTAATATTTTGAAAAGAAAAAGAAATATCAGAAGTTATGTGTCGTGACAAAATGTAAGTAAAACTCAGAGGACAGTGATTCGCATGTCTCACCAAACCCTACTTTTTCGTCAGAGATTTGGCATTATTAAGACCGTAAAGGCGACCATCGGAGAAAGTACAAAAGCAAACAAAGAATCATAGGAATGGACAATCCATATGTCTATTGATCTGCGCATGGTAAAAATAATGAGCCAAAGTAAAAGCAAAATTACGAAACGAGAAAAGCAACGTGTGTTATACCTTGAAGCACGTAGGCTTAGACCAAGCCCACCCGAAGGAACAGAAACAGCTTGAAGCGCCCATTGATTCTCAAGAGAAGGTTGCCTCATCAAGCACTTAATGTATGTTTGGTAATTTGCAGTGGCCAGTAACCACACCTTTCTATTTGAGTTGCAATAATCAGACAATAGGTTTCCAATTTCTGAAACTAAGTGATCAACCGGACTATAACCAGCACCTTCAACGTTGAAAGCAGTTTCCTCAACTGTCCATTTCAGGTCTCCAGTATAGATAATAGCCCCACATTCAGCGAGAGAATCAATCTTTCTCCTCAGTTCTGAGATTTTCATGTCAACATCTTCGTTTTCCATGAGCCTCACCGACACTGGTGCAAACTGGAACTTTATGAACTGGGTTTGCTTCAACTCCAAAGGAACATCTCCTCTCTCTAGCTTTCCCAAGAGTTCCCCGACAAGACCTTCGGTTAGGGACACGCAATCACCGACTATAACGCTATTCTTTTTCCTTTTCCTCAGGAATACCTCTAACACCAACTTAATGTCTTCCTTCAAAGAAGCCGAATCTCTCAGATAGTTTGTTGATAGCTTCTTAAGTGGTGAAAATAGAACTTGGTTTTGCTCAGAAGAGTAAGTCAAGAATTGCGTCTGCCAAAAAGTGGATGAGTTGATGATCTCTCTATGTGTGTCAGCTGCAGAAGGAGAAGACGGTGAAGAAAAAACTCCACCAGAAGAGCTATAGCACTGAAATACAGAAGATGCTGAGCAGTCCTCAATATGGCTCTTAACAGCAGTACTAGAGAAACCAGCTTCTCTCATAACCCTACTCACACTAGGGTCATCTAAGATGGATATCACGAGTTGTTCCAACTCAACCTTTATAGTCAAAAGAGGTTGCTGCTGCTGTTGTTCGATGCAACCTCTTCTCTGGTGTGCTTGAGCTCGTTTGAGAGCTGCAATAAGAGCGTTGGAAAGAGAGGGTTGGCCGTGAAGCAACGGACCAGGTGTCGTTGGAAGTCTGTTCAGAGCCACATTGAAGCAAAGCTCAAGTGCTCTGCAATGGAGATGAAGTGGAGTTTTATGAGGTTGAGATTTGAGACAAGCCCTTCTCAAAATACTGGTTCTTGAGCTCAGCAGAGTTGCAGCAACGTGAAGGGGAGTGGCCTGAGCATGGCCTCTCCTCCTTGCTAAGCTTAGAGAGTGCTTCAATACTGAAGCAGCCTCTGTTGTGAGGGTCTGCTGGACCGTACAAGCTCCTGATCGCATCACTTGGCCAAACCCACCCCCCAACCGCCCCCTTTGTGATAGCACCTCAGTTCTTCTAGGATTAAATTCTTATCTCTTTTCTTTATCTTTCTCTCTTACCAAACACCACCCCAGCCCTCTTAAGAAGTAACAAACACAACTGAAGCTCTAAGAAAATAGCAAGCAAAAGCTTCCTCTTTTGCTCTAAGAGGGAACAGAAACTAGATAAAATTCTTCGAGTAAGGAGAGATGGTTTGAGAGAGATTTTTGGGAAGGAGAGCTTGAAGATCACAGTGGAGTAGAATTTTACACAAAACCGGTCTAGACCCCTTCTTTATACTTCTCATTATTGATCTCGTTTCTTTTTCTTTTCTTTTTTTCAAATCTATGCAGGCAGCTTTTTTCTACTTTTATTTCCACTTCCTTGCTTAAAGCAATTCTCTCTCCTGACTGGGTTTTGCTGTTAGAGTATGTTATCATCTTTTTATGTAACCCAAAATGTTCCTTTGAAAAGGTGCTACAAGTCTAATGTGTGACTTATGATTGTTGTATGAATTGAATATGGGATAATAAAAGAAAAGGTCACTTTAAGTATTTGTTTGGTTTTATTTTTTATTTTTGTTGGTGATCTTTCATTTTTTAAATAACACAATAAATATTTTATTTTAATATTATTAAAATAGTAGTTAAATAACTAAGAAATTTGTAAAATTTTAATTATAAAATAATGCTTATTGAAATATCTTAATATTTAAAATTTCATATCATTAAATAGACTTAAATGTTCAATTATTTAATAAACTCATATTCTGGAAATTAAAATTTTAAAATATTTTTATAAAAAGAGGTACAACAATACACAATTAAAAAAATGGACTAAGATACAAAATCTGTGAAGGCCTAATAATACACAGCCTTAACCCTAAGTAGTAGAAATAACTAGTAAAAGTATATGGTAAAAGTTTTAGCAATATAGTAAATAAAAAATATGATGTACATGCCATTTTTATTTTCAGTAATTAATTTATGTAGACCAATCATTAAGTACTTTTGTCATCGATTAAATTGTAACTTATTGGTATTTGCTAAATTAGTTATTAAGAGGATGTGGGAAGAAGCATAGTATTCTTAACGTTACTCGATTCTACTTGAACGATAAAAGGCAGATTTAATTGAGTGGGACCCAGAATTCAAAATATTTACTAAGACGAGTTAGTTTTACCTTGTTTACGCCACGTCAGCGCCTCTGAATGGGCAGACAAGTCCAGCAGAAATTCAAAAAGAAAAGGCAGAAAGAACCACCCAGTCTGTCTGCGTAGGAGAATGAGAGAGAAATTAAAAAGCAGGACACAAATTTTTATGCTTTTCCTTTTAAAAAAGGATATTATATACTATTAACAAATAGTTAATGGTTCTACTTCTACAAATCTCTCTCGCACTCTCCCCACGCCAATCCTCGTAGAGAGACAGCATTTTATTCCCAAAGTACCCAGAAAGCAACCCTCTGTCTGCCTCCGCCCTCTTACATTAGCATTATTGGCTTCTTTTCTCAGCTTTCTATGTTCCTCCTCTCCTTCTATCTCCACACTCCTCTGCAAACTGCAATCACCTTTTGTCTTAATCCCATCTAAACTCCAACAACCCGCTCTAAAAGGTTTTTTTGTTTTCCAAATGAAGAAAGTAAAACAGAAATCCACTGTTATAAATAGACAACATTATTAACATTTTGTTCTTGTCAAGACAATGTACTATGCCTCTGCATGCTTCTAGATCAACAAACACGCCTAATCAAAACACCCTTTTTGACCATCTTTTATTTACGAGTTAACCCAATCAATTGTAGATGAATATTTTATGTTAAGGAAAATGCTTTCTGATTAATAAGTCCATGCACAGTATCGTCCCCCTACCGAAGATAATTATTGGACTGGGCTTATGCATTCATGTGGCAGGTGCTTGCAGCTGTAAGCATGCCCGGTCAGCTGCAGCGTTTCAAACAATAGACAGTATAATTGTCTACGTTGTCTTCCGGGTCCGGGCTGCCTCAACGTTTGCAAACCCTCTAAATATTAGTGTTAGGAAAGTCAATCCTCTTGTGTTCATTTTATTTTTTATCAACTCTAATATCTAAGATGTTTGGAAACTCCTTTTTTTTATTTTTTATATTCTATTTATTTGTATCACACAAGGTTAAAATTGATTTTTCTATCCTCTGATGTGAGTTGTAATGTTGTATAATGAGCAGAGCCAGCCATGGGCAAGGGCAGGCAAGGCACCTATCTAGAGCCTAGGTTCATGAAAAATTAAATAGGTTATAAAAAGAGCTTCATTTTATTTTATTTTGTTCTTTATGAAGGTCTTGATTATTATAAAAAGCAACAAAAGGGTCCCTGGTTTGAGTTGGGTACCTCACCAGTCAGGTATTATCCCTGAGGTGGCTCAACCTCTGTGGGTATGGAGGGGTTGAGTGCGTGACTCGAACCCCCGACCTCAGGGTTTTGTTACGTTGAGACGCACGCCTCTCATCATTGGGCTAGTTTTTGGTTTGGGTGGGTTCCGAAGCCCACAGGGGAGTAGCCCAGTGGTATGAGGCGTGGTCCATGAGACCAACAAAACTCTTTGGTCAAGGGTTCGAGTCGCAACTCCACCCTGGCAGACCAAAGCGGACAATACCTAACGGGCCACGGCTCAGAGATTTAGGCAGATCCATAAGCGGGGGCTACTCCCCTGTGGGCTTCAGAACCCACCCAAACCAAACACCAATAAGTATTCATAGACAGAATAACAATTTTAGTAGCTGAAGTTTCCCTCTATAGGATAATGCTCTATTGGTCCATAACCCAAATTTTTTTTGGATCTTTTCTATCAAAGGAATACATTAACATAATCTAAGCCTCCTTGATGAGATAGGAATCTGCAAGTAGTGTAGAGGAGAAGCTTTAGTTTCCATACCCGTAGTTTGAGCTAGATCATTGGAGAGATGAGAAGCACTCTTGGAGAGTAAGATATAGCTCTTGTGTTGATTGACACATAAGCTCGACATCTCCTTAAACTGATTGAGAGTTTTCATCAGAAGAGAGACTGAGTGAACATTTTCCTTGCTTAGGAGAATAAGATCATTTGCAAAACATAAACTAGTTAGAGAATTTTCCTTACATTTAGAGTGATATTTGAATTTAGGATCAGTTGAAGTGTTGTGATTCAATAACTGAGTGAGGACTTCCGCTCAAATCAAGAATTGGTAGGGGGAAAGGGGATCCCCTTACCTAAGAACTTTTTTTCCTTTGATCACCTTCGTGGGGCTCCCATTAATCATTATCCCATAGGAAGCAGTAGATATGCATTGTTGAATCCACTTAATGAATATTAAAGGAAAATTCATTATCTCCAATGTTTAGCAGAAATCCCCAATTCACACTATCAAAAGCTTTCTGTAAATCAACTTTTATAGTGCAATTTTGGAGACTTCTCCTACAGTTATACCCTTTTAAAAGCTCCTAAACAATAAGAATATTGTACCCTATATCTCTGCTTGTCATAAAAGCTCCTTAATTCTCACTGATGAGAAATTTTGGAACCTTCTTTAGCCTATTTACCAAAATCTTAGCAATGATCTTGTAGAGGAAATTTGCACACGAAACAGGTCTGTAGTCACTCCAAGTTTCTGGGCTAGATTTTTAGGGACCAGGCATAGAAAGGTCTTGTTGATTTCTTTTAGTAAAACCCCTTTTAAGAAGAACTCATGGACTACCTGATTGACTATCCCCCCCTCCAAAAAAAAAAACTATTTCAAGTTTCTTGATAGAAAAAGTCATTCAATCCATCCAAACCTGGAGCTTTAGAATCATTCATGCTGAAGACAACCATATCTATTTCCTATTCTGTAACAGGTCTTATTAACCCATACACTTTATGATTAGGAATCTTAGTGGTTGCAAACTGTCTAAGGCCATAATCCAATTCCGATGGGAGAGATTCTGATCTAAGTAGATTACGGTAGAAATTCATATCTTCCTTAGCTAAGTCATCTTGTCTAAAAACATCCACTCCAGCTTCTGTTTAATGGAAGTAATTCTGTTAGTATTCTTTCGAGCTAACATAGAATTGAAGAAGAACTTTGTACATCTATGTCCCTCTTTTAACCAATTTATTCCAGCTCTCTGCTTCAGTAAAGAGTGTTGATTGTCCACTACTTCCAAATAGTTTTTAAGAGCTTCCTTCTCTGCTATAGCTAGTGCTCCATCAAGAATTTTCTGCCAAAGCTTTTTGAATAGAAGAGAGTTTATCCCTAGATATTTCAATCTCCTTTGTAAGATTTAGACCTCTCTTACCATTAAGAATCTTTAACTTCTATTTTATACCCTTGAGCTTTTGGATACAAATGTACTGCTTAGTCCCATAACATCCATGCTCCAATCCCTTCTCTATTGCTTCTTGAAAACCCTCCATATTAACAAGAAAATTGATAAATATGAAAGGATGATGGACTTTGGAGGTAGTGAACAAGTTAACTATCTTTATAAGAGTATGATTTGAGATACCAGGGTTTAGGAATTTCGTTGAGCTTATTGGAAAAGAATGTAGCCATTCCACATTAACCAAAGCTCTATCCAGTTTTTTTCCTGACGTGCTAAATAGAACTTTGTTTATTTGTCCAAGTAAACTTATGACCTTTAGCTTTTAGATCTATAAGTTCCACCTCCTGCATGCAATCAAACATATCATGAGAGTAGTTAAGTAGGTTACAATTACCATTAGCCTCTAATCTAAACAACGTAGTATTAAAATCCCTGCATACCATCTAAGGGGAATTTACTGAAACCTTGATCCTTCTTAAGTAATTCCAGAGGTCAGTTCTTTGGAAAACAGTGTTGAATCCATAGATAAAAGTAGCTAAAACCCAAGTATTTTTCATTTTGAAATAAAGCTTAGTATGTATATGTTGCTGACTAGATTCCAGCACATCTAGTTTCAAAAAATTACCATTATAAGCTATAATAATCGTTCCATAAGCATGACTTTGATGGTTTGTAATGAACTGCTAATTGCTGCCTAGACAAACCAATTTATTCAGATTAACTTCTCTAATTTTAGTCTCCAACATACAAAAAACTCAAGGCTTTTCCTTTACCACAAAATCCCTTAAAGCATTAAGCTTTGAAGGATTATTTATTCTATGCACATTCCGTACAATCAAAGTCATAATCAATTTGCTTTCCCTTTGGAGCTTTTCCTATTGCTCCTACTACTTTTCTAAGAGGTGACCTGCTCAAACTACTTCTCTTGATTATTTCCATTTAGCACATCAACCCTTGATAGTCTTTGTTCTTTCTATTGAACCACCGACAATCCTTCGTTTTGATTGGTTCCAATAGATTCCAGATCGTTTCCTCCTTTATTCATAGTAGACTTGTAACATTCTTCTGATGGATTATGAAGAACTTCATTTAGCTTAACATAATCTGTACTTTTTTCCTTCGAAATGACCTCCCTTATTTTAGGGGAGACATTTACTGTCTTAACCATCTCTTGGTTTTCTGCTACTTGTTCTATTTCCTCAGTCTCCTTGATTTCTTCAGTCTCATTTTTTTCTATTCTCATCACTTCCTAGTAGTCACCTTTATTGAAGAGCTTTCCCGTCGGTTTCCAGTCTTTGCCTTAAACTTTAAGAGATGGTTTCCATTGATAAGTCAACAGGACTTTATCTTCTCTTTAGAGAGTTTTCATTCGCCAACCTTAGAATAGGGATACTATCCTTCATTTCATTAGCCATATCCATACTCACACATAATCGAGCAAATGCAACTCTTTTCCTCAATGCAGTATTTTCATCAATGCAGTTCGGTTTCCCCAAGTAGCTTGCAAGCATACTCAACCCCTTTGTAGTCCAATACTTCAAGGGGATATTGTGAATGTTCACCCATAGGGGAATGTTCTTCGTTCTAATTTTTAGAGCTCCATACCCGATTGCCAATTTTGGAGAAATAGTGGAAGTTGAGAGATATGCCAGGGGTCCTCTGCTATTACCTTTTAAGCTTCTGATTTGGAAGAAAAGGTAAAGATTATGTTATCTTCTTCGGTTAGCATTACCTTCATTAGACCTCTTCCTTTCCAATTCTTCAAAGCTCACGCTTGTATAATCAAAAATACAGGCCTTTTTTCATGAAAATCCCACTAGAGTAACTTCCCATATCTTAGCTCCTTGCTATAAAACATCTAAACTAGGAGCCACCATTAGCTTACTATCTATCTCTACAAGCGGGCTGAAAACCAAATAGGAGTTTGAGTTATCCCCAACCACCTGTTTCCGTGTTTTCCTAGATCCTTTAGCATTGCCTATTACAGTAGGGATAAATCCCTTAATAGGAGGATCAGTCGTAGTAGGGGCTGGGATAGTTGTAGAAAAGGATGGGAAAAAGGGGAGAGGTGCAGCAGGTTTAGGATGGGAAGGAAGATTAGGTTTAGGGTTTGGTAAGATTGTTTGTTGAAGGGTTGAAAGAAGGGTTAGAAAATTTGTGTCCATTTGTATTTGGGAACTAAATTTTTCTGGTTGTTTGCAGGTTTGCAGGTTTAGGCAAGAGCAAGAGATTAGGAGAACAAAAGGCTGAGCTAAGTTTTCTTTTTTCTTTTGTTTTCTAGAATTTGAAAAGAGGGCAAAATCTATTGCATTTGTTATACTGTGTGGGAGATTTGGAAATGGCTGGAGGAAGGAGGGTGGGAGTGATGGAAGCGATGCCAGGGTTCAAGTGGCAGAGGTCATGGCAGTCTCATGTGGCAAAGGTCATGGCGAGAGAGAGGAAGGTGGGTCTAGTTGTACTTGTTATTCAAGAAATACTTGCAACTTTATAACTTAAGGCACATCCCAACAATCTCTTTCTAACAAATAAATTCATCCACTTTATACTAACCATGTTCTCCTCAGTTTGAAGCAATCCGAATATAACATGACATGAAGCATTAAGAAGTCTAGTTTTTTCCCCAAGTCCTTAATCTAGCCACGAGTAGAAGGTAACAAACATCCTATAAGAGCAAACTAAGTCTTTAAATTATTTTGGCGAGGGGTATGAGGGAGCATGGAGCTACATTACAGTATACCATCGAGTTTTTATTTAGGTCTAATTTGGTAATCAATAATAAAGAGGTGAAAACTAGAATGCAACCTTTATTCTACAGGAGAACGAAAATGCAACCTTTATTCTCTCACTTTTTGTTGTTTGGTTATTGGTATTGGATAAAATAGGGAATGATAAAACTAGAATGAATCCTAAACAATCTTAAACTTTTATTCCTAAAAGGGTGTGGATATAAATTGGAATAAAAAAATTAGGAATAAGAGCTAAAAGATATTATTAGAATATTATTAAGTTATTATCAAAATATAATAAGATATTGATTCATATTATAATATTGTCATCAAAATCAAATGATATTATGATCTTTTATATTAATTTCTTTAATAATTATTTTATTTTGTTTCATTGATACTTTTATTTTTATCATTAAAATTGTTCATAATTATTTAAAAATTAAATAATTATTGAAAATTATTGATTAATTATTTATAAAATATAAAATATTTTAATTAATCATTTACAAAATAAATTATATGATAACTAAATATGAGTATTTCTATCAGGGTAAGGTTGCATACTATTGAACCTCCTCAAACCCCACGTAGCAACAGGATTCATACTGTTATTGTTGTTGTTGTTGTTATGAATATTAATAAAAATTCTCATTAGCATTTTTAATATTTAATACTAAATATCAACATAACTATTAATTTTATTTAATACTATATCAAATACGCATAATCAACTATTTCATTTATATTCTGATTCTCACTATTCATTCTTATTCTTTTTTAAAAAAAATTCTCACAATACTCTTGGAAACAAAAATGAATTCATATATATCATAAATAATACTATATTTCATCTCAAAATATTAAAACATTATGTTATTATATTGTTGTTCCTCTCTTTTTCATATAAATTGCCTTCTCCTCTTGTATTATTTGTTAGATGTGAGACACTTCCATTTATAACATTTCGATAACATTTTATTAAACTTTGGGACAGTGATTTTATTAATGCCTGAATTTTAACTCCTCATTTAACTAAGTACTTATTTTCTTTAAACTTGACCATGTCAATACCTCTATCAATTAATTTAAATAGGATTGTTGATTCAACATTGGCCTTTCTGTTATCGTTCCATTATGATTGACATGATATTCTGTGACAAATTACTCTTAAAATTTTATATAAATCAATAATAAAAATATTAAATCTTACAAAAGAATACTCCATTAAATCCGAACGGCTTGAGACGACCTATCATTTCATAATAATTTTTGTTTTCTTTTATTGGAGTCAGTAAAGAACCAAGTGGTACAACTTTTTCAAAAGAAAATAAAGAACCAAGTGGTAGGTTTCTTAGAACAACCAAAAAAGGAAAAACAGAACACAGGTTGGTGAATCCGTGATGTTTGTTTTACTACTAGAATGAATGCAAACAGACAAATACTTGCATATGTAAAGCAAAATAACAGTGAGAAGCAGAAGATGGCTGTATCACGAGAATGTTTATTCTTCCACCGCAGCTTCGGTACTAATGTAAAGAACCACAACATGAGACCTCAACAAAAAGTTGTTTTTTTCGTTTACTTTTGTTGTAAGCACTTTAGATCTAATGAAAAACATATGATTCCAATAATAGCAAAGTAGTACAAGTTGGAGAACGACTATATATATATATAAAGGTAAATCCTTTGATTATAAGGTAGTTTCAGTTTCAGACCATAATTAATAGAATCAAGAGGATTTTTGTTTCTTAGAAATGAGGGGTTTCAATGGGTTTGTTTTGTCAGCTTTTGCAGTGGTGTTGCTCGCCACCAGAGCTTGGACACAAAGACAGGAGCCTCAGGTGCCTTGTTTCTTCATCTTTGGTGATTCACTGGTCGACAATGGGAATAACAATAGGATGCTTACACTTGCGAGGGCCAACTACAGGCCTTACGGGATTGATTTCCCCGAGGGAACTACCGGTCGATTCACTAACGGTCGAACTTATGTTGATGCACTAGGTAATTGTTATACTCAGCTAAAATTGTTTGATCGTAGTCACTACAGAATACAAATACTGCAAATGACGGGCATGCGGTGATGAAGTATGCAAGCTTCTCATTTAGACACAATCACATACTTCATTACTGCAATATGATGATTGATCTTCAAAGTTTAGTTTACCGGTTTGTGCAACTTTTTACAGCTCAACTACTTGGCTTCCCTACTTACATTCCTCCTTACTCGAGGGTCAGAGGGAGGCTCTTGTTAAGCGGAGCCAATTATGCTTCTGGAGCAGCTGGAATTCGAGATGAAACTGGAAACAATTTGGTAAAGAAAATCATATATCACAGGAGGACTGTATAATCAGAAGAAATGGATGGCAGGGCTCGATTTATTCTGATGGAATTTTTTATGATTGTGTTTAACAGGGTGATCACATGTCAATGAACCAACAAGTAGCGACTTTCGGTAATACAGTACAAGAACTGAGGAGGTTGTTCAGAGACGATACCAATGCACTTAGTAGCTACCTGAGTAAATGCATCTTCTATTCTGGGATGGGAAGTAACGATTACCTTAACAACTATTTTATGCCAACTTTCTATACAACTTGCTCAGATTACACTACAAAAGCTTTTGCTGCTGCGCTTCTTCAGGATTACACTCGCCAGTTATCAGTAAGTTGCCAAAAGTTTCGATGTAATTTTGAATATAATTAACTGACAGACTTGAGTTATTATTTTCGTTATCTAAATATGATAAATTTATGGAGAGTTTTCATCATTCTGCACCATGTCAGAAAATTTTGATATGCTTCTTCAATTTTCTGCAGCAACTGTATGCATTGGGCGCTCGAAAGATTATAGTAACAGCTGTTGGGCAAATTGGTTGCATTCCATATCAGCTTGCAAGATATAATACAAATAGTACCAACAACAACCGATGCAATGAGAACATCAATCAGGCAATTTCCTTGTTCAACTCGGGGCTCTTCAAGCTGGTTCAAAGTTTCAATAATGGCCAACTACCAGGAGCCAAGTTTGTGTACTTGGATTCTTACAAAAGCACTAGTGATCTCTCTCTCAATGGTTCCAGTTACGGTGAGTCCAAAATCATCTCTTTTATGATATTCTAGATCGAATGTTTCTACTGAAACGTGAGATTTATATACTGAAAACAGGATTTGAAGTAGTGGACAAGGGATGCTGCGGTGTGGGAAGAAACAATGGGCAGATAACTTGTCTTCCTCTACAACAGCCGTGTGAAAATCGGGAGAAGTACTTGTTCTGGGACGCTTTCCATCCAACAGAGTTGGCAAACATCTTGCTAGCCAAGGCAACTTTCACTTCACAATCATACACTTATCCCATCAACATCCAACAATTGGCTACGCTTTGAGAGATATTTGTTGCCACCATGTTTTGTTAATTATGCCCAAACGATTCTAATCAAGATCTTTGAATAAATTTATTATTTTAATATATATTTTTCTTGTTTCATCGTCTTCAAATAAATATTTTGAGAATTTCATTATATAATTAAAAATAATTATTTCAGTAATTATATGTATACTCTATTCGTAATAACCATTATTTTAATAATTCTTATGATTAATATTATTTTAATTACTCTTACACTGATTAATTTATTATATGTAAAAGTGATTTAGGTACTATTAATTAGAGGACTACCAAAATAATAGGTCTTTACTTTTTTCTTTTAATTAATCTCGGTGAGCAAACATTGAATGTCTTATCATACTACTCAACATAGGATGCATTGCGAAGAATAAAAATTATGTAAAAGGAAAAAAAGATCAAAAGGTCGCAACAGAGATAGATAGAGCAAACATATGAAAACTAATTTTCTTAGCATACCACCATAAAAGTACCCCTCTATTGCATTAATGAGCAGTACAGAGGTACTAATACAAAATAAGTGATTTTCACTTAGATATCAAGACTGGCAAGCTGCTCTATGTTCAAAGGATAAACCACGGATGTGTCTCCACTGAAAGATTTCTTTCCCAGCAAGATATTCACAGCTTCTGTTGGGTGGAAAGCGTCCCAGAAAATGTACTTATTTCGGTTTTCACATGGCATTAGGAAGGGGAGACATGTAATCTGTCCTCCGTTTTTGCCAATTCCGCAGCAACCTTGATCTAGGACGCTAAACCCTACGACACAGAGCACAGAAATGTATGTTATCGGCTTATTCGATGTAGCAACTTCAAATTTGTAATGGCTAAAAGAGAAAAGTCTAAAAGAAGGCACCATATACCATTACTTGGAGAGCTGGAAACAAGTTCCCGAAACATACGGGCTATATCAATGTAGATGAACTTGGAACCTGTAAGATTCTTATTGAAGTTGTTGATCATAGTCTTGACATTCTCATTGAACGGTAGAATCAGCTGGTTGACCTCTTCCGAGCATTTTCCGCCAGTGCTCTGAGCCAAGATGCTTGGAATACACCCCATCATCCCCAACCCTGCTATTACAAACTTTCTTGCTCCAAGATCGTGAAGGGTCTGCACTGCCAAACAGCCAAGTAAGATGCTGGAGATGTAAAGTAGATTCAATATATGGTCATAAGAATTATCTTTCCCTTGTCTTAAATCCTGAAAAGTATATGATATAGGGTACATTGCATGTAGAAATCTTAATTACCATGAGTTGTCGACTGTATTCTTTAACCAAATAATCAGCATACTGTTGTGCATTATACTGATTCCTGGTTGGATAGTTTGGCATGAGATAGTTATTAAGGTAGTCATTGCTGCCCATCCCAACGAAAAATATGCAACGACCAATATCCTGAGCGACATCAACTACTCCAAGATCGTTTCTGATTAGATCGAGCGTGGTTTGGAAGTTCTTTATTTGCTCATTGAATGGTATGCGACCCACCTGATCCAAAGACCATATCGTACATGCAAAGATAAGATTCTAGCGAACCAGATATGAAATGAGAATTGACACGTCTTGTGAAGACAAAAGAATCATCATTTAATTGCATTTAATGAGAATTATGGTAACGTAAGTAGAAATGAACATATTGTACAGTTCGAGATCATTCAATGCAGCATCTGAAACAAACATACGAAAGAATTAAGAATATGGTAGACTAGATAGAGCCAAGAGACCAATCTTATCATGAGCTAGCTAAAACTTCAACACGAAAATCGAATAATAGTAAATGCTTTAGAAAATAGCTTGCACGTAATTATAACTAGAAGATTGATGCATATGTATAAATACACTTACAAAGTTTCTTCCAGTGACATCAAGGATTCCGGCAGCTGCAGAGGCGTAATTGACACCATGGAGAACTTCATCTCCAGAAGCCTCATAGTATGCAGGAATCAGTGGAAGTCCCAGCAACTCAGCTGCATGCAGAAAAACTCTCAGGATTATTCTATCATCTATTTTCGGGTTTGAAGGATATGTTGAAAAAGGGTTGACAGCGCTGTAGAAATCGTCTTCAAATGGACGAAAGTCTGACAATTTCTCAAGTGCATTAATTACAGGTAACAAAAGGTCAAATAGAGAGTTCACCAATTTCGTCAATCATGGTGTAACCATTGGAGAAGCGACCAGTAGGACCTCCACTGAAGTCGATACCATAAGGGTAATAATTTGCCCTGGCGAGAGATGCAAGATAGTTGTTATTGCCATTGTCGACGAGGGAATCTCCAAATATGAACATGGCAGGCACCCACTCTGTTGTTCCTTCAGCTGGCGTAGGAGCCACATTTTGGGCGTAACAAACATGCATACATGTCAAGAAAACCACAAGCAGGTAAAATTGGCTAAAGGTGGCAGCCATTAGAGAGAGACACAGAGTGAGATTGAAGAGAGGGAAGTAGAAGCAATAGTGGGGTGGTGTAATAATGTGAAGAATCGTTGTAGGAAGCCAGATTGTGAGAGGGACATTAATAAGAAGAGATACTAAGGTGGTGGCAGTTGAGAAGCAATAATTACGTTCACCAGTTGTGGCCATTTGGCGGTAGTAGTGTCGCACCATTTCCTAATGCAACCTAATTTATCCATATGTAGATGCCTGGCGTTGCCAGAACTGCTAATTAATTTTTTTCGTTAATCACTCAAGTAATTAAGAATGTATAGTCATTGTATCTTGTAAAGGGTCATGGTCAAATCAGGCCTGGTTGATTCTACCTAACATTATAAAAGAATATGCATAAAAGTATTCTATGGAAAGACATTAATAATTACCAGATTTTCCTCCATATTTTTATCTACCTTATTATATACGAAATGTTAACATTGTCTTTAACAATTATGAATTGTACATATCTTAAGCTTCATATCACGAATTCATCCGCAATGATACAATTTTAGGAAAATTTCAAACTCTCATTGGCTTTTATATCAGTAGTTTGATAATTGTTGAAGTAATTCGTTTTTAATACCTTATTATGTATGTAACTGTAAAGAATGATATAACTAATGTATTTTGTATTTATTTGTGTTTTTTGCATGAGCATTTTCATCTCTATTTATACATGTGCATCACTGGTAAGATTAAAAAAAAAATGTATTTATCATATCTTATGGGAATTACGATAGAAAGATAAGGTGTTATCAACAAAGGATTCTTTATAATATGATAACAAACTGTTGAGAAGTTGGTACATGATGAATAGATAGAGACTTTTTAAGCAACCAAATCTTGAACCAAATGGATGTCAATCTCAATGTGTTTGGTACGAACATGAGAGTATGCAATAAAGAAGTTAGCTCTGAGATTATCACAATACAATAGCAGCTTAACATCAGAAATTCCAATTTCTCTTAGAAGAGAGTTGATCCAATATAGTTTAGCAACCGCAAAAGCAATGCTTCTATATTCAACTTTACTACTAGGTCTGAAAATCATAGGCTGCTTTTTTGAGTTCCATGAAATCAAAAAGGAACTAAGAAAAATACAATAAGCAGAAGTGGAAGTGATCATTAGGATATTCATCCCAATCAACATTAGAATACGCATGTAAGATTAAGTGGGTAGGAATAGTTGAATAAAATCCATGGGATGGGATGGAGCGAAAGTATCAAAAAATGTGTTTAATAGTTGAGTAGTGAATATTTGTAAGGTAATGTGAGAATTGAGAAACGTGTTAGCATAAAATTATATATCTGACCTAGTGACACACAGATATTGAAGAATTTCAATAGTACTATGATATTTAGTCCATAATTTTTGGATAAAAGTAAAGATGAAGTCATAGAAGTAGAGACCGGTTTGGAGGAGTCAAGATGAGTTCAGTGAAAAAGATCACAAGTGTATTTGGACTACGTGAGAAGAAAGCTAGCGGGTGTGAATGTTACTTCAATACTAAGAAAGTAATGAAGAGGGCCAAGATCTTTGATGGTAAATGTAGCATGAAGACCATTAAAGATAGTCTAAATAAACTCTTGTGAAGAACTTATTACCAGAATGTCATCCACATAATAAGAAGAAAGGTAGTGTGAGGTAGGTATCAACTTTGGACAAAATAAAACCAATTTTTGTAAATTTATGACTTATTCTGTGAAACTAGACCTTAGGAGCTTACTTGAGACCATTAATATCTTTGTGAAAGCAACATGAATATGGAGGATGGTTAGGAACAGTAAAACCTGCGAGTTGTTGCATGAAGACAAGTTCTTGAGGACTTCCATACAAAAAAGCATCATTGACATCGAGTTGATAAATGGCACAATTCTTAGCTAAAGCACGATTAGACTATGGTGTTGATATACTAGGGGATTGGTGGTATCCTTTGGCAATAAGACAAGCTTTGTAACAGTCAAACAAGTCATTGAACGAGTTATTAGGTTTAAGGTTAGTTCAAAAAACCCATCTGTAGTCAATAATATTTGCACAAAAAGGGGGAGGGACAAAAGTCCAAGTGTTGTTGTAATAGAGAGCTTTGCATTCATTAAGCGTTGCTTGATGTTGGTAAGAAAATTTGTTGGCATAATTAAAAGAAACAGAATCAGGATCACGAGAGGGTGAGTGATGACATGGTAGGTATTATGATCAGGAAAGGTTTTGAGTCAGCGAGTAGTGACCATTAAATGAGAGGATGGTGACGGAGCTCGAGTTACTAATAGTGATAGTGCAAAAGTTACAAGTGGTTTGGAGTTACAGAAATAGGTGATGATAACAAATTTGTATTTAGGGGAGGAGATGTTAAGTTAAAAATGAGAATGTGAGGGAGAGATGAGATAAAATAAAATAAACATTGTGGAAAACATATTTAAGGTGGCTCTTTATCATGTAAAGAATGGTATAATTAAAGTAATTTGTATTTATTTTTGTGTTTTACATGAAAATTTACATCATGAGAAAGATTTAAGTATTAGACCGTCATAAAATCAACTAAAGATTAAATAAAATTAAAATTTTAAAATATTATTGAAAGAGATTGTCTTAATCTATTTAAGAACTTGAAATTTATTTTAAAAAGAATGTTTAATTTAAGCAATCTTTTTAATTAATTTTGGTTTATAAGAACTTAACAATTTACAAAAATTAACCTATTAAATAATAAATTTATCAATTTTTAAGAATTATTAAAGTAAGTCAAATCAGAAAGTTACAAATTGAGCCAAAAAATTAGACAATCAAACGTTTTTTCCTATTAAACCGATCCAATTTTTTAATCATTAGATCTTGAATTTTTTAACTGAAGTATTATAGGAAGCCTTATTGTGATTAATCAGTACATCTATATATCGGCTATCTTGCATCTATAGCTCTATGTGGTAACGAACGTCATTATACATTAGTAAATATGTATAACTAACATGTTGGCGTACGAAATATAATGAGTATCGAGTATCGGAAGTTCATTAAATGCTAAAGCATCGTAAACAGATTTGGTTGTTAGGATGTATGTACTAAATATAGAACTGTCAGTTTTAAGAATGCCTTCTGATGGACGTTTCATTCTACTGGTTTTTCATAATGATTTTCTGTAATAAATGTACATTGGAATCTAAACTATAGGGAGCTGAATCTATAGGTGGTGTGAGTGACGGGGGAAGAGTGCCAAATTGAATGGAAAACTTTGGATTGTCAATGGTGTTTGGTTGTAGTTTTCTTTACACATACGTCACATCACATAAACATTCTCTGATTATTCTCATATATTTTCCATGTGAGTCTGTTACAGTATATATAAAGGTGGCTAGCACAAGGATTCAGTTACGATACTCCACGCTGGCACCCTTTTCCTGAAGCTCAAGCTACTAAATTCATTCAGCTCACTACTACTAATTACTTAGCCCACTAGTATAAGTAATCGACCCATCCCTTGGCCCATAATACTAGTACTACCCATTCAACCTTTACAGCCCTATTATCATACGTAAATTGGAACAAATCCCTAATTCCCCCAAATTTTCCCATTTACACATATCAATAGGGGCCCTAACTCTACCCGACATGTTTGCCATCCCTGTATCATGGGTTGAAAGCGGTCGAGATGGTGTCGCGTGTTGTGTTTGTGATTTTGCCACCGGTTCA
>JANZLC010000200.1:5213130-5224242 GCA_026413385.1 Erythroxylum gracilipes
TTCTTTTAAAATCAAAGTCTTCAAACCATTAATTGCTCCTTGCATATTGCTAGCTCCATCGTAGCCTTGCCCACGTAGAGATGATATACTCAATCCATGCTTTGAAAACAATTCATCTATTGCAAACTTTAGTGATAAAGAGGTGGCATCACTAACATGAATAATACCAATAAATCGCTCAAGCACACATCCTTTTGCATTTACATAATGTAAAATAATAGCCAATTGTTCTTTGATTGAGATATCATGAGACTCATCAACAAGGATAGAAAATAACTCACCTTGAAGATCATTAATAATGGCATTGGAGGTTTCAATTGCAGCGGCTTTGACAATAGCCTTTTGTATGCCAGGAGCAATGAATTTGAGATTTCTGCGGGCATTGTTTAAAATAACTTTATTGATAGCTTCATTATGGTCAGCCAAGAATTATAAAAGTTAAAGAAAATTATAATTATTACTAGAAGTCTTTGATTCATCACAACCACGAAAAGTCAATCCTTGATGTAAAAGGAATTGAACATAATCCACTGATGCAGTGAGTTGGGTACGATGGTCTTTTCGAGCTTGGTTAGATTGATTAGCATAAGCAACTTGAATATATTGTTTTTGATTCATCAAATCTTGATATTTCTTCCAAGCTATATTGTGAGAGCTATTAGGACCTCCTACATAAATATGAAATCTAACTTTTTTCTTCCAATTGTTAAATCCATCAGTAACAAAAGTATCACTACTTGCTTGACTTCCAATATTCGGCCTAAAAAGATAGCAACATAAGCAAAAAGCTGCATCTTTTGTAACATTATACTCTAAGCAATTGGCGTATTCTTTAAACCAAGATGGAACAAATCTACGATAAATATTTCCAAGTTTTCTTTGTGGAAAATCATGCTCAAAAGGTTGACATGAACCCTTTTGCAAATAAACTCTTCATATTCTATCACGGTCATTAGGGTGATAATCTGAAATTTTTCTACAATCTTGGATCAAACTGAAGATCATCTAAATTGACTTCTAAATGAGGATGCTTTAAAGGGTTGGAGCTAGAATCCTTATTTGTAAGAGGCCTTTTGAGAAATTTGTCCATAACTGAAATCAAAGTTAAGTAATTAGAGAAGATATCATGATATATACAAATAAAATATGTACATAAGAATATGAAGAAATAATAATGTTGTAAGAAAAAAAAAGTTTGTTTAAGAACCAACAGCTGCATTATTATCAAAAAGAAAAAAAGCTACATTTACTAATCTATCATTGTTTTCTATTAATTATAAATTTCATATTTGATATCTCTATAGCCCCCATTTTATTTATTTTCCTTAAGCACTCATTGTCTCATTGCCCATTGATCAATTCAAAAAATTTGTTATTTGCTCTCTTTCTCCTTTGACTCTAAATTGGTGAGAATCATGGTGAATTTTTCCCTATGTGTTTTGAATTACTAATTTTCTTCTTTTCTTTCTTTTGATTATTTTACTAATTAGTAAAAGAAAATATACAAATGCTATAATGACTCAATGAGTTTCACATATTCACATAAAAAGATATTATAAAGTATCGTATGGGGAAAAATTGAATACAAAATAAACAAAAAAAAGTATCTATTCACAAAAAAATAACTAATTAAAACTATTTGAATAACATTTTACACAGATGCAAAATATGAAATACACAATCAAACTAAATATTGAAAAGAATAAAAGGGAATCAATTAACTTACAATTTAAATGCAGAATTTATGGCAAATGTTTGTAATTACTTGTTACTTTGGTGGGCATAACTTAAAGATTGCAACTTGGAGAAGATGAAAGATTTGAGTGTAGTCCTCGTGGAGTTAGGTAAAGAAGAAGCCGAAAAGACAAAAAGTAGTGTGCTGATGAAGCAAAAAGGGTTTTTAAAAATCTCAATAAAATAAGTTAATTAAGCATGTGATTTTTATCTCTATATTTGTAGGCTTTCATTTAAAAAAAGTCATGGGCCCAAATAATAGTAATCTTAATAAAAATAGATAGGCTCAGATTTTATTTTTATTTGATATCTTAATATATCTATAAAAAATTATTATTTTTTGTCAACAATTAAATTAATGGGGTAAAATTGTATTTTATTTTATGGGATCAAAACTTAAAATAATAATATTTTTATATGAAATTTTTTGGAGGTAGTGACACTTGCCCCCAATGTGCATCTGTCCATGCATCCAGTGTCTTCAATCTAATTTCCTTCTTTTTAAAAAAGATTTTTGACCCTCAAGAATTTTGAAGTAACAAATTATTAATATGAACCTATAAATGAAAATTTCAAACAATAGAATTTAACAAGATTAATAAACATTAATTTGATATTATTAATATACAAATTTATTGAGTACATACTTTCAATCAATTTTTTTTGTTAATGACTTGTACACACACTATGCGTTCTTAAAATATTTTTAAAAGAATAAGAGCATTTCTTGAAACCTATTAGCTGAGCACGACCTGGCAGACAATCTTTCACCAAGCATGTTCTTCGCTTAAATGTAGAGATAAATATATGGGTAAAATTACGGGAGGGTCAGAGGGTGTGTTGAATGGAAAGTAGTTCTCGACAACAAGACCATTAAGAATCTATTCTCTAATTTATTTATTTTTTTATTACATTAGGTATCCCGGCTTCGCCGGACTAATCCTAAGCCCCTACGACCCCACCTCAAGAGCCTAGAGGATGTAAATCTGGAACTCCAAGATCCCTCAGGTTCCTACGTAGCCTGTACACGTCTGCGCACAAGGAGTCTTCACATACTTGATTGTTCAGCTGATGATTGATCACTGGCCTCCCCCTTGCTCAGCATCAGGTTCCCATTAGCCCCCAGGTTCTCTAGTAGCTCCAACTCCCACATTGCCGCTGGAAGCGAGGCGTCTGTAATTAATCTGATCAGAGAGCTATACCCAGGGGACTAGAGGATCATCAATAGGAAATGTTTATTTCTCCTCCTTTGAGGTGACTCGAATTCAAGACCTCCCCTAGAGGAGATGTTAAGTTAAAAGGTAGTGGTAAGAGAAGGGAATGAGAACGTGTGAGAGATGAGATAAAATAAAATAAACATTGTGGAAAACATATTTAAGGGGGCTCTATATCATGTAAAGAATGGTATAACTGAAGGAATTTGCATTTATTTTTATGTTTTACATGAAAATTTACGTCACGAAAAAGATTTAAGGATTAAAAGGTTCAATCAGTATTAGACGGTTATAAAATCGATTAAAGATTAAATAAAATTAAAAATTTTAAAATATTATTGAAAGAGAGTGTTTTAACCTATCCAAGAATTTGAAATTTATTTTAAAAAGATTGTTTAATGAAAATAAATTAATTAATTTTGGTTTATAAAAACTTAACAATTTACAAAAATTGACCTATTAAGTAATAAATTGATTAATTTTTAAAATTATTAAAGTAAGTCAAATCAGAAAATTACAAATTGACCTGAAACGTTAGACAATCAAATGTTTTTTTCGATTAAACCAATCAAATTTTTTATCATTAGACCTTGAATTTTTTTAACTGAAGTGTTATAGAAAGCCTTAGTGTAATTAAGCAGTACATTTATATATCAGCTATCTTGCATCTATAGCTCTATGTGATACCGAATGTCATTATACAATAGTAAATATATACAACTAACATTTTGGCGTACGTGATATGACAAGAGTATCGAGTATCGGAAGTTTCAAAACATCGTAAACAGATTCGGTTGTTAGGATGTATGTACTAAATATAGAACTGTCAGTTTTAAGAATTTCTTCTGATGGACGTTTCATTCTACTAGTTTTTCATAATGATATTCTGTAATAAATGTACATTGGAATCTAAACTATAGGGACATGAATCTATAGGGGCCCTAACTCTACCCGACAGGTTTGCCATTCCTGTATCATGGGTTGAAAGCGGTAGAGATGGTGTCGCTTGTTGAGTTTGTGATTATGCCACCGGTTTATAATGTGATAGGAGTTCATATATTTGCTCAAATGAAATCGGCTGATTTTGATGAAAAAAGCAAGCTTCTTCAATTGTAAATACTAAAAAAATTAGCCAATCACATTAATAAGAAAGTTCAAAACCGTTTTGAAACCTAAAACTCAAGACTTAACAAAACTTGTACCAAGATCAGCTAGTTCAATGACTATTGCAGGAAAGTAAATCCCAGGAAGGACTATAAGGTCCCACAGGAATTAACAGAAGACTTACTGCAACTTAGTGAGAATCTGTTCGTTCCAAGTTCAAAGACATAAATAGTAAAACAGGTACATCGCAGGGACCTCAGATTCATGTAGAAACCTCATCACTTGAAGCACTTGGCATCCAACAGAGCCTCTCCTTCAAATGGCTCATGATCTTCAATCATCTGATTGACACGTTCCTTCTGTGCTTCATCACTAATGTCCACCTTCTTCCATTCATAAAGTTCCATGTCGTAACACTCATCAATCACAAACTGCGGAATCTCTTGTCCACGGAACAGCCACAACCCCTTCACCTTAAAGGGTGGTTCTGAACCAATCACCAGCATTTTCCCAAAAGCATACTTGCGAGCCAAATCCATTCGTTGCAGAAATCCACTAACCTTGTTCAATGTGACAAATGAGACGGTATTCTCATCATTATACTTGTAATCACAAAACCAAAGAGAATAACCCTCAGAATCATACATGTCCCAAAAACCTGAAAAGAACCAAAAAAAAAAAATCCAACAGTTAAACACTAACAGGGTATTATTTGGTTCACCTGCTGGAATAGATACGGAATTGAATAGTTATTCTTAGAAATATAATAGATGAAGAATAGAATAGAATGGGTATTACTTAGTTTGGTTTATTCCTAAGAACTTCTAATGATGATGTATGCCAATGTTTGGTTTGAAAACATATATTTGGAATGACAAAAGAATAACTAACAAAAAAATCAAAATATCTATATCAGTTATAGTTATTATTATTATTATTATTTGTTATTTTTATTTTTATCATTATTAATTTACTTATTATTAGGAAATTAATAATAACAATGATAATAATAAAAATAAAATAAAATAAAATAATAATAATAAGAATAAGAAGAAAAAGAAAAAGAAAATTAATAATAATAATAATAATGTAAAAAAGAGGGAGAAAGGCTGTTTTTTCCTATTCCACTTTTTGCAGAATAAGTAAAGACAGGGGAGAGGTATCTTTATCTATTCCTCAAAATGCAAGAATAACTAAACCTGAGATTTATTTTCTAACCAACCAAAGGAATAACCATTCATCAGAAATACATCAATAATAGAATAGTTATTTCACTCAACCAAACAGGCGACAAAGAACTAGAAGCTGAAAACGCAACGCATGATTGCATCCTTGTGATGTATGCTAATTATGTTGTCTTACATCACACAAGTTAGTATAAAGAACATTCCTACAGCATCTAATAAAAGAATGGGCAATAACATCACATACCACAAGACATAAGACTACATATATGTTGCCAAATGTAATCTAGGTTAAGAGACTAACCTTTAATAGCTACTTCACGGAAATTGGTCTTAGTGTTCGAGTATAGCCTCTTCCACTCATCGAGAATCATCTTACTAGGGGGTAAAAGATCAAGAGGGTTTTTGGGTTTGGGCTTAGGTGCCTCTTCCTCATCACCAGCGTCTGTTTCCTTGGGCTTTGCTGCTTCTTTCTTTGTCTCTTTTTTGGCCTCTTTCTTCAGCTCATCATTGGGTTTTGCTTGTTCCTTTGGCTGTGCAGGTTTCTTTGCTGATTGGACAGGAGGGACGGATGTTGTTTGCTTCACTTCTCCCAATACCTTTCGGAAATTTGGTTGATTAACCATAGTCCAGAAGTATCTCTCAACGTGAGGGAACTCAGAAGTAAAATCTTTGGTCAAAATCCGGCTAAACCCCATTGACAAATTACAGGTCATAATGATGTCAGCCAAAGTCACAGAATGCCCAACCAGATAAGTATTGGATGCCAGATGTGTGTTCAAAGAGGCTAGTGCTCTCCTTAAGGCAGAAATAGCAGCTTCCTCAGCCTTTGATCAATTACACAAATTTTGATTGAAAAATTCAATCATTATTTGAAGATTTATCCTCAAAGAAACTTATTGTGTGAACACTGGAATATAAAAGATCAAAACATAATTCAACTAACCGGAGGGAGGTACACAGCAAAGCCAATTCGGGGTATAAACCAGCGCAATATATTAGCATCAATCTCCAATGAAGCAAAATCTATCCATTGCTCAGTATGAGCCTGCCAAATCCAAGTCCTGAATTTTATCATTTAATTCAAAGAACAAAAAGAAAAGGAGAAGGAAATTTGAGACTGCAAGAATAGCAAACATTTCCTTTATTATCAGTTTCACATTACTGCAGATTCTCAAATTACAAGTGAACATCATAAAGAATAACTCCACCAAGTTATAGATTTCCAAAACTTAATCAATTTATGCAGAAAACAATTGCATAGACGTTCAACTTCATCAATACTAAACCCTAAGTACTGTCACTATCAATCTCTCTAAGTGGTTTTGGGTTGCAAGGAATAGCTCTATATCCAAGCAAATGCAATCAAATTTACCCTAGCTGTAATCAGACAAACAAGCAAAATTGCAAGCAACAGGAAACGACATCACTTACATATTCAATCAATGAAGACCCGAAAAGGGCATTATCTCCATTCAACCGCGCCACTGCACCAAGTAATAACAAGCAACTAAATACTTCTCTCAGAAACGCAATCACTTTTTATAGAGAAACAAATTTGATACCAGCCTTACCATATCGGGCAATGGCATTACTCTCAAAAATGGGACCATCTGGTGTTTCCAGCACAGGCACCTAGACATCATTAAGTCCTATAAACGTCAAACTAAATCACATCACACAAGAATGAATAGAGCTTGCAATAGCATGTGGCAAACCTTTCCAATAGGGTTCATCTTAAGAAACTCAGGAGTCTTATTTGATACTCCCATCTCAAAATTCTTCACCAATTCAACTTGAACACCACTGTACTCAGCGGCAATGAGTGCCTTGAAAGCATTCTTGTTTGTGTTACCCGCATGCAGTACCTAAATGCAAATCGAACAGAAATAGACACTTTAATCGGTAAATAATGTCAATGAACACGTGTAAAGCACACTCTTCACCAAAATTGGGATAAATTACAAGTTACAACCGACACAAAACGAGGGGGAAAACATGGGCAGAAAGAACAAAGATTTGCAATAAGAAAGCAATATAACAAGTTCCAAATAATCCCACCATCAAGCATCTGGCAATCGACCATAAGAATTCACACTTCAATAGTCATTTGCATCAATACAACCAAAAGCCCAAGAGAAAGACAAGTGAAATTAGAACTCCGAGAATGAAAAGGCGTAAGCTTTTTAAGCTTACCAGAGCCATGACGACTTAGAAAAAGAAATGGAACTGGTTGAAATAGAAGAGCGAGAAGATCTGCAAGGTCAAAGAAACCAATTCAACAACACTGAGGCGACAAGAAAACGAAAAGAGTTTATTGGGGTTAACATATAACTGGGGTTTAATTAACTCACCTCCGAACTGACGAACCCGAAGATGTCAGCACAGGATCGTCGAAGCAACGGCTTAGAGGAATTCGGTTAAGTGCTGCGTCGTCTGTCTCCGGAGTAGGGTTTATACAACACTTAAAAAGTCACTCTTTTCTATATTTTTTTTTCCTGTTTTCTTAATAAAAATTATCAAAATATATCGTTAAAATAATATTTTAATAATCCCAAATATATATTTTAAAATAACATGATTTTAATGAAAAGTTAATGTAAAATTTGATCCATTTCTTAATGTCGAAGTAAACTTCCCAAAAAATGTTAACATTTACACACTAAAAGAATGACACAAAAACTAATGGATAAGAAAGTAGTAATCAAATTGTTCAAATGAACTTGGTTTTCTATTTGATTTAATCTTCAACTTTTAATTATATAACAAATTAATTATTCAACTTAAAATAATTATTATAAAACTATGCAAACATTTTAACTTTAATAATGGAAAAAAAATACACAATTAAGCATAATACTAACAAATAAATATCAAATAAAAATACATAGTAAACACCATATTTTAGTTAAAAAATTCATAAAATTAGTTTTATTTAATTAAAGAATTATAACTATTTTGAGTTGAATAAAAACAACTTTATTTGATATTTTAACTTTTAAAAAACTTTATGTGGTATTTTTATTTTTAATCTATTAAATTTAACTAATTGAACAAATGAAAAGAAAATATATGAAGAAATTCTTTGATCCAAAATGAATAAAAAAATTAACTCAAGAAAGAGAATAGTTAGAATGATTGAAAAGTGTTTTACTAGGGATGATAATGGGTTGGTTAAGTCAAGAAAAGGAGTAGTTAGGATGATTAAAGAGCGTCTTAACAGGGATGACAATAGGTTGGCCTATGCTTGGGCCCTCCCAAGCACAAGCTTGGCTAAAGGTAATGGGCTTGACTTTGAGCACGATTCAGCCCGGCTCAAATTTTTTAATAGATAAAAAATACGCAAAATGACATCCTTTTGCTTATAAGGGTTAAGCATTGGGTGAGGTTAAGCTTGAAAGCTCGAACGTGAGTTGAACACAAGGCTTGATTTTTTAAAAAAAAATTGACTCAAAGTTTGATCAACTCGAATTAGGTGGGGGCAAACTGGGTTGGCCCCGGGCTTAGATGGTGCAAATGTCATTGATAGATACCATGGTAATACAAGAAACACAATCATATAAGACTCATTTGATGGGTATCACTCCATCTCAATCATTATAGAAGGATTGATAGGGGGATGATGATATTATGTTTGATAAATTTGTTTCGGATAATGAAGAGGGTGACAATCATGATGGCCACATTCATTTCTTAGCTGAAGAGAATAGGGAGACATATAAGCCTTGGTGTAAAGTGCTTATTGTGAAACTTTTGGGCAAAGGATTAGGGTATAAGGCTTTATTAGCCTATATCTAACATCTCCGGCAACCTAAAAGGAACTTTAAGATTATTGACATAGGGAATTATTACTTTCTCCTGAAGTTTGAAAAGAAATTGATTATCAATGTCCTAAATGACATTCCTTAGATTATTGGTGGTCATTATCTCACTATTCGATAATGGCGTTCCCACTCTATAGTTAGTAATGATTTGATTACATCCATTATAACATAGATTCGTTTGTCAAAGTTATATTTGGAATGCTATTCTTTAATGGATTTAAAGAGAATTGTTGTTCATGTTAGTAGAATCATGCGAATTAATAGAATGATTGAAAGTGTGACGAGAGGAAGCTTTGATAAGGTTTAAGTTGATTTGGATTTGACTAAGCATTTGAGGTTATATGTGTCATGGGGAAAATTTTAAACGTATGGAATATAAGGGCCTTTAGATGGTTTATTTTCAATATGAAAATTTTGGCCATAAAAGGGACGCATTTCCTATCCATAATATTATTTCTTATATAAAAGAAGGATTGTAAGACTCGTTTGATGGAGGGTTTTGGTGCATCCACTAATATTTCCCCACAACCGAAAACTACTTTTGGACCATAGATGCAAGTTCAACAAAAGGCAATAAAGTCAATGAAGAAGATGACATCGAAAGGCAAGTATCTTCAGCATGATAATAGTAATAGATTTGCTCCCATTAATGGTGTATTCTCTGATGCTTAAAGAGAAGATTTTGGGGCACCAAAATTAAAGTTGATTCTAATAGCAAAAAAATTTAGCTTTAATTCCTCTGTTAAACACCAATAGGAGCTGGAAAAAGAGGTGCGCATCCAATTTTCCCCCAAGAAGTCAAAGGCAGCTAAACCTAAAAATAAAAATAAGCAAGATGCATTTGAGCCTACTAATATTCAAGGCCCACATTAAGGGATCCACTTCAAGGCAGACTCTTCAAAGTAGGTGATTTTTGACCTAAAGAGATGGATTCTTTTCTTAGGCCATTGTATGGAGAAAGTAGTAACCTAGCTTTAATGCGTGGGCTTCTTGATATTAGTATTAAAGTTGTTTCACTCACACGTGAGGCTACTTAAAGCAATTCCAATTTGGGCAAATATGTTCTCATGCAAACACCCTAAATACAGATACCCATAGTGACACAAATTCATTTGTTTTTAGTGATGATATGAAGGTGGAGAAGGTGACCCTACTGTGTCACTGATGCAAGAATGATATCGATTATGACTTTCTTGTACTGGGTATTGTTATTTTCTATGTTTATTGTCTTTTGAAATTGTAGAAGGGTTGCTAACTTTGAGTTTCAACACAATGTCAAAAAAATTATTAGAATGCACAAAGTAGATGTGTTAATTTTAGACAAACCAAGAGTAAACGAGGAAAAGGCTGCCAAGATAATTCGGAATCTCTATTTTAAGAGACATGCAAAAGTTGATATAAGGGAGTTTTCTAGCAGAATTTTAGATGTTATAGATTTTTTTGATTAGCCATGTTAATGTGTTTGAAAAGAGTGACCATTTTATTTATTTGCTTATTACTGATGGTAAGGAGTTTTGTTAGGCTCTCACAGTAATGTATACTAGTCTAACTCTTACAGTTTGTCAGATTTTTTGGGTTATCTTAATGAGTTTTATAAATTAGATGCTCTTTCCTAATTATTTATTGATGATTTTAATCATATTTTGTATATCAAAGATAAACAATGTAGGTATCAAGAGTTAATCAGACATTGTGAGCAATTTATGAAGTTATTTATTGTAGACAATTTATTACCCTAGATACTGGAGGTTGTAAGTTTACATGGACTAATAATCAATCTAGATAGGGGCATATTGAGAAGAAACTTAATAGGACTCTTTGTAATGTTGCATAAAGGTAGTGTTTTAAGGATGCTACTATCCAATATCTTCTTAGAGTATATAATGACCAAAGGTAGTGTTTTATGGATGCTACTATCCAATATCTTCCTTGGGCATATAATGACCATTGCTCGGTTTTGGATTCCTTACTAGGGGTGGTTTTAGATAAAGCAACTAGACCTTTTCATTTTAAAATTGCTTGGTAGTTGCATAACCTTTTACTAGAGTGATA
>JANZLC010000200.1:5252480-5262932 GCA_026413385.1 Erythroxylum gracilipes
GACATACATAAGTTTTGTTTACACAGCAGAAAATAACATCTTGTTTATTTTTTTGGGTTTATTATTTGGTGAAAGAAACTTAACGACTAAGCACAATGATTGATAGTCATATATGACTCTTTTTGACTCATCTAAGCTTTTTTCAGTTCCATCTTCATGGATCATGGCATATTGTGCGACGTTTTAAACTCTTTCACTGTTGAGAGAAAGGTTGGACCTTTAAACTAATGTTATAATATTTAAATTAATGATATAACAAAAAATTGAAGAATTATTAAATAAATAAATTCATAAATAATATGAAATAGTTATTAAACAAATAAGATTAAAAATTGTATTTTTAAAAATAATTATTAAAATTAAAAAATTATTAAATTAATTTGATTTTTGAAAAATAAAAAATAATAATAAAAACGTCACGGAAGACATTTCGTGACGTTTTCAAAAACGTCACTGAAGACCTTTCGCGACGTTTTAATAAAACGTCGCAGATTCCTTCACCTTCTGCGACGTTTTAAAAACGTCGCGTAATGTGAGACAATCTGTGACGTTTTTTATAAACGTCGCGGATTGTCCAACCTTTCAGTGACGTTTTTCAAAACGTCGCGAAATGTCAGTATTTTTCGTGACGTTTTTCATAAAACGTCGCAGAAACCCTTTGCCTACACCATATTTCACGACGTTTTTTGTGACGTTTTTTTAAACGTCGCAGAATGGACATTCTGTGACGTTTTAAAAACATCGCAGAATGCCTTGTTTTATTGTAGTGAGTTTTGCTTAAACGTAGAATATGGAGAGGTCCAGTAGTATGCCAACTTATCTCTACCAAGTAGACAGACTATTTTTGATAGACTCACATGTAACACGAAATAATGATAGTACAAAATATAAATAAAAATGTTTCAAAAATATAAAAATATATAATGCGATACATCATACAGAACATAGTAAGCATTAACAATAATAGATAAAATAAGTAAATAAATACATCAACCAGAGAAAAGACAAGTGCAAGTATAAGTCAAATCAGCTATTATAAGAGAGTGATTAGACTAAGTAAGAAACTGCTCAGGCTAAACAAAACTAGGAGGGTTAAATCTCAATATTCTCATTCGAGGAGAATTAAAACTCCATTTGTAACTTTAGGAGGTTTTGTTTTAACCTAGATTTTATTTTAATTCAAATGTTTCTAGTTGATTAAAGTAGTTGGTTACATAAGCTTACTCAGAAATTGATGCTTGAGTGATTAGGTAATGTATAGAAGTATAATGAATTTTTAGTTGAGCCTATGTGAAAATTGAGCCTATATGACTCCATTCAAAAGTAATTTCATTACTTTGTGTGTGTGATTCTCCCTTAAGTGATTGCCTTCAGAACTTGCTCTGAACCGGTTTAAATATGTTAGATGCATGCTAGATAGAAATGATTAAGACCCTTTTTCTTTTAACCCTTGACTTAAATGACTCACCTATCTTATTTACCCTTGCAAACCCCTTTTAGCCTTTACCCCTTTTGTTTCTTAAAGAAAACACCCCATTCTAAAACATCAAACCCCATTAGCCTTACCTATTCACAAGTTTAATAAAGTGCTAAGTTAGCTAGTTTTGGGACTTTTGGCTATATTTTTTGAGACTTTTGGCTATAATTTTTTTAGACGAGTTTATCGATACTTCTACTTATAGAGCACATTGCATTTAGCTGTTGTTATTGTTCATTGTTTCCTTAGTACTTAAAAAAATAATACAAAAAGTAGAAAGAAAAAAATCAACTATAGTAGCAATAATAAGTGTTGAGTAGTTAGTTATTTACATGCAATTCTCAGAAATATATTTTATTGTCCCTTTGTATACTTAGTGCTTTATGACTACTTGTGAAGAGCCCCTCAAACTCCTTTTGACTCACCTTAAACTTAGCCTCATTACAACCTCAAATAAACCCCTTTTGATCTATTTTAGCACGTAATCACTATAGAAGAGAATTGGAGTATTTGTAAGCTATGGTAGATGATTTCCTATAATGAGTTTCGAGCGAGACACCAACCTATAAACACTTGAGTGAAATGAGTAAATCCTGTGAGGAAAATCCATTGTAAGTTTATGATTATCTTTGAATGATAATATCATAAGTTGAGTTTGTTTATGTGCACCGATGAAAACTAATCATGATGTGTGTAGTAGCTTAACATTTGATTGGCCAAGGTTTGAATGATTGCATGCGCTTGGTTTCTTTGAAAATGAATTGATAGAATTTGATGGTCGTGTTTAATTTGCTCGAGGACAAGAAAAAGGTTAAGTGTGGGGGAGTTTGTTAGTGTTTTTATTTTCTATCTTTTTGTGTGTTAATTTTCTTAGTTCTTGAGGTTTGAAGTTATATTTAATGGAAATTAATCTTGTTTTATATCAAGGTGTATTTTGGAACCAAATATAAAGAACTGTGAAGATTTTGGGACAAAAAGAGCTGAACCAGGTGTTGAACCTAACTAGACATGGCCTCGTGCAGTGATACATAGGTGACAATCAACAACATATTTTTTTAGAGATTTTTTTAAGCTTTAGCCTTGCATTTGAAGGCTGTAGTGGGTGGAAGCATGCGTCTGCTGGAATGAATGAAATGCAGTTGTTGGGCCAACATGCAAGCAGCAAAATGGCGTAGCATGCAAATGTTGAAAGTAAAAGGAGCTAAATGGCAAGGAAGCAAGAAGAAAATGCAGCACAACGGAGACCAAAATGCAACAACCAGAAGGCATGAAACATAGCAGGTTGGAAGTATAAAGCAAAAGACGTAGCGCATGAGTGAAACGCAGAAACAGAGAAGTGTGGGTTTAAAGGGCGTGAAAGGTACCAGTGGATGAAGAATTAAATCATAAAATCAGAATAACAATGTCGAAGGTGTAGTGCAGGAAGCCAAAATGCACAGCACCACTCAACCCAAAATGTAGATGTTTGGTAGGAGGGTTTCAAGTGGGAGTGAACAGTAAGGTGGCCACCTAATGTTTATTTGTCCCATAAAAGCTACAATAGCATGAGAAGAGGAGAATAGAAGGCTTGCGGCAGAAATAAGAGGAGTGGCGGCTCAAGAAACAAAAAAAGGAGAAGAGCACGTCTATAGAGAAAAACAATGCCTAGTAGAAGAAGAGAAAATCAAGCAACAAGAATGGTCGTAACAGTCACAAATAGTTAGGAAAAATTGTGATGTTGGGTAACTAAACTCTTATTTCTTGGTTTACGGAATCATAGTTATTGAAATCTGAATGTTGTGAGACTTTCGTTCTTTATTTGAATCAATTTATTGGTCAAGTATTAATTATTTTCTATTTTATTATTTGATTGTTTGATTTTACAGCTAGGTGTGCAACTAGTTTGTGATTTTATTCAATCAATTGCTAGATTAAATAGGTTGATGTTCAAATTTTTTAATCAAACGTAGCGACTAGGATTTTTATCTACTACGTTAGGGACATGATTATAGGAAAAATAGTTGTCTAGGCAAAATATACATCGTATGTATGTTGTCTAGTTCGTCGATTTTCTTGATTCGTAAAGCTATTAATTAATTAAATATGAGATCATATTTAGGTAATTGATTAATAAGGGTTAATTCAAATACATGTTTCGGTTAACTAAACATAAGAGAAAATAGGTAAAAAAAATTTACCACGACGAATGCTTAACCAATAAATTGATTATTTTTAGTGTCGATGATCAGCGTAAGTTCAATAATGAAGAAAACCGAAGACCAAGATTTATTCACATTGATTGTTAAATTCTTATTGTTTTGATATTAGTTATTTTTCAATTTCATATTCCAATTAAATTCTATTTAATTCATCATTTAAAACTCCCCTTTCTATTGCATAACTACTAACGTCTGAATTCCTCGTGGGAATGATCCCTGCTTTCCACTGCTACAGTAGTTTGTGTTGCAGGAAGTTGTTTCTTTTTATATTTGGTTGCAGGTGATAGCATTCACCACTTCTGGTTATTATCTATCATAATCCAAATATATTATTAATTTTATTTTTCATGTTAGTAGGACTAACGTTAAGACAATTATCATTCTACTATAAATCAATGCTCATCTTTCAACAAATGACGGAACTATTCTTAGTGATAGTGCTTTTTATCATCAACTAGTTGGCAAACTTATCTATATCTATTTGCTTATGTTGTCTGCATTGTATCCAGTTCATAAATGCACCTTATACCATTTAATTTTTTGTTGTTCTTCATATTCTTCAATATATCAAAGGTATTTTGTTTCATAGTCTTCACTTCTGTAGTCCATTCTTACTGGAGTTGAAAACATTTTTTTATGTTGACTAGCTTAGAGACTCCACTGATCACTACCCTACTACTAATTGTTTTTCTTTTTTTTATGCCTATCATTTCTTGGTGTAATAAGAAACAAACAATATTCCTTCGTTATAGTATAGATGTAAAGTATCATGCTCTTACAGACACTACTTATAAGCTCTTATGGTTATAATGTTACTTCAAGATAAGCATATTACCTCATCGTCTACAAGTCCTCTTTATCGTGATAATCAAAGTACCTTGTAAATTACTCACAATAACATCTTTTGTGAATGCACTAAATATATTAAGATAAATTGTCATCGAAATCATGTACTTTAAAGCATTGTCTAACTTGTTTCTATCTATTCATAATGTTAGATCACAAATATTTTCTCTAAATTACACTCTTTTCTTTGCTTTCAAGACTTTATTTACAAACTCAAGATAATAGATTCTTCACTACCTTAAATTTGAGAAGTTTGATTAAGTTGAATGTAATTAGAGATTAGTTATGATCTTCTTCAATTGTTGTATAATTAATAACAAATATAATTAAGTACCCCTCTCTATAATGTTGAAGATATAAATAGTATATAATGTTTTTTTTCTTCAACCAAAAAGATGAAAGCTTCATTTGCTCTTTAAATAAGACTAAAAGTCTTATATGAATTCTTATGTCGTTGATTATTAAACTTTATTGTCAATTCCTTTCTTCTTATATATAATAAAAAGCATTATCTTGTTATTATTTTTCTTTGTGTCCATATTTGGTTAAAAACTTTATCATCTATAAGGATCGATGCTTGAGAATATCCATATAATAATTTATGCAAATGCGAGTTCCAAAGATCTTAGTTTGACAGTGAGAGGAATTGATTCTCTTATTTACATTAGATTATCTATTAAATCTTGTGTATCCATTTTTTAAATTCCTTATATGACAATCTATTAGTTAAGAATTGCCCCAAGCATCTTTTTTCATATATAACATGTGTTTGCCTGATGTTTACTGCTTTACTTGGTTTAAGCCCTGGGAACTTTTTTTTTTTCCAATACACAAATAGATATCTACATTTTAGGTTAGTTCACTCAATTACCAAAAGTATTTTCTAGTTATTACCTAATGAAGATCACAGAGACGAGTCAATGGATCATAAACATCCCTTCAACTACTTCGGTTAATTACATTATATGAATGAAATAACTTGTACCAAAATACTCCTGTTGAGTATTCATTAACTATATTCATTTTTAGACTAATCACTATATGATTATATCTGATCGTCACTTGTACTCATTAAGGATGGCAAGAAGCCCACTACTTAACTTGTCTTAAAGTTAACAAAATATAATCCGAGTTAACCGAATTGTTAAGATATATGTTATATATCTTATTATTTAGTTTTGGTATTTTTGATAATTGGATCTTCAAGATAATGTAGCTTCAAATCCAAATCAAGATGGGGTAGAATATACAATGGATTTGATTGGTTAATGCTAGTTAGACCATAGGTTAAAAATTGTCGTTTGGTATGATTAAACGATAATTCTTGTTTGACTTGGATTAAGAGTAAACCTTGTAAAGATATGTTTATGCATCACGTGACTAGTGCGTGTGCTGAATGAAGAAGTCTACTTAGTGAAGACTAAGGTGACTTAGAACTTGCATACGTCTACAAGTGTCTCCCATTGATGTTCTTTTTGTGAATATCCATAAACGTTGGTGTGTGGCTTACTTCCAATTGAGTTTTTTATGAAACCCAAGTCTTTTTTCTTGGAGGGTATCATCTTATGTTGGTTACGGTCATTGCTTGCAAGTGAAGAAGTCGATTGCGAATGGGTAAAGTGTTTTTCTTTTTGATGTCCTTGTTGTTAATTGGTAAATTTAGTGTAGTTGATTTCAATTAGAGTTTCAAGCAAATCTGGGAAGCTGATTATGACTATTCAATTAGTGAACCACTTTCAGATCTGTCTTGGAAGGTGATGAATTTATAGGGAATTGTTCCTTTCTATCTCAAATGTTTTTGTTCTTATTCCAAATTATTTCAATCACTTGAGTTGTTCGTTTATTGTCTTTTTCGTTGAAAGTTGTTGAGAAAATTCTCTGTTGAGATTAACACGAGTTGGTCATATTATTGGGTGTGAAATATTTTCACGGGTTTTAAGGATCAGGGATAGTGGAAAGGATTGAGTGAGTCGTCTTTATAAGGCCTTGTATCATACTATTATTGTTCTTTGGTGAAAGTATTAAGCTGGGTGAGGGCCCCGTAGACATAAGTAAAGTGTGTTGAACTGCGTTGACAAATTTCGGAGTATATTTTTATTTGTGTATTCATTTTTTTAGTTTGATTGTGCTAGAAATGTCCGCGATTAAATCGTAGATCTCAGGAAACCACTATATCATTCGAATTTTCAATTGGTATTAGAGTAGGTTACTGAATCAGAACTTGGTACAATAAGTTGGTCCATATTTGTGTTTCGCAAATATGGCTACAAGAGAAGGAGCATCAATTACTAGGTCACCACTATTGGACGGTTCAAATTATCCTGCCTGGAAATCATGGATGAGAGTCTTTATTCAGGCACAAGGAACAAAAGCATGGAACTTAGTGTTACATGGCTGGACATATCCAATAATAACTTATGATAAAGGAGAAGTAGTACTAAAAGATCCATCTAAGTGGACAAGAGCTAAAGAAGAGAGAGCACTTGGAAACTCACAAGCCATGTATGTCATTTTTGGTGCTGTTGATGAAGGTCGATTCTCAATGATATCAGCTTATGAATCGGTTAAAGAAGTGTGGGATACTCTACAGACTATATATAAGGGATCGAAATCTGTGATAGCCTCAACACTTCAGATGTTGGCTGTGAGATTTGAAGAGCTGAAGATGGATGATAGTGAAACCATTGGAGACTTCCATGAGAGATTGTGTGATATAGCAAACCAAGCACATCAACTCGGGAAGAAATACTCTAACTTGAAACTGGTCAAGAAAACGATGAGATCACTACCTCTGAAGTTCATCTCAAAAATTGCAGCAATCGAGAAAGCCCATGACATAAATGATTTATCATTGGAGAAGGTAATTAGAATTCTTACTAATTTTGAAATGAATCTAGTAAGGGGTAAACAAGAGAGGAGCAAAGGGTTGACACTACAAGCTGAAACTGGAAAAGGTACGAATTATGTAGAAGATGAATTCGACAAGAATGAAGAGGTATTAATAACATGAAATTTTAGTAAGTGGTTGAAGAAAGTGAAAAGTACATACTCGAGTTTAGGCAAAATGGTGGGAATCCATCAGACAACAACTTCAAATAACAAGCTGAAACTCAAAAGGCTGAAAGAAAAAGCGAAGAGAATTCAATGTCATAAGTGTCAAGGCTTCGAACATGTGCAAGTGGAGTGTGCTAACACCTTGACAAAGAAAAAAAGGAAATCCTATATGAGTACTAGGAGTGAGAATGAATTAGAAAATGAATAAGGCAGTGAAGAAAAAGTTATGAATAGTGTTGTGTTAGTTGCTTTATACAACAAAAGCCCAGTTACTTGCTTAACAACAACCAAGAAAGAAGTAACCAATGACGAAAATGTGAGTAAATCAAAAAATTCTAGGAAAAACGTAGACAAATCAGCTCAAAGCTCAATCTCAGATTATGATAGTGATGACACTAGTTCAGATGACAAAAAGGAAAATATTTACGAAGCTTATGAATTAATGTATGCAAAATGGGTGCAGACATGTAAGAAGAATGAAAAGCTGAAGGAAGAAAACTTCTATATGAAGAACATTATTCGAGATTTAGAGAAGAAATTGATGTCAACACCAAACGAGCTTGGTGAAGTGAAATTGAAATTGGTTAATACCAAAAAGGGATTAAAGATGTTATATGGAGGAACAGAAAAGCTAGAAAAGTTTATGGAAAGCGGTAAGATTAAAAGTGATCTTCAAGGCATTGGTTGTAAAAGTGAATTATGAGGAAAATAATGCAACCAGATTTGTCCAAGAAGAAATATCAAGAAAGAATCAGAGGTTTATACCTACGTTTCATTTTTGTGTGGTCAGCGGGCACATAAGGCCAAGATGCTACAAGTTGAAACAAATGTTATTTTAAAGGACTCAAAATCGAAAACCTATACATTCACTACAAAATTTCTAGCAATAAAAATCCATGGTACTGAGGCATTCTTGGGTTCAAAAAAGTCAATTACAAGCTCTTGTAGTTCTTAATCCATGAAGGCTACTTCACATAGTGGTTAGTATTTCGACAGCGGATGTTCACGTCATATAATAGGAGAAAGCAGCTATTTAACTGACTATCAAAGATGTGTAGATGGGCATGTGACTTTTGGCGATGGAAAGAAGGCCTTGGTTATTGGAAGGGGAACACTATGCGTGGATGGACTATCACTTCTCAAGAATGTGCTTCATGCTGATGGATTGAAATCCAATTTGATGAGTATAAGCCAACTTTGTGATGATGGTTTAATGGTTAAATTTACAAGTGATGAATGCAAGGTATTAACCGAACAAGGAGAATGTCTTATGAGCGGTAAACGATTAGCCGACAATTGTTATATGCTGCAGGTCACAACTACTTGTAAATCGACCTTATATGATGAAAACATAGATCTATGACATCAAAAACTTGGGCACATTAGCTATGAGCTTATTAGCAAGTTGAAGAAATTGGAAGCTATGAGAGGTTTGCCAGCCATGAATAAAGAAGATAAAATGGTATGTAGCGTATATCAAATGGGTAAGCAGAAGAGATTTCTGCATAAAAAAGTTAGACATGTTACTTCCTCACATATATTGGAATTAATTCACATGGATTTGGCATTGGTGGGATGAGATACTTTTTGACTTGTGTTGGTGATTATTCTAGATCTACTTGGGGATCATTTTTGACAGAAAGATCAAATGCTTTTAAGACTTTTAGAAGCCTATATGTGCAGGTCATGAATATGAAAAATATGAAAGTGTTGAGAATCCGATTAGTTCACGGAAGGGAATTTCCCTTCAAGAAATGGCCAGTTCTATATTGAATGGAAGAAACATGTCTATGTGATTTTGGGCCGAAGTAGTTAACAGTTAACACGACATGATACATATGCAATAGAATTTATCTTAGAAGTAACTTAAACAAGGCATCTTATGAACTTTGGAAGGAAAAGAAACCAGATGTAAGTTACTTTCATGTTTTTGGTAGTAAATTCTATATTCTTAGAGATTGAAAACAACTCGAAAAATTATAAAGCAAGAGTGATAAAGGGATCTTCATGGGCTATTTAACCCACAATAAAGCATATTGAGTGCTCAATCAAAGAACCAAAAAAGTGTTAGAGTCCATAAATGCTGTGATAGATGATGTGTCTTAATTAAATGCTAAAGTGACAGCAGAGAACTTGCAAAACCAACCTCGTGAATTAGGTCAAACAAGCAATAAAATGAGAATAGAAAATATTCTAGATCTGCAGTTAGTTGTTGCTAGTGAAGAAACTGGTCAAACAAAAGATTTGCCAGTTGCTTCGGATGATGAAAACACCAAGACATTTGACTCGAGCATAATTCCCTTAAACACTCAAAACTTAAGAGAAGGTGATTTAAACCGAGATCCTCCCTCACAAATTAGAAAAATTCATCCAGTAGAGAATGTTATTAGAGATGTTAGTGAGACAAGAAAAATAAAAGAAAGAAAAGGGGTCGATTACTGAGAACTTGTAGGATATTTGTGCTACAGCTCTTCATTTGAACTGAAAAATGTCAAAGAAGCCTTACAAGATGAGTTATGGACAACATCCATGTAAGAAGAATTGACTCAATTTGCACGAAACGATGTATGGGAATTAGTGTCAAGACCATCTAATGTGAATGTGAATAGAACAAAATGGGTGTTTCGTAATAAAACTAATGAAAAGGGTAATGTGACTAGAAAGAAAGCAAGGTTAGTGGCTCAAGGGTACTCTCAAATTAAAGGAATTGATTTTGACAAGACCTTCACACTTATGGCAAAACTTGAGTCGATTCGACTATTGTTAGGTATAGTATGTGTAAAAGGTTTCAAGCTTTGTGAAATGGATGTGAAGAGTGTGTTTTTGAATGGGTTTATACAGGAAGAGGTATATGTTGAGCAACCGAAAGGATTTATT
>JANZLC010000200.1:5263032-5273705 GCA_026413385.1 Erythroxylum gracilipes
CCGATCTTTATTTACTTTTGTCATTTTTGATAATTGGATCTCTAAAATAATGTAGCTTCAAATTCAAATCAAGATAAGGTAGAAGATACATTGGATTTGATTAGGTAAAGCTAGCTAGACTATGGGTTAAGAATTATTATTTTGGTGTAATTAAATAATAATTCTTGTCTGACTTGGATAAAGACTCAATCTTGTAAAAGATATGGATGTGCATCACGTGACTAAAGGGTGTGCTGAATGAAGAATTCTACTAAGTGAAAACTTCTTACATAATGAGATAGTCTTGCTTTCACATATGCCTAATCCTAAGTACTGCTTATGTTCTTTTTGTTAACTTTTATAAAGGTGTGTGAGTGGCCGACTTCCAATTGAGTTCTTCATGTAACCATAGTCATTATTCTTGAATGAGGTCGTCTCATGTTGGTCACGATGATGTGTGATAAGAGACGAAGTTGATTTGCAGTGGGTGATGTGTTTCTCCTTTTGGTCTTCTTATCGTTGATTGGTAAATTGACTGTAACTGATTTTAATTAGAGTTTCACGAAATCTACGCAATAAATTATGGCTATTCAATTAGTGAAAAAATTTTAAATCTATCTTAGAAGGAGTTAAATTATAAGGACGTTATTTATTTATATCTCAAGTGTTTTTATTCTTGTTCCAATATATTTCAACCACTTGAATTGTTTGTTTATTGTCTTTTTCGATAAAAGTTGTTGAGAAAATCTTCTATTGAGGTTAACACGAGTCGGTCATGTTACTTGGTGTGAAATACTTTCACAAGTTATAAGGACAACGGATAGTGACAAGGATTAAGTATGTCGGCCCTATAAGGCCTTGTATAAAACTATTGTTGTTCTTTGATGAAAGTATTAAGCTAGATGAGGGCCCCGCAGACGTAGGTAAAATATGCCGAACTGTGTTAACAAATTTTAGAGTTTATATATATTTGTGTATTTAATATTCTGTTTTAATTATGCTAGATTTGCAAAACTACATCCCTTAGGTATTTTTCAATTGGTATCAGAGTGGGTCACTGAATCAGAACTTGGTACAACAAGTTGGTGCAGATCTGTATTTCTCAAAATATGGCTACAAGAGAAGGAGCATCAATTACCAAGCCACTACTGTTGGGCAGTTCCAATTATCCTTTGTGGAAATCACGGATGAGAGTCATTATTCAAGCATAGGGAACAAAAGTATGGAACTCGGTGCTACATGGCTAGGCATATACAGTGATAACTGATGACAAGGGAGACATTATACTAGATCTGTCTAAGTGGATAAGAGCTAAAGAAGAAAGAGCACTTGGAAACTCATAAGCCATGCATGTCATCTCTAGTGTAGTTGATGAAGGTCGATTCGCAATGATATCAGCTTATGAATCCGCTAAAGAAGCGTAAGATACTCTATAAACTATACATGAGGGATCAAAATCTACTATAGCTCAAAACTTTAGATCTTAGCTGTGAGATTTGAAGAGATGAAGATGGATGATAGTGAAACCATTGGAGACTTCCATGAGAGATTTCGTGATATAGGAAACCAAGCACATCAACTTGGGAAGAAATACTCTAACTTGAAATTGGTCAAGAAGACGCTGAGATCACTACCTCTAATGTTCATCCCAAAAATTGTAGCAATCAAGGAAGCCCATGACATAAATGATTTTTCATTAGAGAAGGTAATTGGAATTCTTACTCATTTTGAAATAAATCTATTAAGGGACAAATAAGAGATGAGAAAAGGATTGCCACTATAACTAAAACTGGAAAAGATATGAATAATGTCAAAGATGAATCCGACGAGAATAAGGATTTTGTATTACTAACATGAAATTTTAGTAAGTAGTTGAAGAGAGTGAAAATGGATAGACCCAAGTTTAAGCATTCATAGAATATCAACTTCAATCAACAAGCTTAAACTCAAAAAGGTGAAAGAAAAGTGAAGAGAATTCAATTTCATGAGTGTCAAGGCTTCGAACATGTGTAAGTAGAATGTGGTAACACCTTGAAGAAGAAAAAAAGGGAAATCCTATATGAGCACTTGGAGTGAGAATGAATTCGAAAGTGAATATGGTAGTGAAGAAGAAGTTGTGAATAGTGCTACGTTAGTTGATTTATACAGCAGAACTCTGTTGCTTGCTTAACAGAAACCAAGAAGGAAGTAACCGATGACAAAAACATGAGTAAATCAGAAAATTCCAGGAAAAACACAGACGAATTAGCTCAAAGCTCAATCTCAAATTATAACAGTGATGACAGTGGTTCAGATGATAAAAAGAGAATATTTATAAAGCTTATGAATTAATGTATGCAAAATGGGTGCAGACATGTAAGAAGAATGAAAACCTAAAGGAAGAAAACTTCTCTATGAAGAAAATTATTCTAGATTTAGAGAAGAAATTGATGTCAACATCAGATGAGCTTGGTGAAGTAAAATTGAAATTGGTCAATACCAAAAGGGATTGAGGATGCTAAAAGGAGGAACATAAAAGCTAGAAATTTTGATGGAAATCGGTAAGATTAAAGGGGATCTTCAAGGCATTGGCTACAAAGGTGAATGCTCTAAGATGAATGATAAGGAAAATAGATCTGTCCAAGAAGAAACATCAAGGAAGAATCAGAGGTTTATGGCTACGTGTGATTTTTCTGGGGTCATCGGGCATATAAGGTAGAGATGCTACAAGTTACTATAAATGTTGTTTCAAAGGACTAAAAACCAAAAACTTATACATTCACTACAAAATTTCCAGAAACAGAAATCTATAATACTGAGTCACTCTTTGAAAGGGTAAATTACAAGCTCTTATAGTTCCTAAATCCATGAAGGCTACTTCACATAGTGGTTGGTATTTAGATAGCGGATGTTCACGTCATATGACAGGAGAAAGGAGCTATTTAACTGACTATGAAAGATGTGTAGATGGGCATGTGACTTTTGGTGATGGAAAGAAGGCCTTAGTTATTGGAAGGGTAACATTATGTATGGATGGACTGTCATACCTCCAGAATATACTTCACGTTGATGGATTGAAAGCAAATTTGGTAAGTATAAGCCAACTTTATGATGATGGTTTATTGATTAAATTTACAAGTGATGAACATAAGGTGTTAACCGAACAAGAAGAATGTCTTATGAGTGGAAAACGATCAGCTGACAATTGATATATGTCGCAGCTTACAACTACTTGTAAATTAGCCTCATATGATGAAAACAGAGTTCTATGGCATCAAAACTTGGGCACGTTAACTATAAGCTTATTAGCCAATTAAAGAAATTAGAAGTAATGAGAGCTTTTCCAGTAATGAATAAAGAAGATAAAATGATTATGTAGTGCATGTCAAATGGGTAAGTAGATAAAAGTGCCACATAAAAAGGTTAGACATGTTACTTCCTCAAATATATTAGAATTAATTCACATGGATTTGGTTGGTCCAACACAACATGATAACATTGGTGGGGTGAGATAATATCTGACTTGTGTTGATGATTATTCTAGATATACTTGCATATCATTTTTGAAAGAAAAATAATATGCTTTTAAGGCTTTTAGAAGTCTATGTGTGCAGGTCATGGAAAATATGACAGTTTTGAGAATCCGACCAGATCATAGAAGGGAATTTGAGAATGCAAACTTTAATGATTTCTGTGATAAGTATAGTATCATACAAGAATTTTTAGCACATAAATCTCATAACAAAAGTAAGAATCAAACCCTTCAAAAGATGGCCAGATTTATGTTAAATGGAAGAATCATGTCTATGAGATTTTAGGTCGAAGCAGTTTCATGTTTATGGTAGTAAATGTTATATTCTTAGAGATCGAGAATAGCTCGAAAATTAGAAAGCAAGCATTATTAAGGTATCTTCATTAGCTATTCAACTCACAATAAAGCATATTAAGTATTCAATCAAAGAACCAAGAAAATGTTAGAGCCCATAAATATTGTAATAGATGATGTTTCTCAATTAAATGCCAAAGTAACATAAGAGAACCTGCAAAATTAGCCTCGTGAATCAACTCAAACAAACAACGAAATGAGAACAGAAAAATTCCAAATCTATAGTTAGTTGTTGCTAGTAAAGAAACTGCTCAAACAAAAGATATGCCATTTGCTTCGGATGATGAAACCACCAAGACACTTAACTCGAACATAATCCCTTTGAGTTAATTTAAACCGAGATCCTCCCGCACGAATTAGAAAAAGTCATCTAGTAGAGAATGTTATTGGAGATGTTAGCAAGACAAGAAAAATAAGAGAAAGAAAAAAGGTTCATTACCAAGAATCCTTATAATATAAGTTTTGGATAACAACTATGCAAGAAGAATTGACTCAATTTGCATGAAACGATGTATGGGAATTTATACTAAGACCACCTAATGTGAATGTGATCGAAATAAAATGGCTGTTTCTTAATAAAATTGATGAAAAGGGTTAAGTGACTAGAAATAAAGCAAGGTTAGTGGCTCAAGGTTACTCTTATATTGAAAGAATTGATTTTGACGAGATCTTTGCGTTGATGGCAAGACTTGAATCGATTAGACAATTGTTGTGTATAGGTATATGTTGAGTAGCTGAAATGATTTATTGATTCAGCCTATGCAAATCACATTTTTAGGCTAAAGAAGGCTCTTTACGGTCTCAACCATGTGCCAAGTGCTTGGTACTAAAGACTCACACAATATCTTATCAAGCAAGGCTATGAATGAGGTAGTGTTGACAAAACTTTATTTATTAAAAAAATTCAGATTTGATTTGATGATTGCTCATATTGATATTGGCGACATTGTGTTTGGTTCCACACGTCCAAAGTTGGTGGACAATTTTATTAAATTAATGATGAGTGAATTTGAGATGAGTACATTAGGTGAGCTGAATTTCTTTTTGGGTTTGCAAATCAAACAAGTGAAGGATGGCATTTTTTATCTCAAACCAAATACGCGAAGAATTTAATAAAGAATTTTAGACTTGAGAATGCTAAACATACAAGAACACCTATGAGTGTCTCTACAAAGTTAAATAAAGATGAGAATGAAAAAGGTGTCGATGTCAACCTATATTAGATCATTATTAGGAGCCTATTATATTTAATCGCAAGTAGAACAAAAATTTGTTATAGTGTTGGAGTATGTGCTCACTATCAAGCTAACCCGAAAGAGACACACTTGACAGCTATAAAGAGGATTATTAGGTATGTGAGTTGTACATCTGAATTTGGAATTTGGTATACATGTGACTCTACTCCTTACCTAGCTGGATATAGCGATGCGAATTGGGTTGGAAACTTAGATGATCAAAAAATCACTTCAGGGGGTTGTTTTCTTGGGTAAAAATATGATTTTGTGGTATAGCAAAAAGCATAATTCAATTTCACTATCAACCACAGAAGCAGAATATATTGCTGTAGGTAGTTGTTGTTCGCAACTTCTTTGGATGAAACAGATGTTGGAAGATTATGGAATTAATTAGGAGGTCTTGAGAATCCTATGTGATAACAAGAGTGCTATAGATATCTTGAAGAATCCGGTTCAGCATTCGAGAATGAAATGTATTGATTTAAAATATCACTTCATTCGAGAACTTGTGGAGAACAAAATAGCAACTTTGTCAAATTTGTATATGGAAAAACTATTGGCAAATATCTTTACAAAATCTCTTGACGCAGTCAAGTTTGAACTTCTTTGAGGGGCTTTGGTTATGTGTGACTTAAATTATTGATGTATCTTTCCCTCTATTTATTTAAAAAATCAAATAAAAAAGGAAAAGAAAAAAATACAAAAAGGGGATTCAAAATCCCTAAAATGTCGTCTTCTTCATGCATTGTCGCCTATCGAAATTTTGATTCCCTCCTTCTATATTTTGCTTTTTAATGGTGTTCGAATCCAACAAAAATAAATTCCTACTCTTGAAAACTAAATTTATGTAGAAAGCGATGAGTAGGGTTGTACTCCACAATGACTGATCGAATTATTAAATCCAAATTTAAAATAGATAAAGTAAAAGAGGGGGTTTGTTGCGAATAATGAACTGACGAGTGACAAAATATAAGCAGGAAATAATTACTAACCAATATCAATGAGACAAAATTCTATCCAAGGTACATCGTAGTATTGGTTCTGATAAATTGATCCTCGAATCTAAAAGATGAAAAATCTCTTTTCAAGTAAATTGGTTATAAATATTAAAAAGCTCTAATATTTTGCTCTCCCTTAATATTAATCTGAAAGGAATAGGTTCTCCAATTAAATCTTATTCACAATCAACCCTAAATAGGTTCTTAGGATTTAAATTGGAAATAGCATTAAAATTAGAAGAGCGACCAATTCCACCCAATAAATCACAAGATCGACTATTTTGAGTGGGTTAAATATTTTCACCAACACAACTATGACAATTTAATTTATCAAGTGTGCCAGTTTACCTCTTCATTGAACTTCAAACAAAACAAAATTGACCATTCAAAGGCAATATTCAATCAATCAAAGCACGACGTCGAATGCTCTAATCAATCAAAATCTCAAAAGAAGCAAAAAACATTCACATAATTGAGAAGAGAAAATATAAGAAGAAATTCTCACAATTTATTCATGAACCAAACCTTGAATAGCCTTAACTAGAAAGGAAGATCTTTAGCTGCTCATGGCTTTTGGTGTTCCCTACTCGTCCCCAAAACAGAAGTTTAAGAAAACCAACCTTTTGAGTCTGCTGGCAAAACAAATTTATATAGCTAGCCTAACCTAAGCATGTTAATAATAAATTAGGGCCCTAATAAAATTCTATTGCTACAAAAGGTGGAAACTTTTGATAAAAGTTCAAATCAGTCTTAGATTTGTCTTTATTCCCAATATTGTTGACATAGCCAAACGAACCATAACTTCACTCATTCTTCAAGTCACATAACCCCCTTCTGCAACTCTGCGAGTGTTGAACTAGATTTATTGTAATTCCTTCAAGCGTAATCTTCTTGTTTTACATCATCCAATCTTTACGCCTCATCTTTGTTCCAATACTTCTTCAAAATTTTCAATTTAAGCTCATTCTCTCTACTTTGCCATACTCTATATATGAAAATAAATATGAAATTAATTTCATCAATTTGAACACCAATCAATCAGAAAGTATGAAAATTAATGTCAAAATTTATGGTCAAAAGTGGTTCTATCATATTCCCTCACACCAAACCTTTGCTAGTCCCTAAGCAAATTAATTTCCTCTTATCAGACCTTCCAAAATTCACACCAACCATCCAAATAGAAGCTTTTCATAACGAAAAATATATCTACCAATAACATTCACTACTCCAATAGCTTTTCATTGTAATCCAAAAGCTACAAAACCTATCACCCTCTCATTATCACTCAAGTGTTTAGGCTGATGAAAAGAAACACTCAAGTCACAAATATAGAGAGAAATTAACTATAAGCTTGCAAATCTATCAAATCTCCACCATCAAGTATCAATTCAAAACAAAGATTAAAGAGCACTTGATAGGATTGTAATGGGGCCATGGTTAAGGGTATGGAGAAAGGGAAGTTTTTAAGCTATCACTTCTATTGAACAGACTAAATAGTTTTGCTTTATTAGAAAGGGAACCACACTGCAGCAAGAAAGGACCAGAGAACTTTTATTCTTCGAAACCTGGTGTACCAACTCTGTTTTCTTTTCTTTAATTTTTTTAACAACCAACTTGGCCTAGCTCAAGCAGAACTACTTTCAATAACTATCAAACTCATTTGTTTTTCTACGACTTACTTGGACAACGTCATCCAAATTTATGAATGTAAAACATTCTGCAGATTTATAAGAAATTAGCAAAACCATTAGTTTAATAGATTATAGGTTGAAAGGATAATCAAAGTGAATTGGATGGTTTCAATGTAGGGTGATGAGAAAGAATAAGCCTCAGGAACAAAGGGGCTGACTAAAGGATATAACAAATGGTAGGATCTTTCAGAAGCTCGAAATGGATTAAATTCTAAGTAAGTACCCTTGTTATTGCAATTTCTGAATCCAAAATATGGCCTCAAAATGCATATCAAAGCAAGTTCTAAAATTTCAATCCAAATTTAGACATCACTCAGAAGGGAAATACAATAAGATGTAATGTCATGTTCAATATAGGCTCAAAAGCTCACATAAAATGCAGGGTCATTTTGGTGTATCCATCTTGCATCCTTTGTCAAACAAATCAAACATCCAGATTCAAGATTGATACTAATAAATAAAGATTGCATAATATTACTCTTATTCTTCAAGTCAATTCAACCAAATCCTATAAGAAATAAGAATCTGTACTAATCTATCAAAGAAGTAATATTTCAATCTCTTTAAATCAAAACAGAGCAAGGAAAATTAAGCACATAACCTCCCCCACACCTATTTTCTATATTGTCCTCAATGTATGAATCATATTAAACATGCGAAATAAAAGTCAAGGCTAGTACTTCCCTGAAACTGCCATCAACGAAAAGACAAGCTGTCTAGAAGGGAGCTGAAAATATTGTATCTTGATGCTCCAAATATTCATATTGCAACATCCCATATTGACCGAGACCAAATCACGGTTTGAACAGAGTGGATTGGCTACTCATTTTCACAAAGAATAGATAGTGACCGGCGTCAGGAACAATGGCTTTGCTCGTACCATTGTGAAATCGTCAAGGGGAGGACTGGCTTCAGTCAGCTCACCAAAGTTGTGACGAATCAAATCGGTGATAGACTCACCATCGGAAAGGGAACAGAGGTCGCGACGACCTTCGAAAAGAAGGGAACGATGGAGTTAGAGTTTGGCATTGCTAATACAGTGGAGGCTTTGTTGGTGAAGGCTAGGGTTCAAGCGAGCGGCAAATATGTGTTACAGATGCGAACAAAGAAGAATATTATGACAAAGGAGACTTCACTAGCCGTTAGAGTTTATTATGAAACACTGTGTTTTAAATAATGTCCACCATTATTAACATACGGCCTGAACTACGATATTGTATACTCGTTGTATTTAAGCTACATTGTAACAGATACATGATCATGTAATAACTAAATGAGATTTTATTCTCTCTCTGTCTCTATCACGTGATTCTATGTATCTCTTCTTTCTCTCCGAATTCTCTCGAATCCCTTCTATACTCTACATTCAATATGTGAATTCTTCTGGGTTAGTTAATTCCTACAACAAATTGGTATCAAAGTACTCGAATCAGGGAGATGATCATGGCTAAAGGTACAAGAAATGCAGAACTACGTAAGATGGAGGATAATTTAAACGGATTGAAGGAAAGAATATTTTCAGAAATGAATAACATAATAGAAAAGGTAGAGAAAGAAATGTCAGAGTTGAGAAACATGATGATACAAACGCTACAGAAAATAGGAGGAGATGCCAGACCAGTAAACACGACGTCTCAGAGTAGCTCAGAGAGGTTGACGGAAGAAGAAAGAGTAATGTCGGTGAAAATGAATCGAATAGAGTTTCCGTTATTTGACAGTGACAATGTCAAATTATGGCTCTACCATTGCAAACAATACTTTTCCCTGGATCAAACACCAGAAGGAATGAAGGTGAATGTTTCCATCTTACATATGGATGAGAGGGCGCAAGAATGGTATAGATTATACATCAAAAATAGTAATAAGATGGAAATAATAGACTGGAATGAGTTCACCAAAGCACTCAAACAATGATTTGATGCAGAAATCTTCAATGACCCTGTATAAGAATTTAAGAATTTAAAGCAGGAGGGAATAGTCTTGGAGTATTGTGCATTATTTGATCATCATTCTAATTAGTTGTCGTTACCAGAAGAGTATTTAGTCAGGTTCTTCAATAAGGGGCTTCGGCCATAAATAGGGGTGATAGTAAAACTGCATGAACTTAACTCCCTGCATCAAGCATATACGCTACCTCGAAAGAAAGAAGCTATACTGATATCGGCGGGCCATACTATCTTTAATCGGAACAACACTATGAGGAACATAAGTAACAGTGGACATTCCAACGTTCACTCAAAAGGGCCATCAACCACCAACATAGCAAGGAACTCAAGCTCTGATGGACTGCTGCCGACAACAATGACCACGCCTCAATCATCTTAGCAGGCGAGACCGTTTAAACCACAAAGGCAAATTAGCTACAAAGATTTTGATGAGAAAAGAGCAAAAGGATTATGCTTATGGTGTGATGAGAAATACACATTGGGTCACAAATGCAGAAAACGGCAATTACAATTTTATATGGTTTTGGAGGAAGATAGTAATGTTAAAAACCTACCTAAAGAAGAAGAGGAAGAATCGAAAGGATATTCTAAACAAAATGACGTGCTTTTGGTCTAGATGCAGGCTATATTGGGATGCTCAGGAAAACATAGAGTTTAAACAAATGAGGGTGGTAGGCATGCATCGGAGAAGGTAAATCTACATTTGATCGATAATGGCAGTACACATAATTTCGTGGATTCTTCGGTTTTTAAAAGGGGAGGGTGTGACGTACAAGATATAGAGCCAATATTTATAACCGTAGGTGGCAAGTTACAGCTGAAATGCCATCAACGTTGTTGGCTTCCGAAATTTTTCTTGATGAATTAAGCATGATTTAAATGAATTATGAGGTTTGATGGAGTAATTTTTGGAGCTATATTATTTATGTCAATATTGGTAAGATTTTATGGCATAGATT